>CM030185.1:12000375-12015375 GCA_017639675.1 Aplochiton taeniatus | reverse complement strand
CTCAGAGGTAATTTGCATCATCGTCTCAGTGAAACATTAATCTCATTTCATAATGAGCTCTTGTGAAGATTTACAGTTCGGGAGCTTATGGTCTAAAGGCATGTTAAAAAAATTAACAAAATAAAATAAAAACCAGGAGGAGCAGGAGAAGGAGCAGTTGCAACAGGAATTCGTCAACTAATCACTATACCTCCATGAGCATAAAAAGAATCGTCAAAAAATTATATCTCACTTGTTGAGGGGAGGTAGTAAAAACCATGGTTTTCTGGATGGTACACATGATGCCTGTATATTCGTGTAGAAACCATACTTCCTACTTTTTATAGTACAAAGAAAAAAACATATTGGTACCCCAGCAATTAGCTGGGGACAACTTGATATAAACTAAATTGTGAAAGTAAATATGCTGGGAGAGTCTGTCTTTGCCAGTTGCTTGGCTGTGGTATTATATTGGCAATCTGGTGTCTTCAAGACATGCATATCATATGTTGTCCCAGACACCGCGCAGGGTGATTATTCTATGCCGAGGAAATATAATTGCTGAATGTTAATTATGAGGCTCAAGTAAGGTTAATACAGATAAGGTTTATTAGGGTTGGGCACAGCGCATAGTAGACTCAGTATCAGTCTGCAAACGCTTCGCTCTACTAGAGACGGAGGACATTCCCCCTGGTTTCGTCGCTAAAACTGGCCGGAAGCAATTTTAGAGTTTTACATATCACGCATAACAGAACCAATCAAAAGTCTTTAGGGCAGTCCTTCATATTGGGGCGGTGACGTGCGTTTCCGGTAACAAATCACTTTCGCATTTAGAAGTTCCCAGACTTTCTCTCCAGGCGGAGATCTCCGATAAAGTCTGCCATCGCGAGACTAAGGGCTTATCAGTTCCTACACAGAGAGATGGTAAGAACGTATGGGACACGCAGTAAGGAGAGAGTTCTCTTTGTCTCCCCTAATTGTTTACTGGGGGACGAACAAGTCCTCGACACATCTGGTTCACATCGGCTTTCTCCTGACTGGGCAACGACACCCTACATGTACATCTTCCATATTGGTCTTCCTTGACCTCTGACCTGTGTGCCTCAATAAATCTGAGACTCCACCGGAAAATACATCCCAACGTCTAGTCTCAGACAAACCAACAGTAATAATGACGCGTTCTGTTCACAGAATACCCACATAAACACGTTGTTTAATGACATTTACATACACATACAATTCAAATGAGCCTTGATTAATAAATAGTTCTCACGTACACTTTCAGCGCAGTTGGCATGGCAGTTTTAGCACCCAGACCGAGTCATTATGTCAGGTTAACTTGAGTTGAGGGCTCTGACATGCAGCCTGATTGAGTTGGCAAGTGTTAAAGTATTCATCACGACAGAGCGCGGGGAGACGGGAGAAGCATGGTTCGAATACTGACTTGGCCGTCGGAGTCGAGGATCTCCAGGTAAAGATGTCGCCATATGCACATCGTCACATGCCACGCGTTAGGAGTCCGCCCAGCAGTGGCGGGTCAAAGGGGGGGCCCGAGTCCCCCTCTGAAATCGGATTGGCCCCCCTGGTGCCTCCCATGCCCATCCCCTGCCCGAATTTCAGCAAGATTTGCTAAGTTTCGTTTTCTCGGCCCCCTCTTTCACTTGGCCTGTGGCCCCCCACCCTTCTAAAATGTTTTGTCCACGCCACTGTTGCCCAGAGCATGAAGACTCAAGTCTGAACCGTCAGGGCACGTTGCAAAGCGTCTTCCTCCCGCCCAAGCTCTGCTTGAGTGGATGTGTCTCGCTTCCTGCAGCTACAATTGACCGATATGAACTCACACACCATCAACTGTGTTCATCAATAATTGCAGACCCCCCCCCCCCCCCCAAGAAACTCGATTAGCCAATCTAATGCAATCCTAAATATTTGTATTTATCAACATCGACAAACAGAAAAACATCAATGGTGATCGACAAGCCTAGCCTCTTGTTTCTATTTGCTCCTTTAAAGAATAAAGACACTAACTGAATGCCATCTTTAACACACATAGGTGTCCTACCTCCATTTTGTATTTCCTACCCTTCTCCTCTGACTGCAGTCTTGTCTTGATTATCGTGATCCGTAGTGAGTCGATTTCTTAAGTGCATGTTGCAATCCACAGCAACCCCCTTGAAAACTACAAAACAAAGCATTCTATTGCTCATCCACCAGCTTTTCCATCCAACATACTTTTCTAAAGATTACCATGCACTTTTGCTTTGCGCCAGCTGAAAACTGAACGGGGTCCGGGCGTAAAATAAAAAATAAAAAAAGACAATTTGCGGGACAAAGAGATAGACAGATTGCAGAACCATTGTTACCCCTCGACAGGGGTGCAGTGCACAAATGGAAAGCTAACCTTTATGCTGCAAATGTGTTTGAAAGGCATGCTTCCGCCACCTTATTACTTTCCAAGTGGGCCCTCTGAAAGCGATGTGAGAAAAATTAGGCTCTCCATGTGAGGCTGCAAGGGAGACGTTTATCAACAACGAATGAAGACAAATGGGAACGGTACATGAGACATGAGCGTGCTTGGGTTATGGAAAGGGACAATTCCCAGGTATTTGGTGGAAACAGACTTGAGGATACATTTCCTTTAAGAAAAAAACAAACAATGGAAAGACACGTTTCAACATCAAATATCTTGTTCATTTTTTCATGATTGCTGAAGACAAGGAGAGGCCTTTACTTGAACGTTCATTTTCACATTTTCTATAGTTCCTCTACAGCTTAAAAAAATCTTATTATAAGTCTGTATCCACAGAGGTGAACTCCCAGTCATGTAAATCTAATCTGTTGGCATACTAAGCAGACGAAACAATAATTTCGAGACCAATATGCAATATTCATTCGTCATAAATAATTAATTTGTTTGCTCAATACCCAGCTGAAAGTGATTATGCCTGTTTTTTTTTTTTCATTTGGGTATCTAAAATCTGTCCTATTGAATTCAGTGGCATTTATATTGATCACATACGCCAGTTTAACTACACTTCATTACATTATGTTATTTTCTTTGGCTCCACTAAGGCAACAGATAAGCTCATTTTCACAGTCAGCCATTCACACAGAATCTCCTAAAGCATGAGAAAAAAAAGAATAATGCAAAAATACTAATTAATATCTTCCTTACAAAGCAGCAAATTAGCTGCCTCAATCACAGGTACTGCATAAAGACAACAAACAACTGCGATGGATTCGAGAGGAATGTCGGTTGAACAAAAGTTTTACTCCAATGTGCAACCTAGTCAAGTGGAAGAGACCAAAAATACCCCTCTTTTAAACAAAAACAACGTGAGCGTTAACCTCTCCTCTCTAGCTTCAACCAACGATTTAAAACTAGAGCTCTCTAATAATATAATTTGGAGCCGGTGTGTGGTGCTGAAGGTTTGTGCCCCGAATGAGAACCGCGGCTGTTAACTGATTTATTCCCCCTGCTCCGGTGAAGCCAAGGACTCAGACGATGCTTCGAACCCAAGTCTCCACCGTACCGTACCCCCTTACCCGGAGATCAGCGCACACTGTCTTGCACTGACTCCGCTCGGTTTTCTAAGAACGCACCGCGCAGTTTTATATAGCAGGCTTATTCTAAACAAATCTGGCACATATTCAGTCAGTAAATGTGACAGTGAAATATACCTACTCAGATACGTTTTACTGATATAGATTACAAAATGTCACAAGCCGATGAAGACATTTCATATGACTTCCATTCGTCCAGTTGCTTGTTTGAAGTCAGCATGTGGGTCTCAGTGTAACCCGGGGTAAAGTGGCTAATTAGCTTCATGTGAGTGAATCAGCATGCTGTGCAGCTAAATCTCCGCTGTCTGATCAGATCAGCCTGGGAACGCAGAAAATCAATAGGTCGGCAACGAGCGCCTGCTGTGTCATAATGAATTGTTTCAGTTTGTACAAATTAAAAGGGTCCTGGTTGAATTGAGTCCTTTTAAATGACATTGAACACATGTATTTGATAAAAGACTGACAAAAATGCGAGTGTAATGCTGGTCGCCTCATTCTGTTCATGTTACAGTATCCAAGTGACTGGGCAAAAGGTAAGCTTTATTTTCCTGATGTGAATCTGATCCAATTAGGTTTGTTTCAGATATTATTTCGAGAGTCTCGAGGAGTTGGGTGTTGATAGAATATTAAGTGTCGTTTTTAATTTTCTCTTTAGTAATTAGGTGTGCATAACTGATTTAAATTGTTGGCTGTGACAGTACACTCTTTGGAGAATACAACACACTTCTCACTCCACAAACCCAAGTTTAACTTTTAACGTGTAGAAAACTTGTAGATTACGGTCTAGGAGGCTACCACTTAATTCAACGACTGGTTGATTCCATTGACAACTCAGCCTCCATGGAGCCCAGCACCCATATCTCACCGGGACCATCACAAAGGGGCTGCTGGGTAGGACTCCGACGGAACAGCTTGATATCGGCTGCCACGAACCACTGCACCTCATTGTGAAATCTACCTTCTTTCACCCTGGTTATGCGTGTAAACGCAGCTGACAGCATTCCTGCTGTCATGAATACTGAGTGTTTGAGCATGAGAGGAGAGGAGAGGAGAGAGAGAGAGAGAGGGGGGGGGGGGGTGGGGGGGGGCTGCTAGGGCACATGGCACTTTGCAGCATGGGTAGAAGCATGTGGGAGGAGGAGAGAGAGAGAGGAGGAGGAGGGGGGGGGGGGGGGGGGTTGAGTGGGGAGACGCAGCCCACTCTTTGTATGTGAAGGCTTGCCGGCCTTAGAGTTCGGAGAACATTGGATTCATTCAATTGGTCCGGACTAAATGAAAGTTCAAAATGTTTATTTGATTTCATGACCAGTGTGTATCAATGGAACGTGTGGTGTAGCTCCCGAAAATATTTAAACTTCGGAGTAGCAGTGATTCACAGAGCATTGATGTCTGAGACATTTTATTTAGCTGTTACTGCCTATCCAGCTTGAGTCAGATAAGACGCGTTCTACAGAAATGAACCGCAACACAGCCAATGCTAAATTATAATGCTCAATTCGCCCCTGTAAAGGCTGTTTGCAGCTTTTATCCTAATCAATTTCTCTCTTCAAGCTCTCAAGAGACAACCTTTTGTCAATCCTATTCTTTGACGATCCCACCATGGACAGAGCAGTAGTGCTTGGCCATGTCCCTCTGGGTGAGCACGCTTCCAAAGTATTCTCTATCGTCACACACTTCTGCGTTTGTACTTATTCGAACACACTGTCTACCTCATAAGAGCCACTCCATATGGATTTCTGGAAGTCTTGAGTTTCTAAATGCATTTCCTAGGGTCTTCCGTCCGAGTCAGGTTATGATGGAGTGCCTGGGCCATCAAAGCTCTTTGGAAAGCAGACGTTTGGGACTCCGACATCTCACGTCTCGAACAAAGACTCTCTTGTTCAACAGATAGAGGGCTCAAAGTAATCATTCGCTTCAAATGCCACATTTGAACATTGATGTTGACAATTTCGACAGAGCGACGGGGACGAAATATACAAAACAGAAAAGGGCTGGGTTTACGACTGTACCCTCACTGATCTCAGGATGCCTTTGTTGGTTGGGAGAGTCACAGGCTTCAAGCGAGGCGCTGGAACCATTTCCACAGGTGGTCATCGACCTATTATTACGACTGCGGTTTGGAAGCAGTGGAATGGAAAAAACCACGTGTCGTTCTGTTCCAGATTTGTTCATGTGTAATGCCACAGCAGGAGAAGCCCGCTGTCGGTGAAAACACAACAAACGGAATATTTTGTGTGCTGTTCGGCTCTCGCTGTTAATCATCCCCGGTGCATTCAGAGACGGCAATTTTTCACCAGCAAGTAGGCTAACTCCACCTGCCTTCAAACAGGACAAAGGCAAACATGTTTTAGGACAAAATCCCGAATAACCTCGAAAACGAATCACCAACCAATAACCGCGCGCCTTTTATTTCCCTTGCAGCACGACCAAATATGCCCGTTGAAATATGACGCTGCTCTAGAGTAGAGACCCCCCAGGGAGGACGTAGCCCTACACACACCGTGTTGTCAAATGACCAAGGAAGCACTCTTCACAGAGCGGCCAACAACATATAGGGCTCCATCCATCTTAGAGCTGTATCACTAGCGGGGCGGACGTCTTAGATATAAAAGGTTTAATTATGGTCGACTTGGGAGAGGGGGGGGGGGGGGGGGGGGGGGGGGCTCATGGAAAACTGATCAACAATAGACAGATGGGAAGTTAAAGCCGCTGCCGCCTCTCTCCTGTGACCTGGCTCTTCCGGTGCGCGTCGGCTGAGTGGTTCTATGGTACACGATCAACATAACGATAAAAAAAAAAAAAACAGATGGGCTTTGGTCACACTCAAGAGTGACATGTCCCGTATGTTTACAGTACACTAACACAGAGGAAGGAACATAGACCACCTAAGCGTTCTCTGAGTACACATATACACTAACGCCCCCCCCCCCCCCCCCCACACCGACACACACGCACATTTACAGACATGAGATAATCCAGTTATTTAAAGTCCTGCTCTAAAGACTTGAGATAAAACAATGTCAATTATCAGCCAAAAACTCAGAGCGTGAAAAAAAGTTGCTCTTCTTATCATCGCTGGGTTCCACTCTGTGACTATCTCTGTGTGAACCACACCAATCTAAAATTGATAGATTGGATTCATTAATTGGACGCTGCCATTAGACTGCATTCGGGGTTTTGGGGATTGCTTAATCCAATCTGAGTCTGAACCAACAATTTCACCTATTGATTGCTCTCAGTCAGTAGCTTGTATCAATCTATTGTGGGCCACAGCCAACCTGGGTCATTTAGACTGGGGAATGTTGAGTAAGGACGCTAATACTGTGTTGCCATGGCAATCTGTGTGTGTGCAAATATGATGAGCCCCAAGCATAGTGTACATTTTAAGTGATGTTGGCTTACAATAAAAAGCTAATCAAAAACCATTCACCGCACTGTAATTGAGGCGACAGGACAAGGTGCAGTTTTACGAGGCGCCGTTAGAGGACGCCTAAACGCCTCTGCGTCTACACTCAGTTTCAGAAAAGGAACACAAGGTGACAAGCAGTGAGTCAATATGAAAACATTTCATTTTAATGTAAAATGAGTGTAGTTTTATTGACGGCAACCAATTTCACCCTTCATACATACATATCTGTTCTTTGCGCAGTGTGCAGAATCTGCTCCGTGTTGATGTTTTTGGCCAAAACACGCACACACACACACGCAAACACGCGCACGTACTGAGAGAGAGAGAGAGAGAGAGAGAGAGAGAGAGAGAGAGAGAGAGAGAGAGAGAGAGAGAGAGAGAGAGCGCAATCAACTCAACATGAGGACATTTAAAGGTTTTCATCTGACACATTTATATCATAATGCATCTAGCTAAGACGATCAGCTTAAGGTTGTCAAAATCGTATGAATCTTTTTGCAGTGTCTCATTGCAGTGTCGGTTAACTTGGCCTGCTCATGACTAGAATATGCCTTAAGCAAAGTTTTGACGGTTAAGCAGGAGAAATGGGAGGGGTCATAGTCCGATATGGGAAGATGGGCGATGAAATATGACGGGTAAGTGTTTGGCGTTGATTGCAGTGGTCAGTCAAGGCTATCTCTTGAATTCCAATGAGTTTCCCTCCTCTCAATCTTTTCTCACCCCCACCCCCTCTCTCTCTATCTCTTTCTCTCTCTCTCTCTCTCTCTTTCTACCACTCTCTCCGTCCAGCAGCTGCGCTTCTCATGCCTTTCCCGAAGCTGAGCGTAGCCTTCCATACAGATGAGCGCTGAAAGTCACGCACCTCTTGACGTAGCCTACAGACCGGTTGCACCGCAGCTCTGTCTCCGTAGCACGTATTGCGCAACGTGACTGATGCTCAATTCGCACCTAAAACGAATGCAGACGTTTCCTCGTTGTTGATTTTGATAGATAGAGGAGCGACAAAGCCGATTCATAGATAAAGGAGACGCTGCAATTCATCTGCTGCTCACACGGTTTATATTGGACTGCATCCTCAACATTGCCACTGGAGATGAACCATGCGCGGCGACGAGATGCATCCGTGATGTGGCTTTGAGCGCACAGCTCCCCGTGGCATTACCGGTAAAAAAAGAAAAAAGAAAAAGAATACTTGACTGATTTATTCTTTCAAAGGTTTAAACAAATGTTATTGATTGCAAATGAAATGGCTTCCGCTGATAATACCCATTAGCTTACATTCAATGGACGGCGTTCGTAGACAAGCCATGGCAACCGCTGGAATTGGCGAAGAACTGTGTCCGTGGGAACCTAAAACCGTCTGCCACGCAGAGCATCTCTACAGGCTGCGCCTCGCGGGTCATCTCTAAGATGCCAGGGAAAGGGACATATTATCTTTAGGCCCACCCACCTGAGGTATTTGGAAAATTAGCTGTTGCTTTTACTGTGTGGGCAAGGCCGGCCGTCTTTAGTCGTCTCTGCGCCTCACCGGATGGTCCTTCAAGAGGCAATCGACTCTGATTCAAGCGCATGCGTTTGAAATACATTCTTATTTTGTGCGACTGATTTTTTTTTTTTTTTACAGAGCACCGAGGTAAAACAAAAAGTGCTTTGCTTTTTACGCTCATAAAACCTATTACACCGTATTCTGCTCATAAATTAATCAACACGCGGATTGGAGCAGTGGCAGGCTAGATCTATGCACACGAGTTCCATCGCCTCGCAAACCTCTCTTGCCTTTTAGAACTGGATATGTTGAGGTTAACGTAAAGATGGATCTAATCATCTATGTTCTGGGGTGCCTGACGCTGTTTCTGGAAGGTACCCGCTGCCAAGGAGTGTACGGTAAGTGTGCTATGTAATACTAGTGTAACGAACATGATCATGACCTTGTGAAATGTGTATCAATGTATGTAATATGTGGGCTATATTATCACGTACACATACATCCCTTACACACAAGGAGACCACACGGAAGTTACATTTCATGTTTGAAATTAAGCTTCAATGTCTTTCCAGCACTCAGAACTCAACACAGTTAGTTCAGATTGGTCCTAGTTTCAGACTAGCTTTGCAGACAAGCGTGCATAATGTGCGTAATTCTCAGAGATTCAAACAGCATCACCATAGCATTTTCCTTACGGTGAGCACACACAAACGGTTGTATTTTAAGAAAGGCTTTGAATACGAATGTGTATCTGTGGTACCCTCACACACACACACACACACACACACACACACACACACATACACACATACACACACACACACTCAAACGAATGGACACACACACGCACACAACGCACGCACACTCTGTGCAAACCAGTGGCACTGATGATGCTTCGACTGAAGCGTCATCCCGTTGGCAGCATGCAGTCAGAGAGCGGGCTCAGAGGGAACATGAATCATAAAAGAGAAGAAAACGTCGGGGCACAAACGTCTCCGACCCGCAGCCGTCGTCACTGGTCCCCCTGGCCGAATGTGAGAGAGAGAGAGGGGGGGGGGGGGGGGGTCAAGTAGGAGCTGGGGATGACATGAAAGAACCAATAGAGGCCCCCTCTCCTCGTCATAATTCACGAGGGCACTTCGCTTTGGCTCTGCGCGTGTGTTTGTTGGCGCGCACACTGTTTCTGTGATGCGTTATAGGGAAAAGCGTTTGGCTGAAGGACATCTGTTGTGTAGAATATGCTTTGTGCTGCTAACTGAGCAGAACTCAATGGACAGGCTACAATAATACATTGTATGAGAAGTGAACCTTGTTGGAAAATAGAGGGCATTGATATTGAGTGATAATAAAAAAAAAAATCCAATAGCATTTGCAGCAAAGAGCTGTAGAAAAGAAAGTTGCATAACGTAAATAGTTGGTTATTCTTTGACCATGCAATGATGTATCTACCATGTAGAATCACTGCTGTCATGATGGGACTCGGGAGATGCATTTTGGTGACATGTCATCTACCGTTACTTACATAAGCAACCTACAGTAATGAAAACACCTTCATCAGAATAACTAAAAGACATTTCCCTAATCAGAAACCTCAAGGCGTGACGAAGTAACACGTCAAATTAATGCCAAATCAAATCACTACAGCCTCGGCCCATATGCCCTATAGGTAAACAACACTTCCATACGCATACATCAACAGGCAAGCTCATCAGCAAGATGTGTGTGTGTGTGTGTGTGTGTGTGTGTGTGTGTGTGTGTGGTGTGTTTATGTGTGTGTGTCGGGGGGGGGGGGGGGGGGGGTCTGTAGATAGGCCCAAGACTACTGTCTTGCTTATTAACGTCAGGTGCTTATCCTGAGTGGAAGAGAGGAATAGCGCAGATGGATTTGTTTGTAAGCTATGACAGTGTTGACCTGGCTGGGTCCACCCCCGCCCACATCCCCCTCTTTCTCCCACCCTCTCTCTTTCCCCTCTTTTCTCCCTCTTTCCCTCCCCTCCTCTCTTTCTCTCCCCTCTCCCCTCTTTCTCTCTTTCCCTCCCCTCTCTCTTTCCCCTCTTTCTCTCCCCTATCCCCTCTTTCTCTCTTTCCCCTCTTTCTCTCCCTCTCCCCTCTTTCCCTCCCCTCTCTCTTTCCTCTCTTTATCGCTTTCTCTCTCTCTCCCTCTCTCTCTCTCTCTTTCTCTCCTCTCCCCTCTTTCCCTCCACCCTCCCCCCTTTCTCTCCCCCTCTTCTCTTCCTTCTTTCCCTCCCCTCTTTCTCTCCTTCTCTCCTCTCTTCCTTCTTTTTCTCCTCTCTCCCCTCTTTCTCTCCTTCTCTCCTCTCTTCCTTCTTTTTCTCCTCCCTCCCCTCTTTCTCTCCCCTCTCCTCTCTCCCCTCTCCGCTGTCCCCTCTTTCTCTCCCCTCTCCTCTCTCCCCTCTTTCTCCCCCCCCCCCCCCCCCCCCCCCCCCCCCAAGCCTTACTCGTGCCCCCCTCAGCCTCGTAGGCACGCCCCTGCTCCGTTGGCCCGACGCTGCAGAGATGGTGTGTTGGTTGTGTGGCGTGCAGGGGCCGGTCTGGGTGGGCTCGTTTAGAGATCCCATTCTCCGTTTGGAATTAATGAGTCGTTACAACCCCCCCCAGGAGGGAACGCTGATTTTCAGGAACAATCAGACCAACCACTTTGTAGACCGGGTATTTCCATAGGAACATGCCTTAACCCCTCACGGTCCCTGGCCAGCCAGCGTATGGGGGAAAAAAGACTTAACCTAAAGAGCTGACCATCGGAGCTAGAGTTGACGTTGCTTGTGGCTAAGACTCTAATGTTGTGAACCAAAGCGTGCTTTATGTTTTTTTCCTGAACATGACGGGAGGCCTCTGGCAAGTAAACAACCGTGTTTAAAGCGTGCAAGGTTGAGTGTGCAGACCTCCAGTCCAGATGGAATTTTGTTGCGCATGTTCGTGGTCAACATACTGCACAATTATTATGGTGATTGTGTGTTCATCATATTGTGTCATTGTTTATTTGGTCAATACAAATGGAGCAATAGAAAAATGGAAAAGTTGGTTTTTCATGCCAAATCCTAAATTGCAGTTTCCTCATAAATCCACATAAACGTTCTGAAGGAAAAGATCTCCACCCAACCCCCCCCCCCCCCCCCCCCCCCCAATGCAAATACACACACACACACACACACACACACACACACACACATACATACCACCCCCCCCCAACGCACACACACACACCCCACGCGCCCCAGCCACTAACTACCGTTTTCGGATGCTTAGTTTTATGAGCTGTGATGAGTTAAAGTCTATGAGTTTTAAGACGTATGGTCTCCTGGCACTGGTGGGATGGTGTTAGGCAGTGTGCTGGTGCTGCTGCAGCGCTGCCAGAGTCGTTAGGAAGGATTGATGAAGGTCAGTCATCCCAGCATGGCTCCAGGCCACTGAGGAGTAAAGAGAGAGGACACCACCACTCAGAACCACGGCAACGGCTGTTCCTCTGAGCTGCCTCCAAAGACGCCGTCTCACTACCTCGGCCTGTCTGTCTCTCTCTGGCGCGGCAAACCGCTCTGTCTGTCTGTCTGTCTGTCTGTCTGTCTGTCTGTCTGTCTGTCTGTCTGTCTGTCTGTCTGTCTGTCTGTCTGTCTGTCTGTCTGTCTGTCTGGCTGGCTGGCTGGCTGGCTGGCTGGCTGGCTGTCTGTCTGGCTGGCTGGCTGTCTGGCTGTCTGGCTCAGATATCCCTCACTCTCGCTCAGTGGCGTGTTCATTAACTTCACTTCCCTTCTTCTCTCTTGACTACATTAGTTAGCCATAGTCTACTGAGCAACTAATTGGCCCTGCGTTCAACTTGCGCAGAGTTTTTTTTGGGGGGGGGGGGATCCTAAATAGCTCTGTGTTGTAGACCTCTCTAGCACCTCAGTCTGATTCTCTTTCCGTCTCGAGAGGTGCAATACCTAAGCCACAAGCTTTCCCTCTACCTGAGACTGCTGAATCATCGGCCGTCTCAACACACCAACTGCCACCTCCTCCCAGAAACAACTCTCAAGTGGCAATTCTTTTTTTGTTTGTTGTGTGCGCTGCAAGTCTGCCAAACCAAAAATATGACCCGAATGATAACACCAGGAAATGGAACAATACTCTTCTGATAGTGCGGTTATATTTTTTCCCCCCTCCTGGTCTTCCTCTGGAGACTCTTGCCGCCTTCAGATTTGTTCTCTCTGCATCACAGCCCGTCAGTGACAAGTACCACGGCAGGCCAAGTTGCTCCCGGTCTGTTTATATATATATTTATATATATATTTTTTTTGGGGTGATGTGCCGTTGCACCATCCAGGCACCACCATGGAGTGGTGAAAGTCCTCAGCACCACCTCACCTGCTCTCTCTCTCTCTCTCTCTCTCTCTCTCTCTCTCTCTCTCTCTCTCTCTCTCTCTCTCTCTCTCTCTCTCTCTCTCTCTCTCGTTTGTATTGAAGTTCCAGCAATTCCTGGGGTTCCTTTTCATGAGGCCGGTTCAGACGCTTTGGCTTCTAAGCTATGCAAATGCATTCCGCCAGTGAAACTATAGCCGTCTTTGTTGGTTGTCAGAAGCCTCCTCCACCAAGTGCTTCATCAATTCCCTTGGATCGGGACCCTCACTTTTCCCACCGTAATGAGACACTGGAGTTCTCTCTCTCTCTCTCTTTACTTCCTTGTTTATCGGTTTCTCTCTATCTCTCTTTCTCGCTTTTTCCCCTCTGTCACCCTCTCTTTATTACTCTCTCGTTCTCTCTATTTTTCTCTGTCTTGGTCTCTCTCTCTCTCTCTCTCTCCCTCTCTCTCTTTCTTTCTTTCTTTACACCCTTTCCTCCCCTCTTGTTCCAGCCGTGATGAAGGGGACGGGCATCTACATCCCTCTATAACACGTCAAACAAGGAACTGCAGGAAGAGGAAGTGGGAGGTTACACATGCCCATGGAGAGCCAGTTGTGGCAGTGAAGCCGTAGTCAACACACAGAGGACCCCATCCCCCTGCCTCAAACTCACTCACACCCTTTGGTGGGTCTTTACGGAGCACCGGCTTAATCATGAATCCAAACGTCGGTTTGCTCGATAGAGCCGTCGCTCTGAGGGCACTGCAGAGTTCCGCCTTTGGGAGCTGACCCATCCTGGTGGAGGTGATAGGTGCTTGATTGCTTTGCCTGTCCATTGCTTCAGTAGCTGGTCAGGGGTCGTGAAGCCAGTTTGTGAACGGTTTCTGTCATGTGTGAACTGTCCATTGCTTCGGTAGCTGGCCAGGGGTCAGGGGTCATGGAGCCAGTTTGTGAACGGTTCCGGTCATGTGTCAGCTATGATCTATGGGTGTGGGGAGAGGTATCCCTTTCTCTCATGTGGTTCATTGCATAATGCATTACCTTAAGTATATATATATATATATATATATATATATATATATATATATATATTGTCATGGTAGACTCATCTATTCACACAGTGAAACTCTGCCTGAGGCTGAGGCTCTACCGTATTATAAAAATAAATGACATTTCCTTTAACTTTGTACTTTGTACTTTGTGTGTGTGTGTGTGTGTGTGTGTGAGTGTGTGTGTGTGTGTGTGTGTGTGTGTGTGTGTGTGTGTGTGTGTGTGTGTTCCGTTAATGGACAGCAGCTTCAAGCTACGCACTGCCGTCCCCTGTGGGTAATCAGAAATAGCAGCCAAACTCACCTCTGAATCAGTACAGGGCCAGAACTCCACCCCCGTTGCACCAATAAGCTTAGTGCCACCAGGCTGCTCCTACTGATATACCAAACGCCCCCTAACTTTGCTTTGTCTGTAAATTTGATTCGACGAGGATGTTGTTGAGGTTGGTGACGAAATGTGATGATGATCATGATTACAACTATACGTTCATTAAATTACCCAAACTCTAACAATATAACAATATAGCATATGGTCACATGAATGCCCCAGGGTAAGCCGATTGGCTGTAACGGCTACACCAGTCTTTATCACAGAACATCCGGTGTGTGGCCGTGCACCATCCAACCATCAAGCATTCCTAGGTTGCCAGGGCAGAGTATTACTCTGATGGATGTTGTCGCAGATCACACAGAATTGTAAATAGGCGCACGCTCAACATCACGCAAATGATGAAAGAAGCTTGGCTGAATTTTTAACCACCACCCCTCCACCTCCCGCATTCCTCCCCCTCTTCCTCCTCCTCCTCCTCCTCTTCCTCCCCGTCCTCCACCTCCTCCTCCTCCCCCCTGCTGCTCTTACATGCTCCTGTTAATTGAAGTGTCTTCGCTAAAGCAAACTGGCAGGGCTTGCATAGACGCACTTGCAGGACAAATAATCCGGCGATCCCAGAGGGAAGCTGGCACGGGGAACACAGCGGCGTTTTCAACAACGCCAGAGAGAGGAGATGAAGCGGTAAAAAGGGGTAAAAAGGGGTAAAAAGGGGTCGGAGAGAATTGTTGGGTTGCGGCGGCCGCGCGACTCTGACGCCACTCTTTTAACTGTGTCACTCCAGCCCACACAGGCTCCCCGAGTGCTGCTTCAACCAAGTGATGTATGTTGTCATGGCAACGCCGTGTGAGCCC
>CM030185.1:11991823-12000175 GCA_017639675.1 Aplochiton taeniatus | reverse complement strand
GTGAGCCCTCTGCTTCCTGACGTCCCCTAACTTGCCGGTTGGTCTTCCTCCGCTCCCTCCTTTTCCTTTGCTCACTTTCAAAATCCCTCCCTCCCTCCCTCCCGTGCAACCCCCCCTCCCCTTCCACTTTCTCTGCCAGCGAATCAATCGCGGAAACAAATGTGAAGTGATTGCAGAAATGAAAGCCCTCTCGCTGGGTGTCACAAGTGACGGAGAAAGAGAACGAGAAAGAGACAGAGACACGGAGAGAAAGAAAGGGGGAGAGAGAGAGAGAGAGAGGGAAGAGAGAGAGTGTCTCTTCAAAAATCCCTCCATTTCATCTCAGCAAGGCGACCAGAGAAAGGGCGCTACTTATCCCTGTTGCGGGTAATGTTTAAGCAGCCCTGACAAGCAGCTACAGTGGCCAGGTAGGCGTGTTGACAGTGACACCTTCAGTAGTCTCCCTGCTTCCAACCCTTGAAAAACAGCTTAGATGGTAGGGAGGCTGCACACACACAAGCACACACATAGTCAGTGCACACACACACACACAGACAGGTGCGCACACACACATGGACAGGCGCGCACACACACATACACACACACTCGTACCCAGGCCTCACTCTGTATCTTCAGATCACGAAGCCTTGTCCTCAATGTGCCCCCTCCCTCTTTGATCTCAGTGGGAGACTTCTTCACTGTGCCGGTGGTGTCTCCTCATTCTCCTAACCCCCGCCCCCCCGACACACACACACAGACACACACACACACACATACATACACACACACACACACACACACACCGTTCAAACAACATGCTGAGCCGGCTTGTGTGTGTTTGTGTGTCAGTGTATAGTACACGATGCACAACACCTATGTTGTGTGTGTGTGTGTGTGTGTGTGTGTGTGTGTGTGTGTGAGTTGACGCTTTGTGACTCAGAGACATATTAATGGGAGAGGGACATGTGATTTCCCACTGCGTTCACACATCAACCAGTCTGAGCAGGATTGGTCATGGCCGCCCAACACGTCACAGAGATGTCTGTGAACAAACTTTCTGGCTGTTTAAAGGGATAGTCCCCCTCTTCCTATTGTCATACAGTCTGCCACAATGTTTCTATGTTGGTTTTTATGGGGAGGCCGTTGGTAGGGTGGTTTCAACGTCAGGTCGTCTGCACAGTAATGCTGGAACTAATATTATTTTGAATTTTAGTCTTTAAAAAATATAGATGAATTATTTCACTCTTTGGTTACACATTTTCCATGTTCTATTTTGTCATCTCAATATATAAAATATAACATAACATAAACATAACATAAAATATGTATATATAAAGAAATTCCCATATTTCTGCTTGGGTTGCCCACGAGGGAATTTGAACATAGGCGACCTTCAACCTCATGGAATAAAACGTACTTGGAATCCCCATGGACTTAACACACCACTATTGTACTGACAGTCCGTCAGCTGCGGGATCACTTCTTCATTCGGTGAAGCAGACCACTCACTTCTTCCACTGCTCCTCAGAGTGCAACTGGGTAGGTAGCATTCTCTACCAGCCTACCTATTTAAGGTTGAGTGACTAGATGAGGTCAGCTTCCATGGTGCATGCCAAAAAAGGAGTAGCTAGGCAACACCATCCCAGAATACGACGTTGCCATGAGACATGCTCAATCCAGCTTACCTCAGCGAGCAGGTCTCTAGCTGTTTCCTGCGCCATTGTTTGAGTGCTCACTGTGTGTTTGGCTCATCCTCTCATTAAAATTCAAGCTTTGGCATTCAGATATTGGCAGTCCGTTTCCGCTGGTCAAGGCTAGTCCTGATAGTATTGCTGTGTGTGCGTGCGTGTGTGTGCGTGCGTGTGTGTGTGTGTACGTGTGTGTGTGTCTGCACACTGTGCCTGCCGTTGAAAAGCCTGGCTCTTGTCGGATCCAGAGGAAGAATCAACCCACGTCTGACGCCTTAAGTAAAATCCAATCATATAACAAACTCTATTGCTTGATTTTAGTTCCATTCCTCTCGTTTCAACAAAAGGCAGCATTAAATATTTATGGCAAGCGTCTTCTTTCTCTTTTGTCTGCGCTAGTCCTCCGTTTATGCTTAGAAGCAAATGTTTGACTGACACATCAAACCGTTCAGTATGTTTATTTTTTTTTTTATAGTGCCGCAGACAAACGCTTTACATGAATTTTTACTCAGACTGCAGCCTGTGTAAGCTGCTATCCAACGAAAAAAGGACTGCCTTCATTTTAAACCCGAACCCTAAACCTAACCCGAACCCTAACCCTTTTAGACAGGAAACAGTTTGTATAGTAGAACAGGCCTATGTAGTACAGGTATATGTTGTATAGACCTATGTAGTACAGCCCTTTGTAGTATAGACCTATGTAGTACAGGCCTATGTAGTATAGACCTATGTAGTACAGGTCTTTGTTGTATAGATCTATGCAGTAGAGGTCTATGTCGTATTGACTTATGTAGTACAGGCCTATGTAGTATAGACCTATGTAGTACAAGTCTATGTAGTATAGACCTATGTTGTACAAGCCTATGTAGTATAGACCTATGTAGTACAGGTCTATGTTGTATTGACCTATGTAGTACAGGCCTATGTTATGCTTACTCAGTTGTTGTTTTTTTATGTGTAAGTATGCATTACTTGTTCCCTAATGTAGAGGTCACTGTTTCAAGGTTTTGGGTCCTGTTGGTCACATGATATAGGCCCTCAGGTAACGCCAAGGTAACTTCCTCTGAATTACTTTAGCCAACTTATGTACAGGAAATGTAAGAATCGAAACGTTGGTCGTAAATACGTAGCACTGACCTAGCCAGCTGGCTTTGAAACTTTTCACACTGGAGTGGCATGTGTATCGGTCGCTTTTCTCACAGACTCGTTAGTGGGGATGGCATGTTTGTATCTATTCCAAGGTAGACTAGTTGGCTTTACAAAAAGCCAACTACCCAGTAATACCTCCCTTCATGTTTTCACAGGGGGGCCACCTTCTGGTCTGAATCCCTCTTTGAATAGAAGACAGGAGAAAGGTCACTGCTTGTCCCTGTACTGACACTAAAGATTACGTTCGAAAGAAAAGAATAAAAATGTTCTATAGATCAACTATGAGCTGTAAGGAGGAGACCAAATATATATATAGAAAGAGAAAATATATGTGGAGTTTAACACAATGAAAATGAAAATGAAAGAAAATGGTGGGGGAGAGCAGGAAGAGTAGGATGCACTGAAGAGACTTTAAGAGGAGAAGAAAATGGAGAATGTTTTAGCTGGAGTTGCAAATTGTAGCGAGGTAGATGTGAATGCATGTGACAGTGAACTCCCGAACTGCACACACACACACACACACTCACACGTACACTAATACACACACATACACGGTAGATTGTCTTTGTCAGCGTCCCCACCTATACTTTCACAGCTGTGACGGTCAGACTCGCTTGCTCCATCGACCTTTGCCCTCTTTGCCTGAGATTTTAGCAAGCCACGGACATTTCTATTCCGGATCTCTGTGCACGGACGCACAGCTTTGTGACAGTTCCCTGGGAAAATCACAGCCTCCTAGCCTGCAGGACTGAAAGTTTAAAAGTCAGAGGTATTAGTAAAGGAGGAGGGCATGTCATTGGCTCACACCTTGGAGATTGTTCCGTTTCAAAAGTGCCACGGGCCATCACACTGACTGCACCAAAGGAAATTAGGAATCCTTTATAATTAGAGGATTAACCACAAAATCAATTTTGCTGTAATACCTGCAAATGTGATTTCCTATAGGGCTTCAGGAAATCCTGCACCATGAGAGAGGAAAAAAAACACACACGATATATTAAAAGTTCAAGGAATTAAACAAGGTACGAGTCTAGCATTCCTAGTGTCTATGATCCTAGAATTTGTACTTGAAATGAGTATGGTTTGGAACGTGTTGTGTGTGCTGATAGGAGTCACTCGGAGGATAAAGTATTTCACCTAAAAGTGACTGACTTAAGGCGTCAAACAACCTCAAGAAACGAATACAAAACTAATCATTCAAGCTTAAGGGATTTCAGCGATAACAGCAAGTCCTAGAAATCCGCAGAATGCCAGCAGTGGGTCCCTCCAGAAAACGCACAAATATTCCTCTGCAGGGAGCAGGAACATGCAGCGTGCATATTTAGACTGGGGATCACATCACCAAATGTTGATATTCATGGATTCTGAAGCGATGGATCTAAAAAAAAAAAACAGGGAACATTTGGATTCTGCCTACTTCCTCGGCAGGAGTCTCCCGTGGTGTGCATCTGTGTGTCTGTGTGTGTGTGTGTGTGTGTGTGTGTGTGTGTGTAAGAGAGAGTGTGTGTGTGTGTGTGTGTGTTTCTGTGTATTCTCCACGGATTTCTATGATGCTGCCGAGGTAATTGGATGTGTGACGCCCACCAAAAATCCCCTTTAGCCCCGGGCGAGCGCTCTTTCAATCCCACTATGCCTCTCAGGATAGCACAACCCAAAGGAAGGCTTATTCTTTCAACTGGCAAACATCAAACGCCCCCCCCCCCCCCCCAAAAGAAAACTCCCCCTCCCCCTTCCCGGTTACCCCTCTGCCCCTCTCTCTCTCTCTGCTAACCCGTAGCCTCAGACACAGCACGTGGCTAGTAAATCCTTCTGACCAGAACAGTTGAGACGTGTCCGTCCGCTAAGGCGATGAAGACAGAAACTGGGGGGAAGGCTGCGTTTGATTTCTTCGGCAACTCACAGCGACCACAAAAAAAAATAAAACAAAAAAGGGTTTCCATTGCAAACGCTGCACTCCAGATTTTGAATATGACAATGGGTTGTGGTTTTTGCTGTGTTATTTATCAATGCAGCGTCTGCTTGTTTTGGCCAGCAGTGTGCAGGACAGCGGCGGTGGAGCGTGCATGGATTGATGTTACATTGAATATGCAGCAGCTTCTCAATGTATGCATTACACATATCACATGTATGACGAGGGTGTGCTGTTGTACGTTTCAGTCCTGTACTGTCACATCTCCCCGACTGTCTCTCTGACTTCCTGTCTCTCTGTCTGTCTCTCACCGTCTCTCTGTCTGTCTCTCACCGTCTCTGTCTGTCTGTCTGTCTGTCTGTCTGTCTGTCTGTCTGTCTGTCTGTCTGTCTGTCTGTCTGTCTGTCTCTGTATCTCTCTCTCTCTCTCTCTGTTCTCTCTGTTCTCTCTCTCTCTCTCTCTCTCTCTCTCTCTCTCTCTCTCTCTCTGTCTCTTTCTCTCTCTATTTGCGTCACCACCGTTATGAGCGATGTCGGTGGGCACAGGGGGACATGTCATGACAACTGTCATTCAAAGGATCTCAAAGCTCTGTGTTGACCTCCTCTCCGGTCAGTCGGGACTCCTCTCCCTGAGCCCTGACCCCCGACCCCCGCGGGCCAGTGCCACCCGTGAGCCACGGCAACGGCGGCCGTCTTCCCCCGCCATCTCTCCATCGTCGACGCCCGGTGTGACCGCGACGCGAGACACATGCTCAGCTCACTGGAGCCACTTCCCTAACGAGCGACCATATCAATAATGTATGAAAGAGAGAGGGAGGCTCAGAGAGAGAGGCTCTGGGCTCCAGAGGATGCCTTGTATGTCGACATTGATCCCAAACCGGATGTGCTTACAGACGGCTGCTAACAGGACAAAAGGCCTCTGTGAAGTGCCCTGGATACACACCGTGTCACCATGCCTACCCATAATCACACACACACACACACACACACACACACACACACACACACACACACACAGGAAGGAACAAGCACTCCATTTCTTTTCCCTCTTCGTCTTATGGGACTTGCCTCATGGGAGTAAAGAAGAAGTCCTATTTCTGTTCCCGGGGTAACTGACGTCATCTCCTTAGCATTGGTGTGTGTGAGTGCGGATATGCTGGTGCTGTGTGTGTGTGTGTGTGGGTGTGTGGGTGTGGTAATGCTGGTGCTGTGTGTGTGTGTGTAGATGTATGTGCGCCTGAGTGCAGATATGCTGGTACTGTGTGTGTGTTTGTGTGTAGATATACTGGTGATGTGTGTGTGTGGATATGATGCTGGTGTATGTGTGTGCATACATTTTTTTTTGCAGGTGCTCTGTGCTTGTGTGTGTGTGTGTGCGTGTGTGTGTGTGTGTACTACTCCACGCTCCTGGGTTGAGTGGAGCGGCACCCCACTGAGACTCTGCTGACGAGAGTGAGAGGATGGAAGGAGAGCAGAGGGAGATGATCTGCATCTCCTTCCCTCCTCCTTCTTCTCCTCTTCCTCCATCTCTTCTTCCTCCCCCTCCTCTTCTTCCACCTCCTCCTCCCCCTCCTCTTCCTTCTCCTTCTCCTCTTCCTCCTCCCCCTCCTCTTCCTCCTCCTTCTCTTCTTCCCCTCCTCTTCCTCCTCCCGCTCCTCTTCTTCCTCTTCCTCCTCCTACCCACGTTCCCCTTGTATTCCGTGACCTCCTTTCGTGGAGAGGTTGTGTAAGTGCCTGCACGGGGGGTACCAGAGGCGTCTGGTGGAGTGGTCACCCAGTGTGTGTGTGTGTGTGTGTGTGTGTGTGTGGGGGGGGGGGGGGGGGGGTGCTAACCTATGATGGCAGCCTAGGCTTTCTCCCTGCCACCTCCCACCCACGCTTCAAGGGAGGTGAGAGCGTGGCTGGGAACGGAGGCCCCTTGGAATGACGGTGTGCATCGTGTCTCACTCACTAGCAGATGGACGAGGTTCACCGGGGGGCGAGGGGGAGAGCGGGGGGAGAGAGGGGGGAGAGGGGGGAGAGCACCGGCGGGAGGCATGCGGTACGTTCACGTAGACATGTCACACTCACGGAGACACGCGTGTTTCTGCACGCATGGCCGCACTGGACTGTCTTCAGCGACTCACGAAAGCCACCACATGCTGAAAACGTTAACGCGCACGGGATACACACACATACACGCACCAACACACGCACACACGCACACACACACGCGCACGCACACTTTCACTCACGCAACCGAAGCAGTACGAGCGAGCTGTTGCCCCATTTGTGTTTCCATTAAGCGGCTTGCTGTACACATTATGGGGCCATTTGCAGCTGAAGGTTTGGGAGGCAGCCATGTTGATGAGGTCATTAAAGCCAGTGCACAGAGAGGAAGTGCCAGCGGAGCACCTCACAGTCGGCTCTCCCTCACCTCTTCCATGACAGAGTGGAAGAAACTCCTCTCCTCCTCCTGACAGCTGGCTACACTACCGCGGCCACAAATGTTCAGGGCTAGTTTTGGGAAGTCTATTTGAATGATGAAGTGAACCAATTTGCTTTTAGTCCCGTATTGCTGATCTATTGTTGATGTGAATTTTCCTCACCGTCGAAAGCAGGTTTTCCATTTTGCGGTTAAATGAAGCCTTCTTGTCAGGCATTTATTCATGGGCCGTTGGGGAGTTGATAGACTGAGGTACCACAGGAATCCAGACCCCTGTGTCCCCTCCTCTCCCCTGGGCTTGCTGTTGTGACAGCCCCTTGCGTACACATTTCTCCATCCTGAAAGTACCTGCAAGGGTGTGTGTGTGTGTTTATGTGTGAGTTTGTGTGTGTGTGTGTGTGTATGTGTGTGTACATGTGCATTTGTGTGTATGCGTGTGTGTGTGTGTGTGTGTGTGTGTGTGCGTATGCGTGTGTGTGTGTGTGTGTGCATGCGTGCGTGTGTATGTGTGCGTATGCGTGTGTGTGTGTGCGTGCGTGTGTGCGTGTGTGTGTATGTGTGCGTATGCGTGTGTGTGTGTGTGTGTGTGTGTGTGTGTGTGCACCAGCAGTGTCTCTCTCATCTCACTCCCGGTCCCCAGACTCCAGACAGACCGAGGCACGCTATTGGTCTCTGGCCGTGACCAAGCCAGGGTGTGTGTCAAACAAGATCAATCAGAGAGCGGCAGTATCCCGCTCTCTCTGGGTTCATGCCCCCCCCCCGCGCCCACCCGCCTCTGCGTGTTTTACAGTACCGAGAGCCCCCAGAGCGACAGCTAGCTTCAGCACACTGGTTTACAGTTAATCAGATTTGTGCCAGAATATTCCATTTCCCTGGGCCTCATCGACTGCTATGTAGACTGTGTCATCCATACATCACTTAAGGCTGTAAGTAAGCCTTTACTATTCAGAGAGCTTTTTTTTATTTCCCCTCCACTCAAAAAAAAAAAAAAAAAGGTCCTCTTAATCCATGTGGAGAGACACGGACATTTTTACAAAAAGTCCTGATGTAATGCCACCTTTCATTTTGTTGAGTGCTGTAATCTCACATTCTCTGCGCAGGGATTCCAATTGTGTCTGGACCTCTTCCTGTATGAGTATTATACTGGGTGCTGTTTAAAGCTGTATGGAATTATATTGTAGTGGTGTGTGTGTGTAAATGTGT
>CM030185.1:11966823-11986823 GCA_017639675.1 Aplochiton taeniatus | reverse complement strand
CAGCGTTGGTGGACTGTGGAGCAGCGGGCAACTTCATCGACGGCGACTTTGCTCGGTCTCTTAATCTAATCCTTCAGCCCCTGGATGCCCCCATTCCTATTCAGGCCCTGGATGGCCGACCACTAGGCCAGGGCAGGGTTACCGACTGCACGGAACCGCTGGACATCACTGTGGGTATCCTGCATCACGAGCTCCTTCCTTTGCTGGTGACCCAGTCCCCCGGGCACAAGGTGGTGCTTGGTCTACCCTGGCTGCGGCAGCACGATCCCACTGTGTCTTGGGCCACGGGGAGGATTTCAGCCTGGAGCCCCAATTGCCAGGGGTCCTGCCTCTCCCTTGGTGTCCGAACTACATCGGTGGAAAGCCCTTCGGCCACCTCCCTGCCCGAAGTCCCCAAGGAGTACCAAGACCTGAGGGAGGTGTTTTCCAAGGAAGGGGCCGGCCGTCTCCCAGCCCACCGCTCCTGGGATTGCGCCATTGATCTGCTCCCTGGCGCAACCCCTCCCCGCAGTCGCATATTCACGCTTTCAGAGGCGGAGACCCGAGCGATGGAGGCCTACATCCAGGAGGCCTTGGAGCAGGGCTTCATTAGGCCTTCCACTTCCCCGGCGTCAGCAGGATTCTTCTTCGTCCCAAAACGAGTGGAGGGGCTTCGACCCTGTATTGACTTCAGTGGGCTGAATGCTGTCACGGTATAATACCCGTATCCTCTTCCTCTGGTGCCGGCTGCCATCGAACAGCTCCGGGGTTCCCGATACTTCACGAAGTTGGATCTACGAAGTGCCTATAACCTCATCCGGATTCGGAAGGGTGATGGGTGGAAGACGGCTTTCAGTACCACGTCGGGCCATTACGAATACCTGGTGATGCCTTTTGGTCTGGCCAACGCTCCCTCAGTCTTCCAGGCGTTCATGAATGAGGTGCTCCGGGATATGCTGGGTCGCCATGTCGTGGTGTACCTTGATGACATTTTGATTCACTCCCCTACCCTAGACCAGCACATCCAGCAAGTCAGGGCAGTCCTCAGACGCCTTCTGGACCATCACCTCTATGTAAAGGGGGAGAAATGCAGCTTCCACCAAACCTCCACTTCGTTCCTCAGCTACGTCATCGGACCAGAGGGGGTGAGCATGGAGAACAGGAAGGTGGAGGCCGTCTGCGCTTGACCTCAGCCAAAGTCTGTCAAGGAACTCCAGCGCTTCCTGGGGTTCGCAAACTTTTAAAGCCGATTCATCCGAGGCTTCAGCTCGATCGCCACACCCCTCACCTCACTACTCAAGGGCGCCCCCCGTAAGCTGGAGTGGAACGAGACAGCGGCAGATGCCTTCGCCCGCCTCAAGACAAGGTTCACGTCTGCTCCAGTGTTGAGGCACCCAGATCCTGCTCGGCAGTTCGTTGTGGAGGTGGATGCTTCAGAGACCGGTGTCAGAGCTATCCTGTTGCAGCGTCACGGCAGTCCACAGCGTATGTTCCCCTGTGCTTATTTCTCCAGGAAACTCTCAGCGGCCGAGTCCAACTATGACGTCGGGGATCGGGAACTCCTGGCGGTCAAGTTAGCCCTAGAGGAGTGGAGACATTGGCTAGAGGGGGCCAACGAACCGTTTCTGGTGCTCACCGATCATCGCAATCTGGAGTACCTCCAAAGAGCCAAACGGCTCAACCCTCGCCAAGCCAGGTGGTCTCTGTTCTTGGCACGATTCGATTTCACCCTTTCTTACCGTCCAGGCACCAAGAATGTCAAAGCAGATGCCCTCTCCCGGGTCTATGACACTGAGGATCGTCCGGTGGAGTATGGACCCATAATCCACCCTGCACACATTGTGGCCCCCATCCTGTGGGATTGTGATGAGGACATCCGTCAGGCTCTAAAGAGTGAACCGGCTCCGCCTGCCTGTCCATCTGGACGTATCTATGTTCCCACTGGGGTAAGAGATCGTTTGCTCACTTGGGCACACACTTCCCTGTCAACCGGACAGCCCGGCATTACACGCACCTCCAAGTTGCTAGCCGAGAAGTACTGGTGGCCGGGTCTGCCTAGTGATGTCACCCACTACGTGAAGTCCTGTTCTGTGTGTGCTCAGTCTAAGGTTCCTCGCCATGCTCCGGCTGGGAAACTTCTGCCTCTACCTGTTCCTCAGCGTCCCTGGTCGCACCTCGCGGTTGACTTCGTCACCGACCTTCCTGCCTCCAAAGGATTCACCACAATCTGCGTCGTGGTGGACCGGTTCTCAAAGTCCTGCCGTCTCATCCCTCTCAACGGTCTGCCTACAGCTCTCCGCCTGGCAGAGGTGATCTTTGAGCATGTGTTCAGGTACTTTGGCATTCCAGAGGACATTGTCTCTGACCGAGGGCCCCAGTTCACCTCGCGGGTATGGAGGTCCTTCATGGAACGCCTGGGGGTCTCCGTAAGCCTCACGTCTGGTTACCATCCCCAGGCCAACGGCCAGGTGGAGAGGACTAACCAGGAGCTGGGTCGTTACCTCCGTAGTTATTGCCACGACCACCAGAGGGATTGGGCCCGTTACTTACCGTGGGCAGAGTACGCCCAGAACTCCCTCCGTCACTCGTCTACTGGTCTCACCCCGTTCCAGGTTGTTCTCGGGTACCAACCCCCCTTGGCCCCGTGGAATCCCAGTACGGCCGAAGTGCCGGCGGTGGACGAGTGGATGCGTGCCTCCGAGAAGGTTTGGAACTCCGCCCATGTCCGGCTTCAACGTGCAATCAGGCAACAGAAGACTAAGGCGGACCGGCGCCGTAGTGACCCCCCCGATTACAAAGTGGGGGATTGGGTTTGGCTGTCTACCAGAGACCTGAAACTCCGTCTGCCCTGCCGCAAACTTAGCCCGCGGTTCATTGGTCCCTTCAAAATTGTTGGGAGGGTCAACGAGGTGATGTATACTCTGCTATTGCCCAAACATTATCGCATCTCCCCATCGTTTCATGTCTCTCTCCTCAGGCCCGTGGCGCCGGGTCCCCTGGCTAGTGCTTCGCCTACCGCCGAACCCCCTCCGCCGCTGGACATCCAGGGCACGCCGGCATACGCGGTCCGGTCCTTGCTGGGGTCCAGGCGCCATGGCGGTCGCCTACAGTACCTTGTAGACTGGGAGGGTTATGGTCCGGAGGAGAGGTCCTGGGTCCAAACGGAGGATATCCTGGATCCCAACCTCATTAGAGACTTCCATCGGGCTCGTCCCGACTGTCCCGCCCCTCGTCCTCGGGGCCGCCCTCCATGCCGGGGTCGTCTTGCGGCGGAAGCCGCGCCTCAGGGGGGGGGTACTGTCACGCCCTCACTCCAGCGTTCCTCATCCCCGTGTTATTGATTGGCTTTATGATTTGCACCTGTGTCTTGTTTAGCCCTTTATTTAAGCCTCTTGCGTTTTTGGCTTGTTGGGCGTGTTTGTAAGTAGTCCTTTTTGTGAATGCCTAAGTTTGTTTGTTCTCCCTTTGGTATTAAACCTTAAAGTCTACCTGCACATGTATCTGTCTGAATGGAATAATTACACCCTAACCCTAACCGTGTTCACACACAGACATGGTGTTACCTGTCTGCCACTGGGCTGGAGGTGTATTCTGCTGGGTCTAACTAAAAGATTCTTCCCGTTTCACCTTTCTGGAATTATACATTAGATAATTAGATTATTATTATATATTGTTTATATTACCATTTTATGATATCTGGAATCCAAGAAACACTTTGCAGTGCCTCTGTCCTGCTGGGAGAGCCAGGAAGGAAACGGTATTAGGAGAAGAGAGAGTGAGCTCTGTAAGGCCTTTATGTACCTGTGTGCATGGCCACACACACACACACACACACAGCTCCCCCTGCTTGGGTCTTGGCAGAGCAACTGCTGGTATCCCTCCTACCGCGTCGTGAAATTAGCTCAGAGGAACCTCAAAGAACGGCTACATTAGTTACCTTCCTCTGAAACTCGATGCTCGCGCGCGCGCGTGTGTGTGTGCGCGCGTTGTGTATTTCCTTCCGACTTTCAAGCTCAAAGAGTTTCAATCCAGACCACACCCCTACCTACCTTTAGACCAGAGGCAGGCGTGTTGGGGTTTTTGAGGCCTGGACGTTAGGGATGTGGGTTATGAACACGTGGCCCTGCGGGGAAGCCCTGGAGGTGGGCTTGAACACTAGCTCAGTACCACTGGGAGGCCTGGAGACTGGCAGGCAGGCCCAAGGTCTGCAGTGCAGCCAGAGGTGTGGGGTGTAGCGGGGGGGGGGGGGTCAATCATTTTGTGATGAGGGATCTCTGGGGGTGGGGGTTGTGAGCCATGCATTTTTCAAAAACAATTCACAACATGTTGACTGCACTGCAAAGTAAGTTGTAAGAGGGGGCTTGACTGACATTCCAAATGTTCTGGATGTATTCATATATTCAGTGGGACTGGGGATGTTACAACTATATTCACTTTAAGGGTAAATGTTCCTCCAGTATTGCTCTTGACAGTAAAAAGGAGTGCTGCTGTTATAGTGGCTATTATCTTTAAAGGGCTCTCAGTACTTTGAGTTGAACGCACGGACGACACCCAATTTTTCAATGAGTCAGTTAAATGGGAAACGATTGAACGCGACACGATGGGTTTTTATGATCACAAATCAAGGCGCAGGGACGACAACCAATTAATTCCCAGACACCTGCCGTCGTGATGTAGCTGATTTAGATGAACCCAGTTTTGGTTTCCCCACCAAAAATAGAACGGAATTGCCAAGAGATAAAAAATTGTTCAAGGGTGTGATCTCCTAACCGTCCCTGCGAGGCCCTCAACACTGTCATCTCTAATACAAAGAGTTGTAGAACCACCCAGGCTTCCCCGGGAAATCATTTCACGAGGGAGACATTTTTCATCTTTTAATGTCTTTCCTCAGTTTTTCATTTCCCATACATTTAATTTTATGCGATGTATAGAAATGGGGGGTTATGGGAAACTTTACCCAAGTGGCACTAAAAACTTTCCAAAAATGCCGCCTCGTTTTTTTTAAAGCGGAGTTTGAAATAACCGTGACCTTGTCCGAAAAACTCTATCAGCGATTACACCCATAAAGGTCACTGGTGACAACCGCCAGGAAAAGTACTGGCCCCCAGTATTACACGGCAAAAAAAAGGAATTTAAGCAAGACCAAATATCTTGTATCAAGCCAATATATCTAATATTTCTTAACATAAGATAAATTATCTTCCTAAGAATTGTGGATGTTGGATTATTTTACTTATTTCACCACAATTACTTATCAAGATGATTTTCTTGTTTGTTTTGCGTTTATCTCTTAAATTCCACATGTTATTTCTCATTTCATGTGAGGCATTTTTGGCAGTGTAGAAATTCCTCCTGAAGTCTTTTCAGAGAGGTCTTTGTAGATCTTTTTCTTTTTTGTTCATGACTTTCTCCGCTCTCCTCTACAGTGCCGTGCTTCCCTGGCGGTCTCTCATTCACACACTGGATCTCCACCTGTTGCGATCCGTCTTTGAAAACGCTTCCCAGCCAGACCCCTCACACTCTCTGCCACACCTGTCAGAAAATACCAAGCCCCGATGAAAGATGGTTCTCGGGGCGCTCCCTCTCCCTTCTCCCTCCTCCATATTAGTTCCTTTTTTTTTCTCTCTGCTGGACGAGCTGCTAAATGACCATTTGGTGTCCTGGTGTCAGGTGGAGGAGAGGGCTCTGAAGCTGCAGGGATGCGGCTTGTCATTGTGGGCCGTTCTACTGTGACAGGTATCTATAGATGCCATTGACTTTGAATTATAGCCGAGGTGGGAGGTGATCAGTCATAAGAGGGGACTCTGGACACACTCTCTGTGTGATGCATGGACCTCCTTCTCTGGGTTGCCCATGCGGTGCTCCTCTATATAAGCTGAAATACACTGGTGACCTCCTCCTCTCCTCTCCTCTCCTCTTCTCTCCTCTCCTCTCCTCATTCCCACTCCTCTCCTCTCCACTCCTCTCCTCTCCTCATTCCCCCTCCTCTCCTCTGCACTCCTCTCCTCTCCTCCCCTCTCCCCACCCCTTTCTTTCTCTTTTAATTTTCTCTCCTCTGCTCGAATCTTCTCTCCTCTCCTGCCACACTGGCAAACCTCCACATTTGGCACTTGGAGCAGCAGTGTTTTTATGACCCACCCTATTTTTTGATGCACCTTGAAATGTAGCACTATGATGGTCCGTTCATGTTCAGTTCATGGCACGGTTTGGCTCCAACAGCTCACACGCAAACACCCTCTGATTTTAGTGACACACCTTTTATCCCGGGATTAAATGGCCCCTCAAAGATTCGGACGCCCGTTCCACTTCCTCTGGAAGCCTTGGATACTGTTGCCATGCCTATGCATAGCTACAGTGCCGCAAGCGGAGGCCCGCTGATAAGCCAGGGAGGTGTTGAAAGGATCTTTTGTTCATGTGCTGCTCATAGGCGACGTGCTCTCGACATGAAGAATGGAACAAAGTGCAAGTGAACTGGCTCCAAACCCAGTCCCCCCCCCCCCCCCCCCCCCCCCCCCCCCCCCCCCCCCCCCCCCCCCCCCTGCCATCACCAGGTTGTTCAAATGTATTTAGTGCAAGACAAACACTGGCGAGGATAAACTGCCGTCGCCAAGTAGACCTCCTGGGGGAAGCGTCGTAATGTGGATGCTGCTCAATATTCACACTTGCCAAGTTTGCGTTGACACGTTTCAGTTACGCGCGAGGCAACACCGTTAAAACAGTCCTCTGGGATGATGACAAATACTTGTGAGGATAGTATTCCTGAATGGACACTAAGGTATGGCTCAGTTTGACACCAACACAGGTAAAAGGGAATTCCCCCAAATCTAGTGCATGGTTCATGCAGTGGTCCCAGGGTAGAACATGGAAAAACAAATGCTTAGATTAGTTGCATAATAAACAAATAATATGTTATGTGACGATTATCTCCATAATAAGCTCAAACACGCTTGGTGGCTGTTAAACTAATCCGAATACATTGATTGTATGCTATTAAAACAAAGATATCATGGTAAAAAGTCTGGATAAATACTTTTTCGATCCTTTGTCTTCAAAGGGTTCACATGTAATAGTTTCTCAGTTACAGTTGAGTCATTTGTAATTTGTCAGTTGCAGCGACTGAGCGCGGGGGCGTGAGAGGGCAAACGTGGCGGACCGTCATGGTCGGGGTGACACTGTTCCACTCCACACGGATTGAACCGTGTTTCAATCACACGGAGAGGGGGGAGGACTCCAGTCAGTGTGTCAGCGTTGTTGACACGTGCGCGCTACTTTGAAGGTCAAAGTCTCAGTGCCTTGGCATTTTGATTCACACATCACATATCGCACGCACACGAACACACACACACACACGCACGAGCACACCCAAAAACCACACACATTACTTTGAAATCTGGTGATCATAACCGTTTTTTTTTTTCGGGGATATGCTTCTATTGGGAAATAATGGAAGACAAATGTCAAACCTCCTCCTCCAATCTCTTCACTCTTTTCACCATATCGTGTTCTACTTAAAAAAAAAAAAAAAACTTTTTTTCCTCACTTTCTCGTCCTCCCCTCTGACTACCGTGGTTCTCTTTTTTTAGTGCGGCACACGACACAGGACAACATTGCTCAATTTCATGCTCTAATGACTATCGTTGCATGACGTATCATAGTGGTACCGTGCACCCCAGGTTAGCTACGCTAGCCAAGGCGAATTTCAATACCCTGTCTCGGCTTGATAAGCTGTCTGTACTGCATAGTCGCAAGACTGCCTTATAACTACATGTGAGACATTTCCTTCTTAAAAGTCGGCTTCGTTTTTACAGATGACAGTTGTACAATATTTCTAGGTATTAGATTTCTCTGCAGATTTTTTTCTTCTGATGGCACCCAATAGTGTCTGGAATTACTTTGACAAAATGAATCGTTTCAATTCAAACTATTTTAGAGGTATATTATAACTAAATTAGGTTTATGATAATATAGAGTTATTGGACAAGTTCCTTCAGCCTACTATTCAGTTACAGAAGACTTCATGCAAATGATGATTGAAATGCGTGAAATAACTAAAAAACTCATAATCAAGAAGCGGCAGCACTTTCTGCAACAACCTTGCATTTTTAGAGGCCTCCCTCCGCCCATGTATAACCCAGCCCGCTCGGCCTTGCTGTTGATTGACCATGTCAATGTGGACAGAACATGCTTTGCTCTGAGACAGAGGCACTGTTTGGACAGAGAGCAGAGTTTGTGAGCTCCTATCCTCAATTCCACACATTGGTTCGAAAGCCTGAGTAAGTTTGAAAGTCCGTATGAAGGAGGTGGAGACTAGCAACCTGTTACTATTAAAAAATAACTAATTAAGTATTGAAACAGGCAGAGCTTCAAAGACAGAGGTGTGTTTCTGCTTAGGGGCTCTCCCGTATTGGAATAGAGTTGTGCCAACCAGGAAAATGGGCAGGGTGTCGCACACGCATGTGCCTTCTGATTTGGAAGGCCCTAGAGAAAAGAAGAATCGGAGAGGAAAGTCCCCGGATCTCCAGTTTAGTTTGAAAGAATGAGATTTGGCGGGATTATCAGCCACGCAAGACTAGTGAGGCCCCAATCCCTCAACCGGAGGTAACTACATTTCCCAGGTGTTTGCATAGAGGGTAGAACTACATTGTGGTAGGGCAAGGATGTTGAAGGATTTTCCAAACACAAACACTCAAAGACACCTTCTGTGTTCAGAATCGACTCCTATGCATCCTCGAATTACTAAATATCTAACCAACTAACTAATTTCCCGGCATATTGTGTATGTTAAGGATGCATAGTATGCCATCCCAAACACAGCCACTGTCAGCGAGAGTTTCAGTGTAATTACTTTCCTGGTGAACTATCAAAGGCATGTGACCTTGGTGTTTTGTTTGTGCAACCCCCCCCCCCCCCCCCCCCGCGTACGGCGACGGAGTCCATGTTACTTATTTGTCTTGTTTTATCTTTCACATTTCCCTGCAAGCACAAAACAGCAGAATTAATTACTTACATCTTTAATAGGGGCGATGTACAGGACGTCAAAAAAGAATATCTTAAACGCAAAAACACTTATCTTCAGGGACAATATGTTCTCCAAGGAACATTATAATATAAACAAACAGAAAAAGAAACATTTAGAGTAAAAGGGAACATAATTTTTCTTCATTGGCCATATCCGGGAGCGCTGGAGCTATTTACTGCGTTCGATGCTAACGGAAAGTAAATGTCTTTCCTGAGGGATTTGCTTTCAATTCAGTGGCACTGCAAGGAATTGGTAGTCATTTATGAAATCGTCCTCCACTTACTGATCCATCACCATCTGCATATTTGTACATTCTATCTTTCTCTTCTTAGTTATGACTGGTAGGTATTACCATGATAAGGCTTGTTTGCACACACAGAAAAAAGAAAAGAAAAAGCCCAGGATAAAATTTGTTTAAAACTGGAATATCAATCTTCGATCTAGATGTTAAAAACTAAAGAATGTTGCCTATCACAACCAAAACCTCAATTAAGGACCTTCACAAACGTAGAGAGCGTGCCTGAACAAAACCCTGCGAAAACAGCTGTTTGAGCCATTACAATCCACCTGGGTTTTTTGGCGCGACCGTTTAGGGCAGAGTGAACACGTTAACAGCGCCTCCAGATGATTTACTCAAGAGCAGTAATCACTCTATGAAGGTGACACGTGTAAGCAGACAAGGGCCCCTCGTCAAACTTTGATTAAACGAACCCCCCCCCCCCCATCCCCACAAAAAAAAAGGAAAACTAACAATTAACGCACGCACGTCCATGTTGCTGCAAGCTCTCATATGTCCTTTTCTTTCTCTCTGATTGAGGCAATCACTCGTGGGGTTCAACGGGGAGAAAAATAAAATTCAAATAAAGATAAATAAATGGGGGGGGGTTATTCGGATGAGCTGTCTCCCCTCTGCGTCAGTAGCCATTGGCTGTTGCTCAATCAACGTCTCACACTCACACAACCTGTGTAATTACCCATGGGACATCAGGGCTGTAATTACATCTCTATAGCTGCAATTATGCAATCCCACCTTTGTTGGGCCGCAATAAAGGTTCCGCTCAGCTCCAAGCTCACACACGTGCAACACACACATTCTCTCGCCTAGACGGACAGACACACACACACACACACACACACACACACACACACAACCCACATCCACAGATGCTTCTGAGGGTGTGGTGGAGGTTGCTACTGATATGTTTACAACCGGTGTAATTTTGACGTTAATTGTCTTTTGATGCATGTTTTTGCAATGTTATGCTGAGCTTTTAACGAAAGTGCTTCATCTTCTCAGCGTTGCCTTCCGTTCTAATTGAACTCCTGTCCCGGGTTCCTCGGCTCTGATTAATAGTGACTTTTAGAGAGTTAATTGGGGCGGGAGGGCGGGAAAGGAGCCATTACTTACCGTAGATTGGGTTTGGGGCAGCCTTGCTGCTTGCTGCTGAGGCACGCCCTCTTGACCCTCCGCCATATTACCTCAGTGGAGAGGTCAGTGGGATTCCTATAGATCTCGCAAGGTAACTAGTTGCAGCACTTAAATGTATTCGGTTATTTTATTTACCATCTTACATTCTAGTTCTATTGTACTCCAACTGGTCACCTTTTTCTGTGTAGTTCCATTCATCTTGATAGCTCTTTTTCTTGCCTCTCTTTCTGTTCCTTTCACTATTTGTTTTGCTCTTTATTTCTCAGCTCTGTTTTTTGTATTCGCTCATTTTTTCTTGTCTATCTCCCAGATTTCTCTATCTCTCTCTCTTCTTCTTCTACTAATCTCAGTCTCCACCTCTCTGCTGTCTCGTCTTCTTTCTTTTCTTCCTCAGGCTTTCACTATTGTTCCCTTCCACTCACCTTCCCTCTCTCTTTATCTTCCCCTCTCTATCGCCCCCCCCCCCCCCCCCCCCCCCCCCCCCCCCCCCCCCCCCCCCCCCCCCCCCCCCCCCCCCCCCCCCACTCCCCCTTCTCATCAGACACCCACACAGTGAGACACAAACACCATCCCTCACCTCTCCAATGAGCACCTTGTTATCTAGCGTGTTCCACAATAGCCTTCTCCTCGCGTCTCCCCTCCCCGGAGTTGATTCCCTCTCTAATGGTAGCCTATCATTCCCGACCGCCGACGTTCCTCAAAGCCAACAGGAACCCTGTCGGCTCGGCTCAGGCGACGATCCGCTTTCTAAAGGCTAACGCCGCCACCTTTTTTTTTGGGGGGGGGGGGGGGGGGGGGGGGGAGACGGCTGTTGTAATCAAATCATTCTCTCTTACAGTAATTCCGAGGCTGACAGAATTGGCGTGGCAAAGCCCACAAAGCCAGCAGAGCACTCAGGAGCTGTGCTGTGGCTGCTGTGCCGTTGAGTCCCCCTCCGGTTCCTCCGTCGTTTCTTTCGCGGAGATCTGACGACCCACGTCGAGCTTCTCACTGCGCCGCCTCTCGAATGTCGGCGTTCGGATACGTCAGGGAGCACAATGCACGCACAGTATGGAAGCTGACAAGCAGTTGACAGGCGGGGCCATGTCGCTGCTATTCTCGGGCTCAGACTCCCTTTTCGAGGGAGTTTAAAGAGGGCCTCAGAAGTGCAGATGAGGCGCTCGATGAAACTGAATGGAAGCTGTCCGATGACATCGCATGCAGCCGCCAGTCCTGTCTCAATCTCTCTGCCTGCTAATCATCTCCAGGCGGCCCTTTAGGCTAACAACAAAGACCATCTTCTTTGCCTTTCAGCTCTGATATGCGGCGAGTTTAATTCTTTATGCCATGTTTTTAGTTTTTCTGAACCGTTGTTTGCTCTCGTTCTCAACGGTATCTTTAGGGTTGATTTGCTCGCGACATCAGAGAAGTAGGAGAGGCAGAAGCGTTGTCACATATTGTGATATCAAATACCACCGATCGAAAGAAGTGTCGCCGTCGCTTCTAAACCCCTGTGCCTGACTAGAGTTTTAATTTACCAGGCTGAGGAGAAAGCTTCACCCAAACACATTAACGGTGGAGCAAAACAACGGGGAAAATTTACTTGAGATGTATTTTCTCCGTCAAACCCAGCCCCCCTCCCCCCCTGTGGTGGTGATAGTAGGGGTGGGTTTGTTGTGGTGCTGGTGGTGGTAAGTCTGGTGGTGGTGGTAGGGGTGATGGTAGTGGGGGTGGTGGTGGGTGTAGTTCAGGCTGCAGGTGGTTACGGTGGTGGTGGTGGTGGGTGTAGTTCAGGCTGCAGGTGGAGGTGGTTAAGATGGTGGTGGAGGTGGTTAAGGTGATGGTGGTGGTGGGTGTAGTTAAGGTGGTGGTGGTGGTGGTGGTGGAGGTGGTGGTTCAGGTGGTGGTGGTGGGTGTAGTTCAGGCTGCAGGTGGTTAAGGTGGTGGTGGAGGTGGTTAAGGTGGTGGAGGTGGGTGTAGTTAAGGTGGTGGTGGTGGTGGAGGTGGTGGGTGTAGTTCAGTCTGCAGGTGGTTACGGTGGTGGTGGAGGTGGTTAAGGTGGTGGTGGTGGGTGTAGTTATGGTGGTGGTGGTGGTGGTGGTGGTGGGTGTAGTTAAGGTGGTGGTGGTGGAGGTGGTTAAGGTGGTGGTGGTGGGTGTAGTTATGGTGGTGGTGGTGGTTGAGATGGTGGTGGTGGGCGTAGTTAAGGTGGTGGTGGTGGAGGTGGGTGTAGTTCAGGCTGCAGGTGGAGGTGGAGACATGGACGGGAGACGCTCAGCCAGCCAGCGATCCAGCCCTGTTCTTTTATTACCTGCGAAACCAGAGATCAAAGGGCACTCAGTGCTCCGGAGTCCTCTCTCATTAAAGGAGACAACTCAGCACAAAGCCCACTGGTCATATCTTGTGCCCTTTAAGTAATGGTCAAAAGGGGCCAGAATAGATTAAGGCCGTGGACACTGTTTTGAAGCGTGGTAGTCATTAGTGGGCTAATGTTTTTATTAGTAGCACAGTAGATAACGTCAGTGTTTCCCCTGGTAGAATGTCTTCAGAAGCCCTCACGGGACTCAGTGAAGGAGTAGCATGTCTCTCTCATTGGGATGGTGGCCATGTGTGCCAGGTTGTTCTGGTAATTTAATAAGGTGTGCCAAACCTGCAGCTTAGAGACATTGTATGTTTCTTTAGATCGCGACTTCATTATTCCTAGCGTTGTAGTTTTTGAGAAAAGCAGTTTCTTGTCAACCGTAAATAGGTCATTTAAGTTAGACTGTGATTCGCCGGTTTTTCAGAGAAAAATAATTATATTTCAGAGGAACCGGGGGCATGGTGAAAAGCAGAGGCTCTAAATATTTTAATAAACAAGTGGAGTTTAAATATTGCATGGAAGGAATGATTGATTTAAACTGAAAATCCTTTATGAAACATTAAGGAGAACGAATCCAGTTGTGCCAGGCAGAGGACGTGGCTCTCTCAGTGAACAATTTGTGCGTGGCCTCTTATGGCGCGTTTACTCCGCGGCACATGAAGAGGAAACACAGGCCCAACTGTCATAATTCCCGGTGCAGTCATACGTCACGACGGCAAGGACTACCTTTCTGTACAACACGGCGAATGCGAACACGATATTCTGCGTTTCCGTTTCTGCTGTGCCTTCGTGCGGTGCACTTCCAAATCTTCTTTCTCCGCGCTCCACCTTCCACGGTTCTCTCCTCTTTCTCTCTCCCGACCGTTTCTTCCCCCCTCGCTCGCTGTGTTTTTCGCTTTGTGATTCGCACACGGAGTGACTCACTGAGGTCGGCGCTGTGGAATACGGGTGTGTGTGTGCGCGCGTGCGTGCGTGTGCTGCCAGTGTGTGATGGTGAAAGAAGGGGGGGGGGGGGGGGGGCGGGGGACGTTGCCAACCGAATAAACTAATTTGTCTGCAGGGTCAGGGTGTTGGTTTGGTAGTTTCCGAGGTGCTTACGAGTCACCCTAGGATCGCACACACACTGAAAACTCCTACTTGCACGCACACACACACACACTGAAGGCCAAATTACAGGAATCTCATTTATTTGGATCCACTCTAATCTAAATATCAATGTAACAACAGCGTATTGAATACTAAATTCATGTTCTCTGAACCTCATAGAGTGTCAGTGAGAACTCATGCTATGTCTACTTTTAAACTTTAGCGTTCTCTGTCAGTTAGGCCACGTAATAAGGCACTAATGTATTGATGCTATAAGTTAGACATACTGAAATCTACCATGAACAATTATATGTAAGGATTCCAACTGCAACACATTAAGCATAAAGAATCCTTTCCATTCACACTGCCTCTATAAAGTGGTTTTGCATTTTATATGAATACATTTAAACATGTGCCTATTTAAACGTATGCTAAGTACATATTTATGTTGCAAACCTGTACATACTATATTAGCATGCACAATCTTTCGTTAAATATTTAAATGATCATAGATAACTGAAAAACTGTTTGTGGAACCTCCTGGTGCGCAGAAGCAGTAGAAGCGTAACTCGTCATGGATTATGCCAGGCTGAACCTATATGTTTATTCAAAGTAACCACAGGCTTGTTTCTGAGACGGCCCGCAACAGAGAACACGGGGCGGTGGGGGGGGGGGGGGGCTGCGTGAACGAAGATTATGAGGATCAGATTGCAGTTTACACAGGCCCGCCTTATCACGTTGGTACAAAAGACAATGTAATTACTCTGAATCAAATAGTAATTCTTTATGTCAGAACTTCCCCTCTCTCTGGAAAATTCGTGATTTGCAATATTTCAGAACGACTTCCTACAACTGGGAACTGTGTTTTAAATTCTTCTTGAATGCAGTTTACAACTCAAAGTGACTGCATATTCAACGGACAGAGTTGCTTACTTACTATCCAAACTATGTGTACTAGATGGTAAGCGACTTCCTGTCAGAGAATGCAAACAAATGTAGCTTTTGGAGTAGAATTCTTGCGCTTGAAAATTGTCCCTCTTTGCTCTTAAGTTAGAAATCATGTTACTGTTTCTTTATAGGCTTCCTAAACTTTGTTGTACTTACAGGTTGTAGTTTAGTGTGTTCATTATTAGGAAAGTTAGATTTTTGCTAGATCAAAAATGGCTTTGGTATGATATTCATTGGTTTGACCAAAACATTTAAAATCCCATTTTTTGTTTGCATCGCTTGGCCATTGTTAATCTCCATAATCCTTGTCGTAATGTTTACAATGGGTTTTAAATGTTGGATGAATTACTTATGAAGGGAACAAAATGACTGAATGTGAGTGACAGCATGACATTTACTGTTTTGAACGGTAGACATAGGTCACACCACATAAGTCATTGGTCGAGGAAATTCTCACTATTTTGTCCGCCATGTTCCTGCTTGACAATGAAATAATAAGATAATAAGAAAAAATATGAATAAAGAAAAAAGAAAACGTATAAATAAAACATCACAACACTTTTATTTTTGAGGAGTTCACAATACACATTTTAATAAAGTACAACTCTCACTTCTATGTAGGAGTGTGAGCCCGAGAGACATGATTTAACATTCAGCTCCAGACCATGAATCCTTTGTCCATCCTTCTGGCTGCTGTTGTTCCCCTGGGATCCCTGGATGAAGGGCCGTGTGTACTTCCAACAGCGGAGGTTCTCGGAAGGCTTTTTTATCGTTGCTTCTGTCTATTTGGGGAATAGAGTGAGGGCTCAGTGCCCTCTGTCACAGATAACCCCCCCCCCCCTCCCTGTAGAGCATCAACGCAATGTTAGCCCTTCAGGGATCCTATTAAGCTGACCACAGGTCAGAAGTTGACTGGTTTGGGATCAGATCTACCCTGCCTCTCTCTACTCCGGCCTGGTTGTTCTCCTATTGGAGGAATTCAGGTCTCTGACCCTGGGACGATCATGAGGAAGATCTGTCCCCTTTGTGTCACCGTGTTATTTCCTGTTGTTTATTTCTGTGTTGGGGTGTGACACAAAAAATTAACCTGGCCGGCTCCTTTTAATTGGGTTGTTTTAAAAACCAATTACCATCCAATTATGGAACAGCTGTTTGGCCCTGTAATCATTATTGAACCAATAGTGACATAGTGATGATCCAAGCAGATCAAATGAAACTCTCGTGTGTGTGTGCAGCACCCTGGGAAGTCGAGCCGCTAACGCAGGGAAAGCAATTAAGCAGGGAAGTGGTAAAAGGACAAACGGCACACATTCAAGGTTTTGATTTGATGGGATATTCAAATTGATTTGATTCTAGAACAGTAAATCACTGCGTTCCAATAGAACGTTTACAAGCCTGAGAGGGATGCTGTCAAGGTTCACTACACGATAAAGGCTTTCAATAAAGGCCATGGCTGCACACACAATGTCAGGGCCAAGAGCTTCAAACTCAGATTTCATCACGCCAATCTTTGTGTGACCCACACTGCCTGATAGATCACTTTCATATGGACATTTATCACGGATCATTTTAGACCCCCCTCCCCCTCCCCTCTTTGTGTATTGTATTAGTGCTCACACGTCCCGTTGGTGTGCACATGCACTCTTACAGAATTGTGTTCTGGCAATGTTATCTCTTTTGGGAATTGTATGATGTCTAGCTTCTGTCTCTGTGTGCGTGCGTGCGTGCGTGCGTGCGTGCGTGTGTCGGATAACCCAGCCGGATAACCCGGTTGGATACTCAGGTAATCTAATTGGTGTTTTGAGAGTTGGTGCGCTGCAGGAATAATACTCTGTGATGTATGGCCCAGCCTTTCCCCTGTCCTTTACTTCTAATGGCTTCCCAGATTTCTATTCAATTATACCCCTGCGAATTGGCAACCACATAAATGCTTTCTTTTGTTCTGTCCTCTGTAAATGTCTGTGGTCTACAAAAGAAAGACATGAAAAACTTTAACTCGGATGCTCTTAAGGTGACCCAGTAGAGAGCCATAGCGGAAAGCTAAAGTGGTAGATAGTGATTGCCTTGTTTTGCTTCTTTATTTATAACACATGTCTTGGAAACCTTGAGGACGGTCATAATGGCCGTACACAGCCTTTAACAGATTGGGAGTTATCTTGGAGTGAGCCTCAACACAAGGTGTAGCCGAGGACATGGAATCCATCAGCGAAGCTGAAGGGTGGCCTAGGCTTCTCGGCTTCTACCGTCCTGGAGCGTATGGCGGCTCCTTATAAAGAACTGTTGCAGGAAGACACGCCAGCTTGCCAAGGACAACATTCGATGAGCAATGTTCATTTACTTAATAGACTGTTGGACCAGTGTGCGTAACATTTATGACCAACTGGTTATGCCCCTTAGTGGAGATGTGGCCAGGAAATACATCGTCACCATTGGGTTGTTAATTGCATTGAGCTTTTGAGCTTTTTTTTTTTTACATCCTTGGAGTTTCCCCGGTTTGGAGCCCAGGATTCATTGGCCTTTCCACTGTCCTTTAAGTTTCATATCGAAACACTGATCTCTCTTTTATCAAAGCATCATTGCATTGCATTACATTGCAGTATGTCATGTACGGGGTTACGCCCTGGCTAATGGCAGGCGTTGACATTTAAAGGCCGAGCAACGAGAGCTGGAAACCAAACAAAACCATACTTTCTCGTCCCCCTGATGTATGATACGTGCTAAGTCCTCCGTCACGTCGAAATATGAGAAGGAAATACAAAAATGTTTTGTTTACGACAAGAACCTGGAATACGGAGCGTTTGTAATTTGAGCGAACGACGAGTGAAAACCAAAAGGCAGCTCCCAGCCTCTTCCAGCGGGAGCTCGGCACAGAAAGCCAAATATTTGCTTTCGCCCCGACCAAGATGGCGGCCCGCTGATCCTGTTGAGGCAACGCCTCAGTCAGTACAGTCAGTCTTGGAGGGTAAACACCTTGTTAGTACTAATTAGCCCGCAAACAAACAGGGAGGAAAGACATTCGGTTTGAACAGCCCGCTAATTGCTGTGATTGACACAACTTGTAAGGGGCTGCGAATTGTAAATGATATTAAGTCTATTTACTGTCTTTGTTATGTCCCAACTGCCAACTGATTAAGCTGCAATCCAATTCCACAGCCCATTTAGAAAAATAATGGCGTTTGATGGGTAACGAGGTAAGACTTAGAAGTCTTTCGCACACCTCAGGTGGATTCGGAAATGGTATTTACTGTAAAGGTACGTTTGACACCAAAGGATGCTCTCGTCGAATCTAAAACCTTTTAAGAAATGAAAGGACTTGAAAGACCACTTGACATTTTTTGGCTTCCCCTGAAGTAAATTCCAGTATTAGTGGACCGAATCTCGCGTCTGTGAGGGAGAAAGTCCTACCACAGGGTAATTCCTTAAGGATTGATTGCTTAACTGAGCAGGGTTGAAAAGGACATTTCCCCTTAGTCCATGTTGCCCGCATTAGTGTCCAAGTGGGCAGTGTACCCCAGCAGCGTGGCTTGGTGAGAGATTGCTAAACCCATTCCTGCCTGGCTTACAATAATGAGGTGTTAGGGGCTGCTGGCAGGGCTTAGCCACACAGCTCCCTGATGGAGGGGTTATGGAGAGCACACACAGACCCCCCCACACACACACACACACACACACACACACACATAGACAACCCCCCCTCCCTCCCCCCTACACACACACACACATGCACCCTGTTATCCGACCCACACACACACACTCACACACACACACACTGAGATACATGCCCCTTTGGAAGCCTTCTGGATAGCCCTACATAAGCCTGCCAGCCGGCAGCTCCATCAGTCCCGCACTGCACTGTGGGCATTGATAGGGCGATCAGTTCGCTAAGGGTTTACAGTGGCCAATCACCAGAGAGTTACTTGGCGGGCTACACCCCATCTTCTGAGGCCTGCCAGACACTCCTGTCCTCACTGAGCTGCTTCTGGCTACCAAACGCTGGCCAACCAGAGAGAAAGCCTCTGGCTTGGTCCAGCCAATTGCACGAGGGCTGGCCGCTGTTAACCAATCGTCAGAGAGCGCGGCTGCTTAGTTAAAGCAAATCTGGGCTTGATCCTCCCCTACAGATGTCCGATTAGTGTTGTTTAGGGAAATCAAAGGCGGCACAACAGGGCCTTTCTGCCAACGTGGCACCACCAATGGAGAGCCTGGTAGAACGGGGGTAAAACCAACAGAGGCTTAGTCGACTGGAACTGTGTGATACTGTGTGTGTGTGTGTGTGAGAGATTGTTGTGTGTGTGAATGGGTGTGTGTTTGTGTATTTGTGTGTGTGTGTGAGTGTGTGTGCCTACAATATGCTTGTGTGATGTCAGTTTTATGGCGTTGAGTCTCTGGATCCAACATGGCTCCATCTCTCCGTTCATCAAGCCTATCCTAATCACTGTTACCATGAGATGCTAGGGCCTGTTAACTCCAACGGCCTGGCCCCCTAACAGCATTATAAATGTACCACCCCAGGACCCATAAAGTCTGCTAGTTTATCCCTCTTATAAAGGAGACGTTAACTTGTATCGACCGAAAGTTGCGAGGGCCAAGGACATTAAAGGTAAACAGTTTTCACCCGCCAATAATGGATGGCTTTGTTAGTTAAGGTTATGGTTACAACAGGAACGGAGGAAGTGCAGTCAGGGCAATATGGATTATCTCTTCAAAGTTTACTTCTAATGGCATATATGTTTTTGCTCTTCTGTTATTGATGTAGACGAAGCATAATTATGTGTGTGTGTGTGTGTGTGGTGTGTGTGTAAGAGGGAGAGAGAGGGAGAGGGGGCAGAAAGAAAGAGAGAGCGAGAGAGAAAGAGGATACCCTTCCAGGGTGCTCCTCTATTCAATCAATATTTGTTCAGTAGAGCGTCCCTGACCACGGAATTATCACAAAGAACTCTGAAAAAGTAATCTCAAAATGCTTATGGGGGGTTAGTACAAAAAGAAAACTGTATGTGAGGGGATTTCAATTTCAGATAGGCCAGGTACTTCTGTCAGAGATTCTGTATTCATTTAGTTTGATCTAGGTCAAAGCCACAGATTATCCAATAGTTTTGAGATCTGCACAGGAGAAGAACATGCTAACATCCAAAGCAAGCTCACTAGGAAATGTATGGAAACTTAAAGGTTTTGAAAGTGTTAAAATATGAACAGTTTAT
>CM030185.1:11954323-11959323 GCA_017639675.1 Aplochiton taeniatus | reverse complement strand
GCTTAAAAAGTGTAATCCCTCAATTATTGACGGTCCATATTGCATTGTGCACCTGCATATTCATAATTAAGGCTGGCAGGTCTAATGAGAGTATGACGACAAAACAAAAAAAGATGCCTGCCAAATCAACATGGCAGAGAACGGAAGGCCAAAATAAAAAAATATAAAATTCACCACGGAACTTCTCGGTAGAGTTTTACAACGAGCATGTCCTCAGAACCACAACCAGGACCTCTCCATTTCATTCAGCCCAGTCTAAACCAATCAAAGTGCTTGGTCCCACGGGAGACCAGCTTCTGGTTTACTCTTGACAAGTGACTGGTGTCCGCCTACTATGACACAGCAGATAGGTCATGCCAGGCATTGAACTCTCTCAGGGTGCAGCAGTAGACACCAATTGTCTTGGAGACATGTACACTATTAACTTAGGCCCAAACAGGTTAACGGTCACATTTTGCTCCTGAATTAATCAATTTAGGAAGTGTGACAATCTCACCGTTGGCGCCTTTATCCAATTTGCTCGATTAGTCCAATTAAACGGAACACGGCGGTATCTGGGGATGGGATTGTCTCCATTTACATGAATTAATATTTAATTCGTCCTTTGATCGATACACGGCCCCCATTAGTTTGCTCCCTTCCCTTTCGGAGGCTGACGCCAAGAGCCGATCGATTTTTATATTTCAATTGAGAAGGTGAGGCGTCTTGAATTAGTGGGACGCTCCGACGCGCCATTCATCTCCCGCCCGTCGTCTGCCGGTGACATCTCTACACCCTGACCCCCCCCCCCCCCCCCGACCCCGCTGTCTCCCCCTCTTAATTAGGGGTTTCAGAATTAGAAAAAAAAAACTGTGAAAAAAAGGTTGAGTGATTGCGGGGGAGATACGTGAAGATCAAAGGGCCTGTTCGCGTGGCTGCATGAGGAGAGGGACAGGATTTCCTTTGAAACACAGTCATTATGAGGTCTTCTCAGATCCCCCCAGCGAGGAGGAGATCCCGTGGCGTTAGTTCTGTGACTCCTGGCTCAGGGACATGTCGACGAGGTCCCCCACGTTAGACGGATGGGGCTGACTGGTGGCAGAGACCCCTGTTTGGGTGTCGGGCGAGAGGGTTATCCATGCAACGGCCCCACAAATACCCAAGGCTCTGCTAGTGATGTGTGTGTGTGTGTGTGTGTGTGTGTGTGTGTGTGTGTGGGGGGGGGGGGGGGTGTAAGCTTACCCCACCTCTTGAGTGATCTTGCAAGTGAATAAGATAGGTTGATCTTTTCATTAGACTCAAAAATATATATTCAGAGAGATTTAATAATCTCAGGCTAGCCAAGACTTTTGTTTTTTCCCCCACTTCTTCTAAAAGTTTTGGAGTTCTTTGCTGCATGCTAATTTGGCCTTACTTGTCTGCTTCCAAGAGCTAGAATAATCATTAATCTTTGCAAAAGTTTCTTAGTGCTGGTCCTGGAATTATATAATTCTTGATTAGAGGAAAAACATCATACGCTCAATATCCCTCATTAAACAATACTTTGTAGTCTTTCTGGTCATTAGGAAAAAAATATGCTTTTAGTGTGAATATATAAGGTAGTATATGGAATCTTTCTTATTCTATATGAACAGTTACAGTTACTTGTTCTGGACTAGAAGTGACTTTCCTATCTGGACGTAACAGTTTGCTAAGGCGGAAGAGTAGGAGAAGGAGGAGGATGAGGAGGGGAGGGGGGGGGGGGGGTGATCTAGTCACACTATTCAATCACAGCTCATTTGCTAAATTGAGTCTGCTTTTTGCAAATCGCTAAATTTCTTATTTCGTGCCACCCAGACTCCAGTCTCATTCCCAGAACAAGAGATATGCTGTTCCTCCAGTGGTAATACACGGTCTGGAACATGTGTTGGCCAAGTGTAACGTCAGCGGCCACACAAAGCGGAGGGGGCCAGCCGCGACCTAAATGGGGCCATCGTTGGTAATTTCCCTGCCATTTAATTCCTTTCATGTCTATCAAAACGCACGCTTTTTAAATTACCCAGACTTCCCCTCCGGCCCTCCCACTGATTCTGGCTCTGGAATACATCCAACCAGGCGGATGGAATATTCTCTATGTCAGCCCTGTGGAAGGCCCTTTCTAATAATAACACCCTCTCTCTCTCTCTCTGTCTGTCTCTCTCTCTCTCTCTCTGTCTGTCTCTCTCTCTCTCTCTCTCTCTCTCTCTCTCTCTCTCTGTATGTCTCTCTCTCTCTCTCTGTCTGTTTCTCTCTCCTTCGCTGTCTCTTTCTCTCTCTGTCTTTCTCTCTTTCTATCGCTCTCTCTCTCTCACGCTCTCTATGTCTATTTCTCTCTCTCTCTCACTCACTCACACTCTCTCTCGCTGTCTGTCTCTCTCTCACTCTCTGTGTCTCTCTCAAACAAAAACACACACACATTACACGTCGTACCACACACATACCAGCCACACTCTCTTTTTCCCCCTCCACTTCCATTTCATTGTCAAATGAATGTATGTTCCTGTCAGTCATTTAAACACCCTGCTCTACAGAGGCTTCTCTCTGCTCCCTTGTGGCTCTGGTATTTTAATGTGCCATTATTATGGGATGGCTGTTGAGATGGGGGCTTGTGGAAAGGAATCGGGGGTGGCGGGAGGAGGGGATGGTGGTGGTTACCACGACAACGGGGGGTGAGGGACGGGGTTCAGAGGTCAGCGGAAGGACTCGTGGGATTGGCTCTCTTGAGAGAGAGAGAGAGAGAGAGAGATGGTGATGCATGTTAGAGGTGTTGATTAAAGTCTCAGCCAGTGGGCCAGTGTAGTGTCTGACTGGATGGCTCCCTTGAGTGGACTCCCTCCACTAGCTCGTCCTCTGTTCTCTGCCCCGGCTGGCCTTTTAGCCACACTCCTCTCCTGTTCACCCCCCCCCCGTCCTCCCTCAGCTCTGCCTCTTCCTCTCTCCTCACACCAACACGCAGACACAGGCCTGTGGCACATCCACCCCTGCACATCCAACCACAACCTCTCTCTCTATCTATCTTTCTCACACACACACACACACACACACACACACACACACACACACACACGCACAGACAGACAAGTATAAGCACACACTTACATACTATATCTCACTGGTAGGACTGGCATTGTGTTACATACCGTTTATTTAGATGATGAAAAGGACTTTAATGCTCGCTGGCCCGTACGGCCTAATAGTGAAGACAGGAAGACAGACAGACAGGCAGGCAGGCAGGCAGGCAGGCAGGCAGGAAGGCAGGCAGGCAGGCAGGCAGGCAGGCAGGCAGGCAGGCAGGCAGACAGACAGACAGACAGACAGATAGACAGACAGACAGATAGACAGGCAGGCAGACAGACAGGCAGGCAGACAGGCAGGCAGACAGACAGGCTCATAAAGAGGAGGAAGGGAGGGAGGGACAGACAGATAGAGAGAGAGATGACGCACAGAGTGGGAGATTCTCTGCAATGAACTCCTCTTCCTCTCCCTCCGCCTCTCCCTCTCCCTCTTCCTCCCTGATCAGGCCTTTGGCCTTTCTCCTCTGTGTCCACACTCTTTGTTTGACTACAAGGCCCCACTGCCAGCTACAGCACACATCAAATACCTCTCTATTTGTGTGTCCATTGTGGCTTTGGGTCAGGTCCAAACCTGTCAGTGAAGGCCTCAGTGAATGTAGCGTAGATAGGTAAGGCAAGGGCAGCAGTTAGATGACTAGCTTGAGATTATTTTGGTCTGGATTGATTTCTTAATGTCCTTGATGGCACATGACATTAGTTAGTCCGCCTAGATAGATTGTAGGAAAAATCAACATGTGATAAAGAGTAAAGAGGAGAGTCGTTATTTGCAATGATTGATTTTCTTTCTTTCTTTTATTTGATCCTGTTTTGTTGATAGCAGACTGGTTGATTTCCTCTTATCTGGCATGCTTGTTAGTACGTCCTGGGTATCGTAGCGCGTGATGAAGGCCCACCAGTGTTTATTTGCAGAGGCTATATGGCATAACATGGCGTCTATTTACTGGCAGTCTGCGGATGTGAACCCGCTGTCTTTTCCTCTGATCGGTTGATTGCCATGCTTGGCCACACTTGGCTGCACTGCGGAGCCACACAGCCCCCCCCCCCCCCCCCCCCCCCCCCCCTCCCGACACACACACACACTCACACACCCCAAGCCGCGGGAAAAAAAGATGGCAGGCAATTAGAAAGCGGTCCAACATGGCGAGAAAAGGGGCGTCACAGCAGGCATTGTGGGGAATTTACTGGAGACGCGTGCTCCGGCATATGATCCTGGAATAACAACAAGACACCTCGTGCATCCCAATCGGCGTTTCCTGCGAGGCCGCGCGGCGTGCGTCGGCAAAACATTTTCTTTTAAAGGACCGCGCAAGAGGATGCTTACCATGTAAGGAAATGTTGATCTTCCGCTTCGAGACGCCCCAGAGACTTTACTGGGAACCGCGTTATCATGGTAGCATGATTGTACCTTTTCTCACGCAGGGAGCTAAATGGCGTTTCGTGTTTGTTGATGCTTTTCTCAACCACAGGTATGCCAAGTGTGACCCTGTAAGCGGCTCTATCGGGCGAAGCTGGAAGAACGCGTCTTACACAGGCAATGGGGATCGACCCTACGTCAAGCAGATGTGACCTCTTGACCTGTAGAAATATAACTCTAAAATCGGATATTTATGTTGGCAGAAAAGGATCTACAGAAACAGGAAACAGACATCGTATTTGCACATGATGATTAAAACATGAGTAAAAACACTGCCATGTCAACTAACAATTAGGACCAACCAGTATATGGATTTGAATAATAAATCCTAAGAGGTCCTTGCATGCTCCCATTAGGACTTTTAGATAACGAGATGCCAGCCAATCAATGGAAATCCACTGAACCTATCAGTAGTCGGGAGAGCGTACTCCCATGTTGCTAGCGACGTCCACAATTCCTTCCAGCATCCCGAGTATTTTATTTTGGGTAAGGAAAGCAAAAAAGGTCAAACCATG
>CM030185.1:11931567-11954123 GCA_017639675.1 Aplochiton taeniatus | reverse complement strand
AAGCAAAAAGGTCAAACCATGCTCCCCAGGCATGCTGTGAAAATCCCCGTATGGATAGAGGTGCTTAGATTCCAAGATGAAGGGAGGGAGAAGATGGCTACAGGGCACAGGGAAAGTTGAAAGCTCACAGATAATGTGGTCTACCGCCGTGTGGAACAAACAGAATCACTTTCTCTTTGAAAAGATAGAGGGTGTTTGAATTCCCACTTCTTAGCGTCACTCTAACAATGCACTTATTGATACTGCTTTTTTTCTTCTGAAACTCAAAACTCCTTACACAAAAGGCAAAGAAAATAAATGAGCATATAAACGGGAGGAGAATATGGAGTTCTGCTGAGGTCGGCATAAGCCAGGTCGCTTTGTGTTTGCACAGGGAGCCACTGCACTGGAGGAGAAGGGCACAGAATTCAAAAACCTGCCTCTATCTAATTTATGTACATAACTTGTTCAACTTTTCAGCGTGTTTGTTGAACTAATGCTGTATGTAACCACTAATGTGCCCTCCAATGTCCCCAAAGTGGGGTTTTCTCAGTTATCACCCGGTGACGTTTCGTTGCTGAGTGTTTCATTTTTGATCAGTCTTGATTCATTTAAAGCAGCTTTTTTTGCTGTTGCTTAAACGTCATAAGTGGGTTGATATTGATCGGACAGATGGTTGGGCAATGTACAGATGGCCTTTGCCATCGGGACCATAGAGGCTTCGTTTCCTTTCGCGAAATGGTCTTCCACCGTGCATAAAAAAGATCAGACAATTAGTCTATTTGCGGCACTACGGTCGTCTGAATATAGAGAATATTGCTAGGTTAATAATGGACCCTACCAAAAAGCTACTCGCCGTATTCGGAGGCGTTGCAGGATATTGAAAAGGAACGGACGAAACTCTAGAGGTCGACAGAAATTACAAATGAAAAGTTGTCTAGCCAGCCGATAAAAGGAATGATACATAACCTGTATTAATTTCATCGCGTTTTCCTGTGACATTATTACGACCACGGATTGTTTATGAAACATGGTCTAATGTAGCAATGTTGGGAAGTTTGTCCTTTCCTGGAACTAGAGGTCGATGAAATGAAATAGTCAGGGCAGCTTTGAGAGAGACCCAGTCTCCTGCGAGAAAAAAAGAGAAGAAAATCCCATTACCAAATAACACCTTGAAGTAAGTGGAGGACTGTTCCAGATTAATAACAAACTCTCAGTTGTATCTGAGTCACTTCTCTGTCGGCTCAAAGCTCTGGGATGAGATGCCATCTTTGGCTATCAACGCTCTTCCTCTCTGTCTCGCCTTTCCTAACATTTCCCTAAAAAAATATCCCCCGGAAGTTTCCGAAACCATTTTTTTTTTCTTCTGCCTTGACTGGTAAGATACAGGCGAAGTTAGAACGCGAACACGGATAAGACCCAGAACCAATACAACAGCTATCTCCAGGATCACACCCAATCCCCAGCCACATGACCCTCTGTGATGATATCCCATCTGCAGCGATCTCTAGCAAAATGGGATGCCATCAGGATCTAATGCGATGCTATCGCTCGTCCAATGTGGGGATATCGAATTCCAATGAATCGCCGGTCGCCTGCTCAGACACAGATATGTCGGGCTTTGAGGGCAAAGTCAGTCTATCTGTGGCTTGGCAGCAGAATTAACTGCCATGTTTAGTGGGTTTGTCTCCTGTCACCCTCAGGCTGGAAGCTGTACCAGGGCCTGCTACCTCATTTGCGATGAGTGCAGGAGGAGAGGGCGCGTGATAGGAAGTCCATTACGACCTCGGAGTCGCCGTGATCCGCCTTTCATTACGCCGCAACGCTCCAGGTTGGCCGTGGCCCCCAGCCGTTAGAGCGGGAGGCTACGGCACCTGAGAGGGCCGGATGGCGGAGGAGTTTTCCCGTTGATCTGCCCTAGTTTACAGGGACTCAGATCAGCAGACTGGACAGCGAATGCAATAACTGAAAGCTATTTTGCAGAGAGTTCCGGGCTCAGAGGTTGCCCGCTGACTTCAACAGCAGCTGGAAATGATTAACTCAAATCGGAGAGATCCATCATCGCTCCAGGTCCCTTTTCCCTATCACAATATAAGAATGAGTTTTTTTTTTTTCCATTATTTTATTTTCTCTCCCAAGATTCGATGGACCAAGACCGCCGGTAGTGATCGGACCGGTTCCAGGATTCGAGCGTGTTCAACGAGACACTGAAGATCTCCAAGATCCTAAGGACCCAGGGCGGACGCTACTACTGCAAGGCCGACAACGGGCTAGGCTCTCCAGCCATCAAGTCCATCCGGGTGGATGTCTACTGTAAGTGCTTTTGCTTGATTAAATAGAAAACACCCTTTAGGGCCATTACGTTATTACTGTGAATGAATAAGGCATTTAGATATTGAAGTGCCCTGTAGGTTGCATGTTTTGTTTATTTGTCGTGTGTGCCTAGTAGGGTATTAAACATAGTCAAGTATTGCTGTGTAATGTTACATAATGACAGTTTACAAAGTTGAAAGTAGGGAAACTGAATTGAAATTGCAATATATTGTTAAGTCATAATGTTTTGACACTCACTGTACTAGAACATAACTGGACCTATGCCAAGATGAGTTTTGTTCCCAAGAATTACCTTCACATTTTTATTTTCATGATAATTACATGAGTAAGGAAAATGAAAAGTAATTATATTCTTAGCAGAGAGCCGCCACAAAATTGCGAAATCACACCTTACCAGCTTATTAAACATAACAAAAGCGTTTATTATTACTTTCATTTTTGGCCATTAAAAGTTTTTTCTTGCAAAAAAAGAAGGGTGTCTAATTGCACACCTCCATTCCAACGAGAAAGGGAAATGCAAAGTCATTGTGTATCCAAATGAACTTAGGGACTCTCAAGAGAATGTTAATGAAGTGGAAAAGCTTTTATCATCTTCGGGCTCCAGTCCTTCTCTTTCCCTACACTGGAGCCCGCCAAGCTACGTCTTTGTTAGCCTGATCGGTGATACGCTCTCGTTGTTCTTATTGATTCCTCATGGATTGTCTTCTCTCCTACCACTTGAATTGATACGCCTTGGAGACACATGCCAGTGCACTTCCATTACAGTTGTGAGCCCACCAGAGTCTCTTCCTACTGTCTCCCGGTATAGAAAGAACCTAATTAAAGGAAGCGGGTTGACGATCGGTAGACATGGCCGATCCCGAATTTGCCCCCGAACCGTTCAAAAGTAGCAATGTCTTGAGGTCAGCCGTCGGGGTGTTATTTCAGAGATCGCCGCTGAGGTGTACTCAGTGCCCCGGTGTGAACTCTTTGACTAGAGCGCCAGAGTTATAGACTGAAAGACAGAACTTACCTTGAACCACAGCCGTGTGAAACGGGCCTCATAAAAACCCGCCCTCTTCCCCGTTTGGTACACCATCGATGGCTGATAAACCTTCTGGCGTGTGTCCAACTCATCACCCAGTTTCCCTGACGACCCACCCTCGGTGTCCTCCCCTCCTCTCCTCCTCTCTTCTCCCCTCCTCTCCTCTCCCTCCCCTCCCCTCTCCCCTCTCCCCCTCCCCCTCCACCTCCCCTCCCCTCCCCCTCCCCTCCCCTCCTCCTCTCCTCTCCTCTCCTCTCCTCTGCAGCCGAGATACAGGCGAGGCAGACGATACCAAAGTGAGGGGGGACACTCTCATCTGACATCTAAAGCCCCCTCCATCTGCCAGTCCACTGCTGTCAGTGTGTCACAGTAAGCGTGGTGGGTGGTTTTAGCCTCACCACGGCGACTTCTTCTTCCACCTGGGCTAATTCTCATCTTATCATCTCTGTCTCTCTCTGTCTCTCTCTCTCTCTCCCTCTCTCTCTGTCTCTCTCTCTGTCTGTTGTGCATTGCTGTTTGCCTTCTCTTTACGTCTTCCAGCGTGTCTGGACTGTGTACCTGTTCCCCGGTACTGATAGGTGCAGGGGTCGAAAGACAGGAGGAAATGAAAGGGGGCACAGTCTACATTAGTAATCTAATCTGAGTGCACCCCCCCCCCCCCCCCCCCCCCCCCCCCCCCCCCCCCCCCCCCCCCCCCCCCCCCCCACACACACACACACACACACACACACACACTTTCTCCCCACGCAGTGAGCGGACTGCAAAGTGTCAACTACTAAACCCCCCCCCCCCCCCCCCCGGACAGTCATACTTTCAGTGTGATTTGTTCAGAGGTCATGACACTCTTGTTCAAGCTCCTTTGAGCTTCTAATCCTGGCAGTTACACAGTAAGGGAGTATTTCAGTTCCGTAATCGGCTTGATATGCCATTCACCCCCGCGCTCTGTGCAATAGTCACTCGCTCACGCGCGAGTGAGGGGAAAAAAGAAAATGCTCTCCAAACTGGTAAAGCCACGAAGACGTGTATTTAGCTGAATTACCGTAGATTCATATTTGATTTGTCCAACGCAGGTTATCCTGCGCTCTGACGTCTTTCACGTGGAAGAAATCAAAAGAGCCGTTCCTCATCTGATGCGGCTCTTTCTGTTCGGGTGTACAGGAGGACGCGTTCGACATGGCTGTCATTCAGGCTGTTTTCGCTCGCGATACCTTTTGAAGTCGAGCCTTGACAAGCAGCAGCGTTCAACGTGGAAGTCTTACAACGCCCTTGTGTCTGGGCCTTGTACGACCAGCCGTGTGCTTCGTTAGCTTTGTGTTGTGTTGCACATCCAGTGGAGGGGGAACACTGTTTCTCTGAAGAAATGTTATAGCTGTCCCCCAGGGGTGAATTTAATTGATGGGCCTCTTGCAGTTCCTTTCTATTTTTAGTGCTTTGCAGCCTTGGTTTTTAATTAGCATCGAAATTGCGGTTTGGGCGTGGGGCGCCCTCAACACCACCTACAAGAATTGCATTGACTGTCTTTTTCAGATGTGGCCTGTGTGTGTGTGTGTGTGTGTGTGTGTGTGTGTGTGTGTGTGTGTGTGTGTGTGTGTTTTGGATCCGCACCATTCTGTTTACACTGTAGAACTATGAACGCAGGTGAGAGCGGCAAATTCGGCAGTGCTGCGAGGAGAATACTACAGCGAGACTGAGGCGTAGGAATAAAGGCTGGGATATGATTTGAACACATTTTTATTCTCACGGTGGTCCCCTAGGCGGTGTGTTTGGCGGCCTGCTTTAGTGCTCACTGGAATCACTGAGGTTTGTTTTCAATTCAACATGAGATGGTGTTTATGCGGTTTAATTGAAACCTGTGGTGTGTGTGTGTGTGTGTGTGTGTGTGTGTGTGTGTGTGTGTATCGCACCCAATTGAATAAAATGAAATGGAGAACAGGATGGAAGTAAGAGAGAATGGGTTGGAGATCTGTGGATGCATTGCCCAGGTGGGTTGGAGATCCACTGCATAGCTGGCAACTCTGAAAAGCCGGGTAAGATCATTAATGGTAAGAAATCCCTTTCGCCAGCTCAGAGGCACGGCGTTTTGTCACAGCCCGGCTCAACGTTAACTCGTTTAAACTCTCCTCCGAGCTCATCCAAGCGCATTTTCCCACTTGCTGACGCTTTGGAAGTCGGTCCGTAGCGAGGTCTGTAGGGAAGGCCCGCTCCAAAGTTAATAAAGCAGCTGCTTCCTCTTCTCCGCGGATCGATTTACAGCGCCTCTCGCCCACGTGCACGGGAGCGCCTCTCTCTCTCTCTCTCTCTCTCTCTCTCTCTCTCTCTCTCTCTCTCTCTCTCTCTCTCTCTCTCTCTCTCTCTCTCTCTCTCTCTCCGCGGTGTCATTTCATTTCTGCTACATTCGTTGTGTTGCTGTGTATACGGTTGCATTGACCGATCTGCGAAGACAGGCATGGGTTCTGCGGTAAGGGCTCATGGAAGGCTTTGGTAGGTAATTGGCTGTGGTGAGTGCACTATATACCTCGGCAATAGAATTGATTAGAAAGAAACATATATATCTATTTGACAAATAAACATCGCTCAAATGGCATCTCAACCGTGAAACCATCGGAGTAAAACTACTAACAAGCTCATTTAGGGACCTTTTTAAAATCCCCTAAATATCTCAAGTGAGGGATGTGTTCCAAAGGCTTATCAAGCCTCAAGAGGCATTCACCAACAGGGAGATTCTTTTCTCTTCTGAAACACCTTTTGCAAATACAACTCAATGAATGTGTTTTCGTAATGTTTTTCATCATCATCATCATCTTCGTCCGCTTATCCGATCGGGTCGCGGAGGTAGTAGTTCCAGCAGAGAGCCCCATCCTTCCCTTTCCCGGGCCACATCCGCCAGCTCTGACTGGGGGATTCCAAGGCGCTCCCCGACCAGCATGGAGATATAATCCCTCCACCTGGTCCTTGGTCTGCCCCGTGGCCTCCGCCCAGCTGGACGTGCCTGGAACACCTCCCTAGGGAGGCGGCCAGGTGGCATCCTAACTAGATGCCCGAACCACCTCCACTGGCTCCTTTCTACGCAAAGAAGTAGCGGATCTACTCCGAGTCCCTCCTGGATGAATGAACTTCTCACCCTATCTCTAAGGGAGAAGCCAGCCACCCGCCGGAGGAAACTCATTTCAGCCGCTTGTATCCGTGATCTCGTTCTTTCGGTCATGACCCATCCTTCGTGACCATAGGTGAGAGTAGGAACAAAGATAGACCGGAAGATTGAGAGCTTTGCCTTTTGGCTCAACTCTCTCTTCGTTACAACGGTGCGATACAGCGACTGCAATACCGCTCCCGCTGCTCCGATTCTCCGGCCCAACTCACGTTCCATTTTCCCGTCACTCGAGAACAAAACCCCAAGATACTTAAACTCCTTCACTTGGGCCATCAGTACCACATCATCCACAAAAAGCAGTGACGTGATCCCAAGCTCACCAAGCTGCAGCCCTCCTCCCCCGCGGCTGCGCCTTGAAATCCTGTCCATGAATGTCACAAACAGAATCGGTGACAAAGCGCAGCCCTGTAGGAGACCAACCCTCACTGGAAACGAGTTTGACTTACTGCCGAGAACCCGGACACAGCTTTCGCTTTGGGACTACAGAAATTGGATGGCCCTAAGTAGTGACCCCCTCACCCCGTACTCCCGCAGCACCTCCCACAATAGCCCCCTGGGGACCCGGTCATACGCCTTCTCCAAATCTACAAAACACATGTAGACCGGATAGTCATACTCCCAGGCCCCCTCCAGGATCCTTGCGAGAGTAAAAAGTTGGTCCGTTGTTCCACGCCCTGGTCGGAAACCGCATTGTTCCTCTTCAATCCGAGGTTCGACTATCGTCCGGACCCTCCTTTCCAACACCCTAGAGTAAACTTTCCCGGGGAGGCTGAGTAATGTGATGCCCCTATAATTGGCACACATTCTCCGGTCCCCCTTTTTGAAGAGGGGAACCACCACCCCGGTCTGCCACTCCTTAGGTGCTGTTCCTGACCTCCACGCAATGTTGATGAGACGTGTCATCCATGACAGTCCCTCAACACCCAGAGCCTTCAGCATTTCAGGGCGGATCTCATCAACCCCTGGGGCTTTGCCACTGTGGAGTTGTTTGACTACCTCAGTGACCTCCACCAGGGAAATTGGCGTTGATCCCCCATCATCCTCTAGCTCCGCCTCAACCATAGAGGGGGGATTTGTCGGGTTTAGGAGTTCCTCAAAGTGCTCCTTCCACCGTCCCATCACCTGATCAGTTGAAGTCAGCAGCGTCCCATCCTTGCTGTATACAGCTTGAATGCTTCCCTGCTTTCCCCTCCTGAGGTGCCGGATGGTTTTCCAGAACAACTTGGTGCCAGCCTAAAAGTCCTTCTCCATGGCTTCTCCAAACTCCTCCCACGCCCGCTGCTTCGCCTCTGCCACCGCCGAGGCTGCAGTCCTCCGTGCCTGTCGATACCTTGCAACTGCTTCCGGAGTCCCCCGGGATAACATATCCCGGAAGGCTTCCTTCTTCAGTCGGCCGGCTCCCCTGACCCCTGGTGTCACCAGGGTGTTCGGGGATTACCGCCCCTTGAGGCACCCAAGACTTGAGACCCACAACTCTCAGACGCGGCTTTAGCAATGGAGGCTTTTGAACATTGCCCACTCTGGTTCTATGCCCCCAGCCCCCACAGGGATGCAAGAGAAGCTCCGCCGGAGGTGTGAGTTGAAGGCCTCCCGTACCGGGGCCTCCTCCAGACGTTCCCAGTTCACCCGCACTACACGTTTGGGCTTACCAGGTCTGTCCAGAGGCTTCCCCGGCCACCTGACCCAACTCACCACCAGATGGTGATCAGTTGACAGCTCCGCCCCTCTCTTTACCCGAGTGTCCAAAACATAGGGCCTCAGATCCGATGACACGATAACAAAATCTATCATTGACCTTCTGCCCAGGGTGCTCTGGTACCAAGTACACTTATGAGCATCCTTATGTTCGAACATAGTGTTCGTTATGGCCAGTCCATGACTAGCACAGAAGTCCAATAACAAGCCACCACTCGGGTTCAGATCCGGGCGGCCGTGCCTCCCAATCACGCTCCTCCAAGTGTCTCCATCATTGCCCACATGTGCGTTGAAGTCTCCCAGTAAGACTACGGAGTCCCCACCAGGAGCCCTATGCAGGACTCCATCCAGGGTCTCCAAGAAGGCCGAATACTCCACACTACTGTTTGGCGCATAGGCGCAGACAACAGTCACAGTTTTCCCCCCTGCGACCCGCAGGTGTAGGGAGGCGACCCTCTCATCCACTGGGATAAACTCCAACATAGAGGCACTCAGCCGGGGACTTATAAGTATCCCCACTCCCGCCTTGCGCCTCGCACCTTGGGCCACTCCGGAGAAGAATAGAGTCCAACCCCTGTCCAGGATTGAGGTACCAGAGCCGAGGCTGTGCGTAGAGGTAAGCCCCACCAGATCCAACTGGTAGCGATCCACCTCCCGCACAAGCTCTGGCTCTTTCCCTCCCAGAGAGGTGACGTTCCACGTCCCCAAAGCCAGCCTCTGCCACCCAGGTCTGGTCCGTCGAGACCCTCTACCTTCACTACCACCTTTCTGGCAGCGCACCCGACCCCATTGGTTCTTCCCGCAGGTGGTGAGCCCACGGGACGGAGAAGTTGAGACGGTGATGTTGTTTTCCACGTTGCTTCTTCGGGCTGTGCCCGGCCGGGCTCCGTGGCAAGCCCGGCCACCAGGCGCTCGCTGACGGGTCCTCCTCCTGGGCCTGGCTCCAGGAGGGGACCCCGGGCTTCCTCCTGGCCGGTATCTACACTTCTTCCTCGCTTGTCCATGAGGTGTATTTGGGACCATTCTTTGTCTGGCCCCTCGCCTGAGACCAAATTGCCATGGGAGACCCTACCAGGAACACAAGGTTCCAGGCAATACAGCCCTCAGGTTCACAGAGGCACACAAACCTCTCCACCACGTTAAGGTGATGGTCCCCAGGAGAGGTAATGTTTTTGGACTTGTGTTAAATGTACTAGCAGTACAGTAAACATACTCAACCAACCCTCTCTCACAGTAATGAATCCCAAATAATGGACGTGACGCAATATGTCAATACTTAAGATGTGTGTTCGTTCTGATTAACATCTTAATTGTAAGGCCACACATAAAGATTGCAAAGCAAGCGTTGAGGTTGCTACATCCGGTTTATCACTCAAGTGGCTGATTACTGAGTTATGCAACTATTGTTCTTGGAGGGAGGGAAATGCTCGACCAGATGTTAAGACGCTGTGAAGACAGAAAGCACATCTGCAGCAAAACGTGCATGAGTAATCACTTAACTGCACGGGGACAAAATGCTTAGTATCGTTGTTTTATGCTATGCCAGACGTGTAGTGAGCACACTGGAATTGTCACGGGCGCAACTCAGCCTAATTACGGTCTGTTTGCACCAGTTTTGCCCAATATTTAAGTCCTGTCTTTGGCCGTTGTCATTTGTCCCATTATTGTTTGACTTACCTTTGTGAGTGACACTAAAAAAGAACTCCACAAAACATCGACTTTGTCTGTGACTCCTTCATTTCTTAAGGCGCGTTTCGACCTAAAGTGCCTTGAACTTTTAGTCGCAGGAACTACTTTTCAAGGAACTAAAAAGTTCCTTCAGCCCCTTGTTGTCTACGTTTCCACCAGTCTAAAGAACAAAGTAGGTTTTAAAAAAATGGCGGCTGGAGTAAAATGATCCGAGTACTCCTAACACTCCCACCCCTAAAACTCCTTTACTTTTGAAAAGTACTACATCCCAGGGACTTTCTGGGGGTGAAACAATGTCCCGGAACTAAATTTAGACCCTGGTCCCTGCGGTCGAAAAATTCCCGGGGAAAGTTCCTGCAAGTCTTGCATTTGGGTCTCCATTCTCACAGTCCTAGCGAGAAGGGAATAGCAGTGATGTGTGAGGAAGAGACATTCCCTATGTTTGACAGCAATTATCTCACACACCAAACACACTCAGTACCTCTTCATTATTTGTATCATCTGCAGAGTTCTTTTTTTCCCTTCTCTCTCAAAAGTATTCTACACAAATGACCTCGATAACATTTTCCTATGCCTCTCCTGCTGGATCATTTTATTTCTGCTTGTCTGAAACGTTCATTTCCAACTCCCCATTGCTTATGCAGTGACCAGAGGACTGAAGCGGGAGGCGGTGTCTGGTCATTGGGGCTACTGAAACGGGAGCCAGTCCGCTGAGTTCAAGCCCACGCTTATGCATGAACACACTCTTCCCCCTGCAAAGTCCCGCCTCAGACACACACACTCACACACACACACACACACACACACACACACACACACAGACACGTGTCAAAGGCTTAACACGCTATGCGGCTTGCTCCTCCTCAGTGGCGCGCCGCAGCCAGTCGCCCCCGTGGAGGTGGGAGAGTGTCTGGTCTCCTCTGTTTGTCAAGAGACTAATCTCCAGAGGCCAAACAGCGCTCAGGACGTTTGCTCAGCGTACGGCGGAGGCCCCACTCCACTTCCCCTCCCCCGACCGTCACCGCCTGGGCAGTCGGCGATTTTATCCGGTGGCCATTTTGTGACCACGGGAGCGTGTCCTGTTGGATGTGTCTACAGGCCAGGGAGTGCACATTTCTTACAGCACGGCTGTATGACCCCGGCTATAAAAACAGATCCAATCAGACGTTACGCACAGCCGTAGCGGGGAATTACTGTCCCAAAAAATGCTGCTTTTATTATTCTTATTATTCTTCTTCTTATTACTATTAGTTTGTGTTGCCCTCATGATTTTGGTGTTCGCGATAAAGATTCATCGTATTCATATTCATCCCCTCTAGAGTACGGACTGGGCCTGGAAAAAGCTAATAACAGATTATGAATTTGTGCGTGCATGCAGAAAAGAACGGGTGGGTGGGCAGTGTTAGCCGAGGGTATTGATTATAGGGGAGCTGTGGTTCAATAGGGTGAGCTATGACTCCAGTTGGGGTGAGGGAACGCGCTGCACCGTTAGCTTGCTCGACGCGCTTATGGAAGTCACCTTCTTTGGTTCTGGTAATGTCAACTTAACGTAGAACAGCTTATTATGACAGTGAGGGATGTCTAATGCCACTTCCTGAATGATTGCCATTGAGCCATCATTATTGAGCTGTGTGTGTGTGTGTGTGTGTGTGTGTGTGTGTGTGTGTGTGCGCTCGCGTTCGTTTTTGCACAAAAATAATTAACCAAGCCTAATACATTCTATGTCAAGGCATATACTGTATTCTGTATGCGGCTTGTGTCTTTCATGTTGCCTGATACGTAGACTTAGATAAATAAACAATAGATCAGATTATGCATATAGGCTCTAGATATATGTTGATGGTTGGCTCGTAAGTGCATTTGGATGTAAATGGCTGGATGTGATGGATGTTACCATCGGGCCAGGGTGAGTTATGGGAGGCTAGTTTGAATCCGGACAGAGCGAATCAGCACATTATGTGTACATTATGTAAATGTCCTGCTGCCTCGTTTAATGGAAGGTAAAGCCCGGTTCATGGCTGGCCATTAATCTTTCAAGGAGCTGCACTGGGGGAGGACCCTTTAAAACCGGAGGAAGTGGAGTGAGCCCCTTCATCCTCCATGACTCACGTCCCCCTCCTCTGTGCAGAAAAACTCCAGACATATTCTCCTCTTGCATAACAGCGGTCTAATCATGTATGCCCGTTGAATACATAGTGTGTGCTGTGCCGTCTAGGATGTCAACGGCCGGGGAGTACAGTACAAGCACATTTGTCACGGAACATTTTAGCCACGACGAGCAGGACTTCACTTAATCTATACGTCTGTTAAATAGCTGTTACTGAAGCAATGTTTTTTAGTCACAAGGGCTTGTTGTTAGGTCTTGAGAAAACTAGAGTTGAATTGTGGAGTTGGTGGAGGTCTTTAGAAAGCTAGATCTAGAAAACTAGATCAGGTTAGTGGAGGTCTTTAGAAAGCTAGATCTGGAAACCTAGATCAGGTTGGTGGAGGTCTTTAGAAAGCTAGCTCTAGAAAACTAGATCAGGTTTGTGGAGGTCTTTAGAAAGCTAGATCTAGAAAACTAGATCAGGTTTGTGGAGGCCTTTAGAAAGCTAGATCTAGAAAACTAGATCAGGTTTGTGGAGGCCTTTAGAAAGCTAGATCTGGAAAACTACATCAGGTTGGTGGAGGTCTTTAGAAAGCTAGATCTGGAAAACTAGATCAGGTTGGTGGAGGTCTTTAGAAAGCTAGATCTAGAAAACTAGATCAGGTTTGTGGAGGTCTTTAGAAAGCTAGATCTAGAAAACTAGATCAGGTTTGTGGAGGTCTTTAGCAAGCTAGATCTAGAAAACTAGATCAGGTTGGTGGAGGTCTTTAGAAAGCTAGATCTAGAAAACTAGATCAGGTTTGTGGAGGTCTTTAGAAAGCTAGATCTAGAAAACTAGATCAGGTTTGTGGAGGTCTTTAGCAAGCTAGATCTAGAAAACTAGATCAGGTTTGTGGAGGTTTTGAGACAACTCAAGGCCTTTGTTTTCGTCTCAAGGGTGCGCTTTATTAAAAGTGCGTTGCACCTGAGACTCAGGTCTATATAGAGGTGTTTGTCTGAGACTGAGCGTACACACCGTGTTCAAATAATCAAGAGACTGGTGCATTCATGGAAGATCAAAGAGAAAATACATTTCTACGTTTCTCATCTGGGGCTCATTAAACATGGTTATAATTTGACCTATCTATCTATCTATCTATCTATCTATCTATCTATCTATCTATCTATCTATCTATCTATCTATCTATCTATCTATCTATCTATCTATCTCTCGTTAAATAACAGTCCCTGAAATTCTGTGTAATATAATTGGCAGGTAGTTTGTTTATGTTCAAATGTATTTTAGCTGACCTTATTCCAGTCCCCCATGCTTTCTGGGTTTCAAGCCTAAAAACAAGTGAAGAGGTAATTCACCTGAGACACTAATGGAGGGATGTCACTGGCGCTGTGTCCCAGCGTCTAATGGAAAGTGTGTGTGTGTGTGGGTGTGTGGTGGTGGTGTTAAGAGCAGTAGTTTGTGGCCTGTTTTCCCGGGGAGATGAATGGTACCAGAAATGGGCAGAGGCAGACGCCACTGTCTCTAGGAGACGATGAAGAGAAGATTCATTAATGCCCCCCCCCCTCAATCCCCCTAACCCCCCTGGCTGCACTGTTGGGCATCATTATTTCCTCATCTCCATCACTTGGAAGGAGAGGAGGTTGGGGGGTTGGCCTAGCAGCAGGCCTGATCTCTCTCTCTCTCTCTCTCTCTCTCTCTCTCTCTCTCTCTCTCTCTCTCACACACACACACACGGAGAAACACACACAAACAAACTGCCTAATCTGTCACACACACACACACACACACACACACACACACACACACACACACACACACACACACACACGGAGACACACACACACACAAACAAACTGCCTGATCTGTCACACATGTGCGTGTCTATGTCCCCACACACACAAACAAACGACCTGATCTGTCACACACACATACACACACACACACACACACACACACACACACACACACACACACGCATGTGTGTCTACCCCCCACACACCCCTTCACACACACACACATAAACTGCCAGTCCCTAAAAGACATAGTGTTTAATGGAAGAGGAAAAACACCTGTCACTGAGGAAGATAGAGGTGCATCTGCCCTAAAGTGGAGGTGTCAACCAGAACAAACTTTCCTTGGGATTAAAGCGTCCGCTTTGAACCCGATGGAGCGCGAACTATTGAGCTTTTAAACCTCGGGAAACTTGGCGCTAAAATACTTCAAAGTGGGGTGGAAGTAGAAGAATACGTGGTCGGCTCCGAACGTTCTTTCTGTCCGCCCATAGTGCCGTACTGCAAAACAACCAGACGTAGAGTACTGTGCAAAAGGTTCAGGCAGGTGTTTTGAAGGCAAAGAGTGGTCACACAAAATATTGATTTGATTTAGATTTTTCTTTTCATTCACTTTGCGTTTTGGTAATTGATGGAAACAAAACTATTTACATTTCTACTTTTGAAAGGATTCCTACTTTACAGCACCCCCAACGCACCTGCCTAAAACGTTTGCACAGTACTGCAGATGTATACAGGGAAATGCCGCTGCAAAATATGCAAAATATTGCAACTACCTGTTGCCATGGTACCAAACCACTCAGCTAATTTTGGCTCGGACATTAGCAGTCCGTTTAGAAAACAGGTATTTTCCTGTAAGTCGTTAAGTGCACATAGGACCTTGGGCCACGGTGATACTCTCAGGGTTGCCGGCCTCTGAATCCATTTCCTGTAATCTAGAGTCTGAATCACTGCTAGCATTAGCTAACGTCTGAATCACTGCTAGCATTAGCCAGCGCTCCATCAGCTGGGTGCTGCATGGGCACACCTTAATTGGCTATAATTACACCTAACCAGACCTGATGACTGTTGGCTAAGTGAAGGAGTGAGTTAGTACTAACCTATCTGTGTGAGGGAGAGAGAGAGAAAGAGGGGGGGGGGGGGGGGGGGGAGTGAAAGAGGAGGGAGGGTTTCGAATGGGGTCAGATGAGTTGAGAGAGAGAGAGATACAGAGAGAGAGGAAGGCCTCTTTCCTACTCATTTTATGTTGCTCCCTCACGCTCCCTCTCTCTCCCTGATGAAGTTTTTGAGGCGAAAAGATGGAATCTGAAAATGTAGAGTGAATTATTCAGGGCTTGTTTTACAGCAGCATCTGCAGCAGGAGGAGAGCCATGCAAACAGCAGAGCAGGGGGGGGCCTGGGTGTCTACACCGACCTTACCCCCCCCCCCCCCCCCCCTGGCCTTCCTCTCCTGGGCTTTTAGGAAACAACAGCTTCCGATCCAAGGTCATTAATTCAATTTCAGGTTTCAGCCCACAACAATGGCTCTGGTTTGAGTGATTGGCACACGCTCCCTCTGTCTTTCTTTGTGTTCCCTACACACACACACACACACACACACACACATCCATAAAAAAAATGTTTCTCTCAGAAAGGGTAAAACGACTGTACAAAACAGACCTCATAGTTTTCTTTAGTGTGGAGCTGCCTAAAATCAGACCAAAAAATGTGTATTGTTTGTCTGTCTTTGTTTGTTGGTGGTTATAAAATGGTAAAATTCCATGCTAATAGCCACTGAAGTAGAAAATTAGATATGTAGACCAGAAAAGGATGTGGTAGATTTCCCCCTATTGGTTGAACATCCCTCTGTTGGTAAAATGGTCCTCTCCAGTGACACCAGAGAAATCCCCTCTGGCTAATAAACCAACCAAACCCCCATGTGTTCAAACGTTGTGAAAATCCTCTATGAAGAGGATATTAATACCACTGACGTTTCATCCCTGAAGCAAAATGCCATTCTCCTTCCCACTACGAACTCTGTGGGGGGGGTAATTTATCATCAGTACATACCGTACTGTGCACCGGGAGGGTTACAGCCGGGGCCATAACCGTAAAGCGTACGTTGATAATGGAGCGCCAGCCACGTGTGCGTTACCATGATCAATGTCCAGAGAGAGGCTCCTCCTCCTGCTTCTCGTCAGCCCGTGCCTCCCAGCAACATTTATGACGCCTGGCATTCCACGAATGGGAAGTGGGTGCTACACTGCCACATATGGCCGGCCCCCCCCCCCCCCAACCCCCCCGCCCCGTACGTGCACACCCTCCACAGGGTGGAGACGACCGCCTGAGACATGGTTTTCTCAGGCCGCATAGCTCATGTTGCCCGAGAGCGACGTTGGGTTTACAGAGAGATATCTCTTTGGCACAGGCGACCGCCGGCGCCATCATTGGAATGAGCTGTGTAGAATGGATGTATGTTTACCTACACACCACACACACACACACACACACACACACAGACACACACACACACACACACACTGTTCTTTGGAGCCTCAGCTGACACCAAATAGATATAGGAGCTAGTTATTATGAAGTCTATAGCCGCGGACCACGAGATAGGGGTCAGTGTGGTTGAGGCGAGGAGAGATGGAGTGTATGGAAATGTCCCACCAGTAAATTACACGGAAGATGCAGCAGCTATTCCATCAGGGTACAATGGTGGACGCCATTTATCACAAATATATCTTATTAACCTTACGACCCATATAAATGAGAGACTGAACAAAAAAATGCCTCCTTCAGCGAACAGGGGAGATGCCTCATTTATATCAAGGCTTGTATTCCTTACCAGGTGCTGCTTTTCTACGGTAGGTTTACACAGTGACATTTTGGGTCCGAGCGTGTAACAATACTCGAGTCCTCATATGTGTCCACTAGAAAAATGATAACTGATATTTGGAGAGGAATTGAATACCCCTATTACATCTGTTGGCGGTGTTGTTTTTTTCCGCCATCAACCTGAAGTTGTTGTCTTCATCGGCGAGTAGCTATCGGCGAAGCCGTCATCCACCCCACACACACACACACACACACACACACACACACACGCACACACACGTCTCCACAATTCTCCTAAGCATCCCTGGGACAAAAGAAAAACAGACATTTAATCTTGTTGTTGCTAGGGACACAATTTCAGCAGCCAGTCGTGATGTCAACAACTGTCAATCCAGGCCTTGCAGAAAAGAACCATCACCACCACCACCACCTTAACCGCCTTAACCATCACCAACACCACCACCACCTTAACCACCTTAACCATCATCAACACCACCACCACCACCACCACCTTAACCATCACCAACACCACCACCAACACCACCACCACCTTAACCATCACCAACACCACCACCACCACCACCATCACCACCACCTTAACCACCACCACTACCACCACCAGCACCACCACCACCACCCTTCCCCTCTTTTTCCCTCCAATCTATTGGGAGGTAGCTCTGGCCTTTTAGAACGACTAAAGCAGGCCAGAGGCCCGCTAAGGCAGCCTGCCAGCTAATGGCTGCTTTTCCTCATGCCATCTGCCCCCGTCCTGTCCCGAAATAGCCCCCTCGTCAAAGAGGGCCGCCTGGCCTTCATGAGGGGATGATTGGGGGAGGCAGCCGATGTGTTCTTCACCTCATTACCCTTACATCTGGATGTCAGCAATTTGCATGTTTTCCAACTTCCCCCCCCTTGCCCTCCCCTACCCCTTCCTCACCTTCCCTTGTTTTCGAATCCCCCCCCCTCCCCCCGCTCCCCCCTCCTAAGCATGGGGTGGAATCAGATATGGCGTATTTCAATGTGAACATGTTTTTTTTGGTTACTGCGGAAAAAGGCAAAACCAAAAATGTCAGTCAGGTCATCGGCACAGCGGTGTAACCAGGCGGGAGAACAATTATTAATGTCGGAGAGCTGGGGTGAGATGCATCACAGTCAGGCTTCTGACAGGCCATGGCTAACGGGAGCTTTCCACTCAAACGACGGCCATCGATTATACTTGGACAGAGAGACAGTGTCTCCTCTTCAATTAACTCCCTCTGCTATCCCTGGAGCATCATCTGTTTAGACTGTGCCTCACGTAGAAGCCGTGTGTTTGTGTGGTGGGCTTTGGTTATTGGCGTTTATTTTTAGGGAGAGCGGTTATGAAAGGAAAGAGGCTTGGCTTTTTGAAGTGATAATTAAGAACCTTCTCTTTTCATCCCCTAACACTCACTGAAACCCATTTGCCAAACAAATGTTTGTGTAGCGGTGGCTTCTCCCCTTTCAGACAGGAATACATTGATACACCTTTCATGTTCACCTGAGAATAATTAGGTTTTAGCAATCGTGCTGTCCGCGGTTTCAGAGGTTGCGGTCGGTATGGCACCCACACACCGATTTATATAGATTTTTTGATCGAACCATAAATATCGTCGTCGCGGGCGATACGAAGGTTAACCCTCCGAAGCGCTCACCAGTACACGGACACATTTACCGCCCTGTGCAGCCGCACACCCAGCAATTAGGAACCCTAACCGCCGCGGAGCAGGCGCCCTGCACGCCGGCCTACCCCTTCCCGAGTCTGCGAGTTAAGCTTCACAATCAGCCGAGCGTGACTTCAAAAGGTAATTGCACGAGAGCGACGTGTGCGACATCCTCGCGGAGTGAGGACTGATGGTTTTAAGGCGCAATTTTTGTTTGAAATTCATCACATTTTAATCCGGTGCGTAAATTTCCATATTTCCATATTTATCTCTTTGTGCTCCTAACAGCCTCTTCCTCTTTGCATAGATTTTTGCCCTAATAATAGCTCCACCCCCCTCCCCTTCTTTCATCCAAATGCACAAACACTTACGCGCGCGCACGCACACACACACACACACACACACACACACACACACACACACACACACACAATCGTCATGTCACTGCCTCGCTCATGCAGCCTGTCACTTTGAGAAGAACGGGACGTGTTGACAAACCCCTGAATCAGTTCTCGTCTTCAAAAGACACGTGTATCCCTGGGTAGACAGAGCTAACCTGCCAGGCGCTGCTCTCTCTGCCACAGCTCCTAAATGGGTCTGTGCCGAGCAGGCGTGCGTGCGGGAGGGAGTGCGGTGGCGGCGGGGGGGGGGGGGGGGGTCTGAGAGATGAGAAGTGGGATTCATACCCTCCTCCCCTCCCTGTCTCCGTAATGAGTCCGTGTATTTATTTAGAGCTATCTGCTTCGCCAAAATGCCTCCACTCAATCGCTCTGTCCTCTCTCCCGATCTCTTTGCCTGTCTGGCCCACCCCCATCTGCAAACCCCCCCCCCCCCCTTTTTTTCCCCCCTACTTCTCTCCCCTCCGCCCCCTATCCTTTTCCCAAAGGTAATTGCTCTTACCTGAGCCAGTGTAATGGATGCTGGATGAAGTATTGACCGCCGCTAGATTTTGATTAAGGGGCTGCAGGGCAGAACATGTCTTAATGAAACGGAGGAATCAGCAGTCCCGAGGCTGCTGCGCTGCTCTGCGGCCGTGGAGACACACAGCCGATTCCCATCCCCAGTGGACTCACTGGTGGGCCACGGCAGCTGATTAAAAGCCTGGAGTCCATCTTTTATCGTTACCACTGCGACTTTGCTTTGCATGCTCCTGGGTGTGATAGGGTTTCGGTCAACCCAGTCAGCCGACTCAGTCAGTCAGTCAGCAAGCCCACTAGCCAGTCAGCCAGTCAGCCTGTCAGTCAGTCAGTCAGTCAGTCAGTCAGCCAGTCAGCCAGTCAGTCAGTAAGTCAGCCAGCCAGCCAGCCAGCCAGCCAGCCAGCCAGCCAGCCAGTCAGTCAGTCAGTCAGTCAGTCACTCTCACTCACTCACTCACTCACTCACTCACTCACTCACTCACTCACTCCTTCACGTGTGCTGAAGGTCAACGTTTACCGATTCTCGGTTTTGAAGTTAGGGAACATTAGCATTTCGCTTTTCCCAGACGCTTGCTTAAATTGCTTTTCTACTCTTATTGAGAACTTATTGCATATCCGATGGGAAGATGAAAGGGGGGGCCCTTTCGGTTCACTTTGGTGTGCAAATAGACATCCTTTCAATGCGAGTATTAGCATGCTAGAAAAGACTGAATGGATATGATGAACAACATTAGCCAAAGCTTAACATGTTAACCAAGTAAGACGATTAACTTTGAATCCATTTAATCAACCGCCAACGGTTTTTCAAATAGCCCAACTGTCAGCTGATGGATGCAATGTTTCCCCTCAGATCTTGTGGGAAATGGGGCGAGCAGCAGATGTATCAATTTACTGAGCGCCCAATCAGGTTAAGAGGCCGACCAAATATTATTCCTGATAGGGACGGACAGCCGATAAGTGCTTATAAGAAGGGCTTAAGTGATTTGTGATGCCCATGTTTGAATTTACCACTGCTCTGACTTTGAAAGCTACCAGCTACGCCTGGTGGCTCATTGATTTGAAAAGTCAATGTGTCCTTGAGATGCATGTCTCTGTGCGTGTGTTTCTGTGTGTGTGTGTGTGTGTGTGTGTGTGTGTGTGTGTGTGTGTGTGTGAGAGAGAGAGAGAGAGAGAGAGAGAGAGAGAGAGAGAGAGAGAGAGAGAGAGAGAGAGAGAGAGAGAGAGAGCAAGAGAAATAAAAGAAGAAAGAGGCAAAGTAATTCGTCCATATGAATGTGTGCATAAAAATTGGCGCTGTAACTATTCCGGATTCAGGGGATTTTTGAGGCAGTCATCATACCTCCCAGCTCCTCCCCTCACACTAATCCCCACACAGTACAGCGTGTCAACATCACCGTCTGTGAACCCAGTAGGCCATCTGACCTCCTATCTCTTTGACGTCTTGATCTTCGTCGCTAAATCAAGCCGCAGGAGAAAGCTGTCGGGGGGGTTCTCGTCGTATTTCCGTAGCGTTTGACTCATGGCTCTGCCTCCATCTAAACGTGGCCTTAGGCTCAATGGCCCCACGCCAATCACACACACCCGGCCAAACCATCGCACCTCCCTCCCTCCCTCCCTCCCTCTCTCTTGATGAGTTACGATTCGGTTTCTCCAAGCCCTTTGTTACACCCCTGCTTGATTTACACAGACATCGTGTGTATTGGCCGCCCCGCGCACGTCTCCTGAATCCTGCGTGCGTTTGTTTCGCAGACCTGGACGACCCTGTGGTGACGGTGCACCAGAGCATAGGGGAAGCCAAAGAACAGTTTTACTACGAGCGCACCGTCTTCCTGCGCTGCGTGGCCAACTCCAACCCGCCCGTGCGCTACAGCTGGCACCGGGGCCGAGACGTGCTCTCACAGGGCTCCGACAAGGGCGTGGAGATCTACGAGCCCTTCTTCACACAGGTATTATTATTATTATTAATATTAATAGTATTAGCAGCAGTAGTAGCAGTAGTAGTAGTATTAGTGGTCGTGATGGTAGTAGTAATAGTAATAGTATTAGTAGCAGTAGTAGTAGTAGCAGTAGTATTAGTGATAGTGATAGTAGCAGTAATGGTAATTGTATTAGTGGTAGTGGTAGTGGTAGTAGTAGTAGTAGTTGTAGTAGTAGTAGTAATAATAGTAATAGTATTAGTAGCAGTGGTAGTAGTAGTAGTAGTGATAGTGATAGTGATAGTAGATTTAATGGTAATAGTATTAGTATTAGTGGTAGTAGTAGTAGTAGTAATAGTAGTAGTAGTAGCAGTAGTAGCAGTAGTAGTAGTATTAGTGATAGTGATAGTAGTAGTAGTAATGGTAATAGTATTAGTATTAGTGGTAGTGGTAGTTGTAGTGGTAGTAGTAATAATAGTAATAGTATTTGTATTAGTGGTAGTAGTAGTAGTAGTAATAATAGTAATAGTATTAGTAATAGTGATACTAGCAGTAACAGTAACAGTAGTAGTAGTAGTAGTGGCATTAGGTAAGGCTGTGATGATGAATGTGAACATTAATATGTGGTGATGATATTCATAAAATGGTGTATATATACTGGCGTGTACAACCTCTATGTAAATGTGCAGTAGCTGGGTTAGCTCATCATAATATATTACGTGTGTGGACATTTAATTAAAAAGATATGATAGCGAATTGGTTTATTTAACACAGTTATAGATATGTTGAGGTAATGATATAATACATATAGATATGTGCTTGTAAGTTTGTGCATGACGATGGCAAAGAAATTGGGAAAAGCTAGAAGGCTTTTAAAATGTGTCGATGGAGGAGCAAGACGTTTGGTAGAGGAACAAGAGAGTGAGTGAGCGGAGAAGGACAAGAAAAACAAGGCGTCAGGAGGGAGGGAGATAAACAGAGCAAAGAAGAGAGGGATGGTGGGAGAACTAAGTGGATGAAGAAGCCTGAGGAGACTGCCCCCCCTCCCTCCCTCCCTCCCTCCCTTAGTCTCCTCTCCACCACCTTTACCTCCGGCCGCTCCTCTTTCAATGCATGTCTCCAACCCCCCCCCCCCCCTCTCTCTCTCTCTCTCTCCGTATCTCTCTCTCTCTGTCACGTTATTTCTCTCTCTCTCTCTCTCTCTCTCTCTCTCTCTCTGTCACGTTATTTCTCTCTCTCTCGCTCGCTCTTTCTCTCTCTCAATCACAACATTTACCTCACCTTCTCTGTGTCTCTTACTCTCTCCCCTCTCTCCCCTCTCTCTCTCTCCCCTCTCTCTCTCTCCCTTCTCTCTCTCTCTGTCTCTCTCTCTCCTCTCCCCCTCTCCCCTCCCTCCTCTCTCATCTCCCGTTGTGTTGGTGCATTCTCCTCAGACTGACAAAACGTTTTCACACAGCTATGCAGGGGTGGCATTC
>CM030185.1:11916567-11924067 GCA_017639675.1 Aplochiton taeniatus | reverse complement strand
AAGCGGGCGTCAGCCTTTTCTAATTGCCCCAGTGTGACCCATTAAAGCGTGGGGGGCAGTCTTAATGGCACTCGGAGACCGCCTGCCGCTCTGTGGAAAACACAGGCGGAAGAAGGGAGGGGAGGAAAAAGAGGGTGAGAGAGGGAGAGAGAGAGGGAGAGAGATAGAGAGAGAGAGAGAGAGAGAGAGAGAGAGACGCAGAGACAGAGAGGTAATTGAAGTCCAACCAAACTTTTATCAGATAATATGACTTCTATGCTCCTATAGTTTGTTTAACCTTTAACCTGTGAGTTTAACCTCTAACCTTTAACCTGTGGGTTTAACCTCTAACCCTAGCCTGTGGGTTTAACCTCAAACTTTTAACCTGTAGGTTTGACATCTAACCTTAACCTGTGGGTTTAACCTGTAGTCTGTGGGTTTAAAATCTAACCTTAACTTGTAGGTTTAACCTTTAACCTTAGCCTCTGGGTTTAACCTCTAACCTTTAACCTGTGGGTTTAACCTCTGACCTTTAACCTTTAACCTGTATCACCACCACCTCCCCTCCTGTTTCACTGTAGACATGATGTGTACCCTAACCCAACCATAGTGATCAATGTCGGCCAATCGACCCCAACCGAAAAGGGATAGCGGAGCCATCCCTGACTGCTTCTCTGCCACGGCTTCAAGCACAGAGCCACTTTGGTGGAGAGAACTTCATTTTCCATAAGACTCGGAGACCAGAGGATGAAACTCGAGGAGGCTGAAGTCAGAGTTAGAGTGGTTGAAATATTGAAAGTCTGAGAGTTCAGTGTTGTGGAGAGTACATGGGGAGTTGTAGTTTCTTTTTTGGGTGGGGGAGCAGGTGTAATAGACCAGTGACATGCAGTCCAGAGTGGAACTACATTTGTTTAAGGACGGAAGGGCCTTAGCTGACTCTGTGGATCTCCATTTGTTTAAGGAAGGACCTGAGCTGACTCATGTGGAAGACAGTAGGTAATCCAAATGTTTATCCACTGTCACTTGTGACGGGGCAAAGAATCTCCCTCTCTCTCTCTCCTGCTTTCCCTTGACACGCACACACACACACACACAAACACACACACAATGGAGGAATGATTGGAATGGATAATGCTTCCTTTGGGATGTAATCTCCGGTGTGTAGCGGAACTTACAGAGACGACACAGAAATCCTTTCATGCTCCTGCTATTTACGGAAAAGCCTGCGTTAGACGCCGGGATATTCCATGTTGTACAAGAGATGGGATTGGAGGGAATCTGTGTTCCACTGTAGTTGTGGTTTCAAAAGGCCCCGGTATGGAGTCCTTATCCAGGCACCCTACTATTCTAAAGCTTTGGCCTGGTAAGGAGTCCTTAACCAGGTGATGACTATAATATAGTCCTTAACCAGGCACCCAGTCCATGTCAAAGCCTCCCAAGATAAATATGAAAAACAAAGCATGGGTGATGACTATAATATAGTCCTTAACCAGGCACCCTGTCCATATCAAAGCCTCTCAACGTAAATATGAAAAACAAGCGTGGTGACTGTACTGTTGTAAAGCTTTGGCTTGGTGAGGAGTCGCTGGAGGTTCTTAATACATGCTGTTACATCCGGTAAAAGGTCACAGGAAAATACACAGAGCGTTGACCGTGATTCATCAGCACCGTTTCTATGCCTCCACTGACATATTAAATGACATACCGTGTGTACAGCTTGTCTTATGACAAGCTGCCAGGAGGAGAAGACGGGGATACAAAGACATAAGAATGAACAGAAAAAAGGGGAGAGAGAGAGAGAGAGAGAGAGAGAGAGAGAGAGAGAGAGAGAGAGAGAGAGAGAGAGAGAGAGAGAGAGAGAGAGAGAGAGAGAGAGAGAGGGAATCCAAAGGGAAGTATGCAGACACGATGCTAACATTTGTCTGACGTGTATGGAGCGGCGTTCAGTGACGCGCCGGCGTCTCATTTCAAACACTGATTGGGTGTGATGTTGTGGAGGCGTGTGTCACTCAGCCATGCACCCTTTGGAGCGCAGCCATGTATTTGTTTGTAATTTTTTTCTTCTTCTGCGCGTTCAATTTCCTGTGTTTAAATCTGACACGCGGGTTGTGTTTTCCCGTTTCCCTTTTTTTTTGCCAAACTGCGTATGATAAGGGACACAAGGGAATTGCAAGATGAAAAGATTTTTGTGTGTTGCTGCGTCAAGGTGGAAAGCAGATGAAGTGTGTGAATGTAGGCGCAGGGTTTGGAAACAATGCAGCATGCATCATTATGGAATCCGCTGGTTTTTTTTCATTAAGGGAAGCTCCATTTTGGAAATAGAGTTTAGAAAGTTAATTGGATTAGTAATAGTCATGTTTTTGTTTGGGATCTTTCCAATTTCACATTGCTGCCTGTTTCTGTGGCTGTGTTTGTGTGTGTGCGTGTGTTTGTGTATGTGTTCGTGTGTGTGTATGCGCGTGTGCATGTGTGTGTCTGTGTATGCGTGCGAGCATGTGTGTGTGTATACGCGTGTGCGTGTGCGTGTGTGTGTGTGTGTGTGTGTGTGTGTGTGTGTGTGTGTGTGCGTGTGCGTGTATGTGTGTTTTTGCGCGTGTGCATGTGTGTGTCTGCGCATGTGTGCGAGCACGTGTGTGTGTATGTGCGTGTGCGTTTGTCTGTCTGTCTGTGTGTGTGTGTGTGTGTACATAGGGGCAGGCTACCGTGGGTTGGTAGATCTCTTTTTGTGTACACTGCTCCTCAGTCAGTCGTACAATTTGTTCTGGTGTCCTCCATCTATTTTCGAAACATAAAAACACTCAGTCGACTCGGACATGCTTTCACAGTTCACGCACTGACTCCCCTTTTACTCGCAACAGCTTTCCCAAACAGAATCTTGTTTTTGCAACAGTCGAACGAATAAAATAAATCCCTGCTGTTTTCATCCCCCCCCCCCAGCATTAAAGAAGGGCCGCTTCTGGATCACACCAGACCCGTACCACAACGATGACAACATCCAGATTGGACGCGAAGTCAAGATATCCTGTCAGGTACTGTCAGACTTCCACAGACATGAAGATAAACATGAGCAACAACGACAACAATAATTAAATGAATACATAATAATAATATGTCAAATATTGATGATACATTTATTTTGTATATATGAATGAATTAGAATAACTAATAATATAGCCAATAATAATATTAGATCTAAAAGAATGATGTATTTCTTTATTAAATATGAATTGTAATCATAAATTGTGTTGATCGTTCCCCCCTTGGTGGTCACCTAGGTGGAGGCGACGCCCCCAGAGGAGTTGATGTTCAGCTGGCTTAAGAACGGGCGGGCGCTGCGGAGCTCCGAGCGCATGGTGATCACCCAGACGGACCCGGACATCTCGCCCGGCACCACCAACCTGGACATCATCGACCTGAAGTTCACCGACTTCGGCACCTACACCTGTGTGGCCGCGCTGAAGGGAGGGGGCATCCCAGAGATCAGCATCGACGTCAACATCTCCTCCACTACTGGTGAGTCTCACACACCGCCGCGTCACCGCCGCACGTACACATCCCCCCGCCCCTTCGACCGCGCGCGCACACACACACACACACACACACACACACACACACACACACAGCTGCAGTCAAGCCTACCGACGACCCTGAAGTGAAGTGATTCAGAATCTGACGACGTACGCTGTAGTCAAAGAGAGGTCGTGTGAGCAGCACATTGCTCTTTTGTCTTTGATCAATGATGTCATGATATGACGTGATATGAGATATCGGTTTCCCTGCATAAATAAATAAATAGTAATAAGATGACTTCAGGTCGGGACATCGGGACATCCCTCCTAAGCCACAGCAAGCTTGGTAATACATAAACAAACAAAAACATGGTAAACATAAATAAGAAAATAAAAAAATACCTTTTCGGAATGTTACCGCACGTTATCGACCATATCAACACACATGCATCACAGACCGCCTTGCATTGGCAGCTCTTTAATCCGATTGGCTCGCCACCTAACCAGTACAGCCTGATTCCATTAGCCAGACCAATCAAGCGCTCGACGCCCATTCTTTCCCGTCATCTGATTGGCTGCCACTACCATTACTCTGACTAACATGGCATACTCACATTGCATTGTGGCATGTTTCGGATAACCAAACATAACTGTTCACCTCGCCCACAGAGCCGTAGAGGAACGTGTGTTAGAGGCAGCACAGCGGCCTCCATGACAGTGCCTGTCTGTTTAAAGCAGACGTTAAAGAAGAACTTTTTAGTTTTACATTTTAAGTGAGGCTTACCATTACACTGAAGGTTTCTGAAGGTGCTTATGTATTCAAAGTGTAGGTTTTGTTTAGGTTCATGGTTTGGAGCGTCAGGCTGTCACATAGTGAAGGTTTCTGATAGTGCTTATGTATTCAAAGTGTAGGTTTTGCTGAGGTTCATGGTTTGGAGCGTCAGGCTGTCACATAGTGAAGGTTTCTGATAGTGCTTATGTATTCAAAGTGTAGGTTTTGCTGAGGTTCATGGTTCGGAGCGTCAGGGTGTCACATAGTGAAGGTGAGCAGCGGAACGGAGAGGGAATGGCCACGATGGGAGGTTAGTCTGAATGTGTAATCAACAGAGTGAGGTCAATCAATATGGCCGCCTGCTGTCAGCCAGCGCGGCGTCTGGGATGTCGCTCTGCGTTTACCTCATCGCTCATCTCCGTGGTGACGGGCGACCTGATCGATTTCCACGGCTCGTGAGACGCGACGCGATTGGGAATTTCCGTCATTGGAATGCCGCTCCCCAGTCTCCTGGCCTAACAATTTGATAGAGGCATTCCCAGAGGACTGGGGCGCCCGCATGGGGAAAGGTGTGTGTGTGTGTGTGTGTGTGTGTGTGTGTGTGTGTGAATTGGATTCACTGTGTTTGAGATGCAGCTGGAAATGGCCCTGCGCTGTGTCAGTGTGTGTGAATGCGTGCGTGTATAAATTGGGACGCCGATGTGTGTGTCCAATTGCGGCCGGCTTTTTAAGCTCTATGCCCTCCGTGTCAACACACACTCACACACACACACACACACACGCGCACAGACAAACACACAAACACATACTTCTCATTCTTTCTCGCACTCTCTCTTTTTCTCTCTTTCCCACTCCCTCCCTCACTCATATACTCTCTCTCTCACACACACACACACACACACACACACACACACACAGACACACACTCTCACACCTTTCTGCCACTCACAGCAGAAACATGAAAGCTGCTTGTCGACCTTCCTGCATAATTAGTGTTAAGATAATCCTTTGATAATCCCCCATGCTATAAAACAGTGGGATCAATCGCACCTGCCGAGTCTGTTTCCTCATTATCTTTTAAGTAGTACAGCCTTCTCGTTTGGAGTGCCATGGCGATGCCATCCAACGCGTAAACACTCTCCCTTTATTGTGCGCAAAAAAAAACCCACCTCTCAGACGTTGGAGACAACGGGGAAGAAAGGCGGCTGCCGTTCCGATTCCCATACATCAGGAGAGATTGTGTTGCAATGTGCTCGCTTCCTCGGCCTGGCCTCCCGAAAGTGTTGCCTCGGAGGTCTTCGCTCCGCCGTGAAGCGTGAGGTGCCAGTTTTGTGTGTTTTTTTCAGGGTTGCTGTTTCTTGGTGCCCTGTTTCTGAAGTCACAGTGTGACCTCGCTGACAAAACGGGAAACGGTTCCTTCCCGGATCCAAGGTGGCTGCCGACGTGATGCCGTCAGTGCCTCTCCGGATCTCTCCCACACCCCTTTATTTGTGGGATTAGGACGCCTCCGCCCGCTGTCCTTAAGAGGGCGGGGGGAGCGGCAATTAGAGGTGTTGGTAAAAGCTTTTAGAGGGGGATCATACGGCAGGTCTGCCACGGTGCATGCTGGGGAAATGTTTGGAAAGGAGACGGAGCCTCCTCTTCAGACTCAACCCCCTTTGGAGCTTCAGCTTGTCTCTGTTCCAGCACGAATTTAAGCCCCCCCTTTACACACTCCTGCCCCAGCCTTAGTACACTAACACCAGCCCCCCCACCCCACCCCAATTCCCCCCAACCAACCGCCCCCCCAACAGGAAAATATTTATTGTATTCCGTCCTTTCAACTTGCATGTGAAAATAAGTTTCACGACTTCCCCCTATGCAAAGCAGGGCTAATATTTACAATAATGGCACACTCATTATCCAACCAAGTTCTTTTTCTCTCGCGGGCTCCCTGAAATTGCTTGGCTAATGCTTAATTTATGAGAAGTATCCGGAAAGAAAGAGAGAGAGAGAGAGAGAGAGAGAGAGAGAGATAGAGAGAGAGATTGAGAGAGAGAGAGAGATATAGTGGTTAGAGAAAGAGAGAGAGAGAGAGATAGACATAGACAGAGAGAGGGGGGGGGAGAGAGAGAGAGGGGGAGAGGGGGAGAGAGAGAGAGAGAGGGATAGAGACATAGAGAGAGAGAAGCGTGGCCTCTCCTTCAGAGAGTGTCAGGATTAAAGAGCAGCGATAAACAGGAATGGAGCTGCAGAGAGCCAAACAAAGCGCCTCCTATTCAGAGCATTAGAGTTAAATGCAATCCGTCTTCATTTTAGTTATCCCCATTAATGGAGCCATGCAACGTGAAGTGGAGTAAGGATGAGAGGAAAGGAACACGAGAGAGAAGGAGGGAGGGGGAGAGAGAGAGAGATAGAGAGAGAGAGAGAGAGAGAGAGAGAGAGAGAGAGAGAGAGAGAGAGAGAGAGAGAGAGAGAGAGGAGGGAGAGACAGAGAAAGAGAGAGGGAGAGACGGAGAGAAAGAGAGAGACAAACGGAGAGAGAGAAAGATAGAGAGTTGTAGAGATGGAGAGAAAGAGGGAGAGAGAGAGAGACGTAGAGATGGATAGAAAGAGAGGGAGAGAGAGAGAGACGTAGAGATAGAGAGAAAGAGAGGGAGAGAGAGAGAGACGGAGAGATGGAGAGAGAGAGGGAGAGAGAGAGAGACGGAAAGATGGAGAGAAAGAGAGGGAGAAAAAGAGAGAGAGATGGAGAGAAAGAGAGAGAGACGTAGAGATGGAGAGAAAGAGAGGGAGAGACTGAGAAGCAGTGGAAGGTTCCAGTGTTGGTTGGGAGATTCCTCTTCTCATTAGTCCTCATGGTAACCGTGTTCTTAGCGACGGGCTAATAGAAACAACAGGAGGAGATTGTGGTGGCCCTCTGGTGCTGTTAACACTCCCCTCTCAGGCCCACAGGAATGTTAATGCAACCATCCCCATAGCAGATTCAAGGGAGGATAGGGGCCATTTTAAGTTAGAAAAAGTCATGACAAATATTGTAAATCGCTTTTTCTGTGTGTAATATATATAAGTAATATAATGACAAAGTCACATCCTGACATTAATCTCTCTGGGTACTGAAGAATGCACACTATTTAGTTGCTTGACTATATTACAACCCTAGTGGGGTCTGGTTAGAGCCATTCTGGTTAGAGCTGTTGTCCTGATTGTATTTTAATTTTTAAAACCAAGGTTCTACAGTCTCTGCAGCATTGCCATAGT
>CM030185.1:11901567-11911567 GCA_017639675.1 Aplochiton taeniatus | reverse complement strand
AAAAAAAAGATCCGCAGTCACTTTCACGCTGTTCAACCGTGTGTTTGTGTCAGCTCTGCATTCCATTGTCCGTCTGCCCGCCCTCAACACCTCTGACCTCAGCGCTGACGACCGGGTGAGTTTGCACCCAGACACCCTCAGACATTCAGAATCCGGGCCTCCGCGCCATAAAGCCCCTCCCCCCCGTGGGGGGGTTTCCCCGCATGGCCACGCCGACTGTTCTTCCGACCAGAGCCCAGACTCCACTCCATATCCATCGCAAAATGGATGCCCATTCGCTTCAACCCCCCCCCCCCCCCCCGGTTCGACCTCTGCCTCCTGCCCCGTCTGCCGACTTTCTAGAGCCCCATATCAGTCCCTCCTCTGTTTTTCTCTTTCTTAGTTCCCCCCAACCTGACCGTGCCCCGGGGCAAGTCGCCCCTGGTGGCGCGCGAGGGCGAGACGGTGGAGCTGGAATGCCTTGTTTCAGGGAAGCCCAAGCCCATCATCCTGTGGTCGCGGGCCGACAAGGAGGCGGCCATGCCGGACGGTGGCATGCAGATGGAGAGCTACGACGGCGTGCTGCGCGTCCTCAACGTCTCCCGGGAGATGACGGGCTCCTACCGCTGCCAGACCAGCCAGTACAACGGCTTCAACGTCAAGCCCAGGGAGGCCGTGGTGGAGCTCATCGTGCAGTGTAAGTGCATGTGTGTGTGTGTGTGTGTGTGTGTGTGTGTGTGTGTGTGTGTTTGAGTGGATGTCTGGGTGTGTGTATGTGTGTGTTGAGTGAGTATCTGTGATTGTCTGTGAGTGTCTGTGTGTGTGTGTGTGTGTGTGTGTGTGTGTGTGTGTGTGTGTGTGTGTGTGTGTGTGTGTGTGTGTGTGTGTGTGTGTGTCTGTGTGCGTGTGTGTTGAGTCTTTGTGTGTGTGTGTGTGTGTTGAGTGAGTGAGTGTCTGTGAGTGTCTGTGTGTGTGTGTGTTGAGTGAGTGTCTGTGAGTGTGTGTCTGTGTGTGTGTGTGGGAGTGTGTGTGTGTGTGTGTTGCTGGGAGAGAGAGAAAACAAGGTTGTCTAAGATTATCTGTACACATCTATTCTGGTGTGTCTAGAAGAGTGGATTTAGAACATGTGGATTTCGAACACGTGGTTAACCACACACACACACACACACACAGTTCAGCCTCTTCATTTTGCTTCTTGTTTATGTTCTATTTCCATGTGTTTTCGCGCCCCTAAAAATTGTTTGTTTTCATGAAGTGTGATTAGCCAGCTTCTGTGTGAGGCTGTGCGTGTGTGTGTGTGTGTGTGTGTGTGTGTGTGTGTGTGTGTGTGTGTGTGTGTGTGTGTGTGTGTGTTTGTGTGTGTGTACTTGCATGTGTGAGAGCTTTTTTTCCCCGGGTGCCTAAAGTGAATGTTTTTTTTTTCTCCAACTCTCTCGCTCTCTTTCTCGTTTGCTACGCCCATCCAATTTTCCTTTCATGGAAAGAGTTTAAAATTAGTCCCTGTCCTCTGACATCCCTGTGGGGTCGGGCAAATGGGTAGGAAGTGCGTCCCCCCCACCCTCCCTCCCTCCCTCCCTCCCTCCCTCCCTCCCTCCCTTTCTCCCCCCTTCCTTTGCTCTGGGAGAGAGAACACAGCAGTGTGGGAGAGCTAAGCTAACAGGCAATGCAAATGTCATGCTAGCATGGCTACTGATTGGGGCCTATGAGTAGCCCCCAGGCGTCGGACCCCCATCCAGAGCTTCCCATTGACACACCCTCAACTTCTTCCTTAAGATTGGGGCATTCAAAAATGGCTTAACGGCTAATTAGAAGCCGGCTAATTTATTCCCGCTGGTATTCATTTTGTATTCATTTCTGTAGATTTGAATGGAATATTTAAAATCAAAGACGGAAACTCAGAAGCGGTGTCACTCATTCAAGGGATGGACAAAATTATTATTATATATTTTATTTCAGAGGAAAAGAGAAAGAGAAAGTCCGGGAACGGAGGAAATTAAAGCAATCCATGCATGGCGTCCGCTCAATACCGACTGCTGGCTGCTGAGTGATTATAGGGAAAAGTTCTGCGCAAAGTTAATGCTCGCTGCCATAAATTCAGATTGGGCTATTGTTATTGGTGCTTTAAAGTTTTCCTCGCTCAGGGCCCATTGTTTTCCCACTTGGCCCACTTAGTTAGTTTAGCCACACTTTCTCCCGTCTAAACTCTTTTGTTTTGTTCCGTAATCCGGAAGGATCCAACGAAATAACACGCCGCTCATTTTTTTTTGGATAGGATTATTTGAAACGAGCGCTTCTGTTTTTTTTTTCAGGCGTCGTCTGTAATTGCTTACCAGCACTAATGTGCACTGTCCTCCACTGAGGACAGGAGCTGAGAGAGAGAGAGAGCGAGAGAGAGAGACAGACAGACAGACAGACAGACAGACAGACAGACAGACAGACAGACAGACAGACAGACAGACAGACAGACAGACAGACAGACAGACAGACAGACAGACAGACAGACAGACAGACAGACAGACAGACAGACAGACAGACAGAGGTGGTTTCTGTTTCTACAGTTGCTGTCTTGTTTTGGCCCGGTTCCATTTGATTGGGCATACATTGGGTGCACTAAGATCACCTGTAACTAAAAGAGTTCAAAACTAAAAGGGCAGTGCCCATTTCCCTGACACACCAGCTTTCCAACCACTGATGATTGAACATAACCCATAACATATCTATATTTCACATAGTCCTCAGTATGACCATCACGTCCGTTTGAAGCCATTAATGACTGCGCCGGGGTGAGGAACACTTAATGAAGTTTTGATGTGCTTGGAAGACAATCTGTTGCATTATCCCGAAATTGATTGTGATTATGCAGTGATGACGATGCCCATATGAAAGGGTAGCAGCTTGGTCACGCACCATCGCACACGCAGCCAACACGGTAAACAAAGGATTTGTGTCTCTAAGCCCGCCACACACTCCAATCATTACTGGTTTTTGTACATATATATATTTATAAATATATTTAGATATATACATATATATACATGGGTGTGGTTCCTAAAGTCACAACAGGGAAACAAGGGGGTGGTGGTGGTGGACGACGTGACCAGGTTGCAGCAAAATAACGCACACCCAGGTTTCAGCTGAAACCACGATTCCTCCCAAGCTCATTAAAACTTGAATCCGCTTAGTGGTGGAAACCCAGTCATGAGTACAAGCTCGGTAAAAACAAAAGCTTATTTTAAAAAGAAGAACAAAGGAAAATATCCGACTCCAGGACCCCCCTTTTGCTGGCGCGGGTGCCCGGCTCTTTTAAGAGGAAATGAATTGAGGTGGTTTCTCTTTCCCCCCCCCCCCCCCCCCTTTCCCGAGTAGGGAGCAATTCAATCCCGCCAGCAGGAATAGGTCACCACCACCCGCTCTGTCTTTGGAAAGCGGCTCGGGGACTCTCGTTCTGCGGTTCATTTGTCTTAGGGCAGCACAAATTTGATCGGGTTGGGGGAGGGGGGGGGGGAGCAAACAAGATAACGAGGAGGCACTAACTCACAGCCTGTCCAGAAGCTTTTTAGCGACTTTACGCAATCAATCGCGTTAATGAAAGTATCTGTTGGGCTTCCCAGACACCAAACTGCCGCCCTCATCACAAAACGTGCAGATAAAGCCCACGATGAATGGACGTAATAACACATATCTTGTCGTATAATTTTTTGTTCATGCGATTAGAAAAAAAAACAAAAGCAGCTTGGCTTTGATGTTAACTATCAGTCCTCTTCAGGCACTGTAAATGAATAATGGCGTGCAATACAAAAAAAGGTTTTATGTTATCAAAGAGAAAGCTCTAGATTATTTCCAAAGGAATTTCGAAGAACCGTGTTCACCATGCACAACAAACATTCAACGTTGCATGAGATAGTTCAATTGTAGCATTCTCCTCAAAACAAGAATCACCCCTCGTTCTTCTAAAGTGAAAAACCCAGCATGGGGAAACAATGGAAATGGCTCACACCAGGAACCCACTGCATGCCGAAAAGAAAATAAATTATATATATATATATATATATATATATATATATATATATATATATATATATATATATGTATTCTAAGCCTTGAGTTTTACATGAATGGACTCAGCTCTATAATATGTATACTAACACCCCAGTTAAATCTAGGAGGACTGAATCATGTCCCTCACTGAAAAATACTCCTTTAAGCTTAACGTCCATCTCTCTCTCTCAGAACCAGCAGGGGGAAAGAAGTTGTGTTTTATTTGATCCTACCTCGAGGCCCTCGGAATACCCTTTGAACCCCGCCGAAATCTGAGCTCGTTCCCACGAGCGAATCTGGTGCTGAAGTCTTCTCCGCTGACCCGAATTGGGAGGGGGGGCAACAGGTCACCTCCCATCAGTCTGTGTGATGCTGTCGGTTTCCGTAGGGTTTCCATGGTAACGGAGTCGCGGCCTTCTTTTGCGCGGTGCGACGGTTGTTGAGGCAAGGAGAGGCCACGTGAGAGTGAGGGGGAGAGTGAGAGTGAGAGTTAGAGAGGAGGAGAGTGAGAGTGAGAGTAAGAGAGGGGGAGAGTGAGAGTAAGAGAGGGGGAGAGAGAGAGTGAGAGTGAGGGGGAGAGTGAGGGGGAGACCAGGCAGGGGGAGGGACAACCAGCCTTCTACTGCCGTGACTTCCAGAAGATTCAATACATACTACCCTGCCCGAATATTTTCAGTTTTATACCTGCACACACACCTGTGTCCACACACCAGCACACAGGGTTGCACACACACACACACACACACACACACACACACACACACACACACACACACACACACACACACACACAACTGACTTCTCTAGTCATCACAAATCTGAGTCTCCAATCCCCTTTCATTACTGGTTGTCTTCACAAAGGGCTTTTCTGGAGGAGTGTGTCGCTCGCGTCACTCACCACTTTCATCTTTTCAAAGTCTCCAAAAGCAGGAGGAATAATGAAGAGTTATTAAGGTTTGTTATTGATAAATCAATCACTGTGTCACTCTCTTGTCATAGCCGTTTTTTACTAGCCTGACTTTTTTCGACTTAATAGCTATCTTCAAAGCCAGCGTCCAATAAAATAAGGCTCGAGCAGAAACCGTCAGTGGAAGAGCAATTGCATAACTTTGAAATAAATCTAAGGATGCTTGGAAAGAAAGGGAAGTGTTGTTCTATGGTTTGCGTTGTGCTTTATTAAGCACGCCGGTTGTTTAGGAATCCATACGGTTGAGTCTGTTCCCATCCAACGTGATGCTTAGGCCCCTACTCTTGTGTGGCTAGATCTTTGGAATTTTTTTCCCCCCCATTTTTTTTCCTCTTTTGCTATACAACATTTCCTCTCATTAGCGTTACTGCTTTGTTCCTCTCCAACACTTTCTCTCTCTCTCTCTCTCTCTCTCTCTCTCTCTCTCTCTCTCTCTCTCTCTGTCTCTCTGTATTTCTCTCCGCCTCTCCATATTTCTCTGTCTCTCTGTTTCTCCATCTCTCTCTCCGTCTGTCTAATTTTCCCTCTCGCTGTTTCTCCCTCTCCCTGTTTCTCCCTCTCTCCGTCTCTCTCTCTCTCTAAGTCTCTCTACTTCTCCCTCTCCCTGTTTCTTCATCTCTCCCTCTCTCCGTCTCCCTAATTTCCCCTCTCCCTGTTTCTCCCTCTCTTTGTTGGCCTCTCCCGCTGTGTGAGCGCGAGCCAATCCCTTGTGAGAGGCTTTTCTCGCCTGCGTCTCCAGGCCCCAGCGTGAGCCCCCGGGCCCTTGGTGGAGGGCCATGCGCAAAGTCACGTTTAGTAACTCTATCAAGGCTGGCGAGGTACAGTCCTCTGAAGCAAAGAGCATTAGAGGCGTGAAGGAATGGCTTCGACAAGTCAACAGCTTTGATATGTAAAAACCTGCATCTGTTTGCCTGGCACTGGCCCAGACAGCAGGGGAGGTGGAGGGACTGGAAGGCGTCTGCTTTGGAGAAATATTCCCTCTAATAGAATCGCACAGGGGCCAAATCCCTGGCTGTGAAACTCTGATGTTCTTAGGCAAACAGACTTGGAATGATCCAGGGTGCACTAGAAGAGGAGGGGAGGGGGGGGGGGGGGGAAGGGGAGAGGGGAGGGGAGGAGAGGGGAGGAGAGGAGAGGAGAGGAGAGGAGAGGAGAGGAGAGGAGAGGGGAGGGGAGGGGAGGGGAGGGGAGGGGAGGGGAGGGGAGGGGAGGAGAGGAGAGGAGAGGAGAGGAGAGGAGAGGAGAGGGAGGGGAGGGGAGGGGAGGGGAGGGGAGGGGAGGAGAGGAGAGGAGAGGAGAGGAGAGGAGAGGAGAGGAGAGGAGAGGAGAGGAGAGGAGAGGAGAGGAGAGGAGAGGAGAGGAGAGGAGAGGAGAGGAGAGAGGCAGCGTCACGGGGGAAATGGCGGGAGGAAAGAGAGTTCTGAAGACGTACCCTGGCCAGGCCGCCGCGGTGTGCTGGGAAAACGAGTTCCACTCAGCCCCAGCAGGCTGTTCTTAATTTACCCAGGTTTCCCCTGACGCCACCTGGGCCCGCGGCCTTTAGGGACAGCCCCCTCCTGGAGCCCTGCGACGCCGGCCCTGAGGGCGAGCCGCGCCCAGCGACACGCTCAGACACGCGGCGATGAAAAGGCTGCCGTCTCGGCAGGAGAAAGAAAGCAAAAAAAAGTAATGGATGAACGATTATTGTTTTTAATTAATTTTCCTTTCTGCATCAATAAAGTCGGCAATGCCGGCCTCCGGGGCTCACTCTAATGCGAGTCGCATTATTGCCCCAGCCAGAACGCCGGGCAAATTAATCTCGCGCATTACAGCGGACTTCGCGTACTAAATTCAGGAGGCTGAAATTTTAATAACCCCTTTTCATAGAACAATATTGAATTGATCAGCCGCGCCGAGCGGCGGCAGCAAAGGTCAGCGTGGGTGCGGGTTGTAAACAGGACAAAGCGCCGTGTGTCGAGGGGGGAATTTATTTGTCGGGCGGTGGGTGAGGTAAAGCCATTAACCCATTGCCAGGAGCCCAGCTCGCCTGCTCGGCGTCCCCATTGATTAGTATTAATCGTATACTTTCTAATTGATAGATTGCATCTTGCGGAAGTGGCGTGGGCGGAGCCGTTTCTTGCTGAATGCAGCGACTGGTGGCATAGGGCCCCCGAAGCAACCAGCCCCCCCCACCCCGCCCCAAGCTATCATTTGAGTATTTTTTCTAGAAATTGATATGACCGGTCTGTATTGTGTGCTGAGTGAAACTATTATATGCATATATTTCCCACAGATCTCTTAAAGTGCACCAGATTGATGCATGCCCCTGGACCACCTTAAAGGGTTTGGAATTCCCCTACAATAGTTTCACAAACTAGGGCTCCCCAAACAACATTTTGCATAAGGGCCCCACAAAAACTAGAGACGGCCCTGGGCGTGTGTGGAGGTGGTACCGTAAACAGGGTGCTGCTGAGGGGCTCCTGGTCTCACTCCACTGGCCTCCCCAGTCTGAGGGGAGTGAAGCGTCGATGCAATGTAGCGCAGCTCTGCATTATTCAACACGCCGTGCTCATTACGTGGGGGGGGGGGGGGGGGGGGCACTCGGCTCGGACTAGGTAATGAACAGTGTACGCCGTGTCAAAACTCACTTTAAATTCATTGTGTTACATAGGTTGGCCTCCCTCAGGAGAGGTCCCTTTCCCTCCGCTTGGCATGAAAAGAAAAAGTCAATGTGGTGAAGGGCGTGTGACACGTCTGTGTTGTGTGGCCCGGTGGGCTGGAACCACTGAGGAATGTACAACATAAATCTATGTCTAACCGAGGAGCCGCTGCGGCCCCATGTCACGCCCCTAGCCCCCCGTAGCCCCCCCCGGCAGCCCCACCGGCCACCAGAGAGACAGCCCCTGGCGGCGGAGAGGGGGAAAAAGAATAGGAATAAAAAAAAAGAGAGAGAGAGAGAATAAGGGCAAAGCAATCGAAAGAGAACGAGTGCAAGCTGAGCCCCTTTGAGACGGTTAAGGGAACGAAGTGTGTCCGACAACATGCTCTGTGGACCGCCGCCACTGTGCATGTGCTTACCTGGCATGGCTGACCCATTGCGTTCAAGGGCATTCTCGCCCTTTCCTTCACTGAGGCGTCTCCAAGCGGGCCCAACCATCAAATCAAAGGTGTTTCCTCCCCCCCCCCCCCCCCCCCCCCCCCCCCCCCCCCCCCTGCTAACCTTCCATAGTGGGCACCTATCAATCTAGTGGTTGTTTGACCTCCTTGCCCCCAGGGGGCGGTATAGCTGGACAGCAGGAGAGGGATTTGTGCTCCTAGAACATTGTTTTCTTTTAGTGTCGGGCTATTGAGCGGTGAGTAATGATGGATTACCTCTCATAGCCACTGTTATAACACACACACACACACACACACCCCAATGTGTGTCCCTCTCTCCCTCCCTTCCTCCCTCCCTCCCTCTCTCCCTCCCTTCCTCCCTTCTTCCCTCCCTCCCTCCCGCCGCCCTCCTCCTCGTTTGTCATGCACGTCGTGCAGCTGTTCCACTGATGCGGTCCGTCGGGAACGAGGAGTGTGCCCTTGTTTAAAACATGGAGGGTTACATAAGACCCCCCCACGCCCCCCTCTTATTTTTTTTCTTCTACTACTTTCATTCGCTCCGGCTTCCGTCTTCATTTGTCTGTCTCGGAATGGAATCGCACTTATCGCAATTTAGCGTCACGCCACTCAGAGGGGCCTACGCCTCGCCGCCATACACAAAGCCACAATCTGAATCTAATAAGTGGAGGGTCGGAGCGGGCCGTCCTCCCGACGCGGCAGCAAGCTGCTGGGCGGCTCGGTAAAAGCCCGGGCCAGTTTGGTGTGGGAAAAAAAAGGACGTGCCGTTTGCCGTTTTCACCGAGCGGCGATGAAAGACTCCCCATTTTTACCGCCCTCTTGACAGGAGAACGTCAACAGCAACTACAGATCCCCATCCATGTGAAGAAGCAAACACAAAAAAAAAAAAACGCTCTTACAACCTTTACTCTGAAATCTGTCTTTTTTCCCACTCACACATTTCTCGTTTTCCTCTCTCATTTTTTTGGGTACATTTCACCCAGCACTAGCCCCCCCCCCCTTCCATAAGTATTTGTTTAATTCATCATGTAAGTCACTCATTAGAGCCGTCTCTTAGCCGCGGAGGGATGGGAGAGTGGGCTGGAGGGCACGCCAGCATCATCCGCGCCCCCTCGCATTAGCATGCCTCATCTCCCTGCTGTGTGTGTGTGTGTGTGTGTGTGTGTGAGAGCTCTTCAGCGTGAGTGTGAGAGGTCTTCAACGTGTGTGTGTGTGTGTGTGTGTGTGTGTGTGTGTGTGTGTGTGGGAGGTCTCCCAGCCACCTCTCCAGCCCCACAGCACCTGTTCCACGAGGCCTCCGCCGCCGCGCCCGGGCGTCCTTCACGCTGGCTGACATATGCTAATTCCAGCCAATTAGGAGCCTTGCATGGCGGCTCACTCTCCTCTCCCCTCCGGCGGCCACTATTGTTTTAAGGAAGCCCGCTGTGATTCCCGTCAAGGGTGTGAGAGAGACGGTGGAGCCGTGTGCAGAGAAACCTCTGCGAGTTATTCACGGCCATGCCTCCGCGCGCACTCACACGCCGCGTCAGTGAGGCCCACCTGGAACGCACTCAGAACAACAACTCTTCTTCTAAATAAACATACGGTGTCCTCTCTCTCCCTCCGACCTCCCTGCCGTGTATTAATAGCCGGGGTTCGATTCCGAAGGCGCTCTCCGTCGTCCCGTTAGCGGACTCTCGATGATGCGTGGCTGATTCTTGTCAGAGCGGTGCTCGGCCTTTCCGCTTGATCTTTCTGAGCTCTTCATCGTTTAGCATTTCTCTCTCCGATTTGTGGGTGCAGTTTCTTCAATACCCCTGCTCTTTAATAATAATTATTGTGTGGTGATTTTTTTATTTGTGTTGGGAAAAAGTCGCCTTCACCTGTGTGTATGAGTGTGTGTGGAGTGTGGGGGCGGGGGGGGGGCGGGGGGGGCGGTTGGCT
>CM030185.1:11884067-11899067 GCA_017639675.1 Aplochiton taeniatus | reverse complement strand
GCTGGCCCGAGAGAGGAGCTCTGTTTCCAGGCCGCGTCCTGCGGATGTCGCCGCCGGCCCTGGAGAAAAACAGAGATTGACACCAATCCTCAAACGATAGCACTCCTAGGCTCACGAGGGGATGAAGGGAGCGTTGACCTCCTTTACACGGGGATGTAACGGTCAACACACTGGATCAACACCACAGGAGACCACGACACCTCTCAGGCCGGGCTTTGATCCAAAGTGGAGCTCAGGATGTGTCTCTTCGTTTTGGTTGCTTTTGTTTGTTTTTGTGTATTTTCTTTGGCAGGGGGGGGGGGGGGGGGGGGGTCTCACCTTCTTTGGAGAAAGAGAGACAACATTTGAAAGGGGGGGGGGGGGGGTCGAAGGCAGGAGAGAGACGGAGATTCGTGATGGGGCCCTCCTTATCTCTCGACACCCTTCTCTCCCTCTGAGAGCAGAGATGGATGTAGAGGGGAAATATATCAGTCAAACATTTGGCTGTGTGCCATGGGGAGTCGATTAAACCCAGGGACACAGTCATCACACCAGAGGCGAACACACACACACTAACTCACACTAACACACACACACATATTCTCACTCCAAAGCTGGGCAGCAGGCCACACTCGGGGGCACACACTGTCACATCCAGAGCCAAGGCATGCCGGGGTCTAGTGTCAGTGTAACTGTGTGTGTGAGGGGCCCTATGTGATTGGATGGGTGTGTGTGTGTGTGTGTGTCTGTCTGTGTGAGGGGGGAAATAGAGACAAAGTGCAAGCATGTGTCCGTGAAATGTGCACATGTATGAGTCTTTGTTTGTGCGCGGGTGCATCTGTGTTTGTGTGTGTGTGCATATGTGTGCATGTGTGTGCATATGTGCTTGTGTGTGTGTGTGCGCGTGCGTGCACGTGAGCACCAGGCTCCGAGGACATCTGCGCACGTAGCGGGTCGGCTTGCGATGGCCATTAAATCCTGCCAGGGTGGCAGAGTCTTCAGAGGGTTCTAATCTGTGCCACTGAGCCCTGGCACAGAGCTGTAGCCCTGCTTCCAGACCGTCTCCCTGCTAACGCAAAGATTCCTCACCAAGTTCAGAAGGGAGCAGTCCACAGGCCGCCCCCATACGGAAAACCGTTCGGTGTTTCCTGGATGTGGTCTACGTCCTCACCAGAACACCCAAAACACAGATTTGTGTGATGTTATTCCTGACATATTCCTTTATTCATTGTGTTGTGCTAAATTCTACTGTACCGTCTATTCCACTGTACCGTCTATTCCACTGTACCGTCTATTCTACTGTACCGTCTATTCTACTGTACCGTCTATTCCACTGTACCGTCTATTCTACTGTACCGTCTATTCTACTGTACTGTCTATTCTACTGTACTGTCTATTCCACTGTACCAAACATTCTGGTGGCTGGTTGCTCGGCCTCTGTGGAAAATCGTTGTCGCTGGTTTGTAAGTAGAGGTTTGTAAGTAGAGGTTTGTAAGTAGAGGTTTGTGAGTAGAGGTTTGTGAGTAGAGGTTTGTGAGTAGAGGTTTATAAGTAGAGGTTTGTGAGTAGAGGTTTGTAAGTAGGGGTTTGTGAGTAGAGGTTTGTAAGTAGAGGTTTGTGAGTAGAGGTTTGTGAGTAGAGGTTTGTAAGTAGAGGTTTGTGAGTAGAGGTTTGTGAGTAGAGGTTTGTGAGTAGAGGTTTGTGAGTAGAGGTTTGTGAGTAGAGGTTTGCAAGTAGAGGTTTGTGAGTAGAGGTTTGTGAGTAGAGGTTTGTGAGCAGAGGTTTGTGAGCAGAGGTTTGTAAGTAGAGGTTTGTGAGTTGAGGTTTGTGAGTAGAGGTTTGTGAGTAGAGGTTTGTGAGTAGAGGTTTGTGAGTAGAGGTTTGTGAGTAGAGGTTTGTGAGTAGAGGTTTGTAAGTAGAGGTTTGTAAGTAGAGGTTTGTAAGTGACATTTGGCTGTGGTCGTGAAAAGAGGCCTCAACAGTTTTTATGAAGGAACAAAAAAGGGTTCTGACTCTAAAACCTCTAAACATTCCCTCCTGCCAGCTCTTTGATCCTGACTCACCTGTGGGCAGGAAGCTCCTCTCAGTCCTCGTCCTCCCATTCTTCCTTCTTATTTCTCCTCCTCCTCCTTTCATCCCCCTCCTCTTTCTCCTCCTCCTCTTTCTCCTCTTCCTCCTCCTCTTTCTCCTCTTCCTCCTCCTCCTCTTCCTCCTCCTCCTTTTCCTCTTCCTCCTCTTTCTTCTCCTCCTCCTCCTCCTCTTTCTCCTCCACCTCCCCTTCCTCCTCTTTGTCCTCCTCCTCCTCCTCCTCCTCCTCCTCCTCCTCTTCTTCCTCCTCCTCCTTTTTCTCTTCCCCCTCTTTCTTCTCCTCCTCCTCCTCCTCCTCCTCTTTCTCCTCCACCTCCTCATCCTCTTCCTCCTCTTCTTCCTCCTCTTCCTCCTCTTCTTTCTCCTCCTCCTCCTCCTCCTCCTCCTTGGTACGTTGGGGAATGACAGAGCATGTTGGACATCTCCCTCAGCCCACAGTAGGGTGTCTGACAGAGACGGATGGTCAGCTGTGAGTGACAGAGCGTGGCTGGGCCTGAACAGGGAGCATATGAATAGTGTTACCAGCCATCTGGGAGTCTGGTAGCCTTGAAGGACAGGCGTACAAACCACTGTGTGTGTGTGTGTGTGTGTGTGGGGGGGGGGGGGGGTTCATCCTAGTTCAATTCTGTGACTCCTTTGATTTGCAGTGCTTTCCCATTAAGATGAAATGTATGAAATATGTATTTAATCCGTAAAGGCAACCAACCATAATCGCTATAAAAGAATGGACTGTGCAACATTTGAACAAATCCTCTCTGATACTCGCCTTTCTCCTGGTATTCAAAAAGCCTGACTGTCTGGAACATTGTCAATTTCCTTGTCTAGACAAGGTTTTTTTTTAGACAAAAGAGAATGTTATGTTTTGGTGAAAAAAAAAGAAAGAGTTTTAGATCCCAGAGAGATCAAGTTTGGACGCAATTCGTTGTGTTCTATTCTTTGAACTGGTTGGCCCTTTGAACAACTGGATAAAGTTAAACCAGAGCTGTTCTTCTGGGAGAGCATTAGTCTTTTGTTAATGCAAGGGCAAAAATATGGCTGCCACACTCCAAACTAGCAATGGCTGCTATTCCTTCTTTTTGCATTTGAAGCGTGCGTCGCTCCTCTTTTGACTCAGACGGCACACACGTTTGTGTAATCGTTATGGAATTGGTTGCAGTTAGAATGCGCTCAGTAAAGAATTCCAAATAAAACGTATTCCGGAACTGATTTAGCAGGTGAGCGAATGACCTCATCGCTCCTAACGACTAGAGTAGCAGTTTCTCGCCCTGTCCACGCACTGCTGCAGAAGTTGACTGGTCTAGCTGTGAAATCTCGGCTGCTCCAACACTCCCCCACCCATCCCATCGATAACCCCCTCCATGAGGTGTGCCTTGGGGTGGCACAGAAAATATAGTACCTCCATGGCAAAAGAAATAGATTGTTTCATACCGCACAGAAATAACAAGCTTTTCTTTCAAACCGAGGTTCTTTTTCTAGGCTTCAGATCAATTCAAGTATGAGCGCTATTGAATTTCCTTCAATCAAATTGTATAATGGTTCCCTGTAGGTGGTATGTAGGGCAATTGTTCTACTATTAATACTATTGTAGATTTGTTTGAGGAATGGAGCCAATTGATTCCATATTCCTGCTTGCAATGCAACTTTGGCCTATTCTTCAAGTTATGTTTTTCTGTTATCGTTATCTGCTTAAACATGGCCGAACTATGCTTTTTAAGTTGTTTCTTTTCTGCTACAGCTTAAAGTGATTCTTTCCCGATTTTCGATCTTTTGATGTTTTCCATCAAGTTGGAAATTGAGCCGTATTTATTTGAACCGGAATTTAGCGAGGAGGAACTTCCATAAAGAGAGAAAGAAATGCAACAACAGTTAGGCGACAGGCTGCGGGTGAACCAGCTACACTAGGGCTGAAGGCGAGCGCGTAGCAGCTGGACTGGCTATAGGAGAAAAACATGACCAAATGGGATTGGTTTGCGCAATGAGCTATGGGCATAGTGGTTTACAGTGAATCCACAATTAAAATGCCGGCGGTCAGAAAAATACTTTTCTTTTACTTACATTGATACTGCTACCCGAACTCGTTCCATAAACTTGTTTAGCATAAACAACCACATACATTGTCTCTTAAAATTGGGGAAGTATAGCTTTAAGTGTTTCTGTTGTCCAGCTAGGAGAGAGAGATCAGACCATACAGGGAGAAAACAAAGGAGCCAGTGTTCATCCTCATCTTATGTGACTTATATGTGTATGGTCTGACCTGGCTTTTTCAAACACACTGATATTCAGGAGATGTTCTTCCAGACATGTTTATTTTTATTTTTTTTTGTACGACCTTTCAATATCACAAGCTGGAAAAAACAAAATTAAATCCAATTGTCCATCTTGTTTCTTTGTACAACCTTTACGTGCCTTTACCCTTACAAATGTTTGATATGTTCAATACATTATGCTATTTTATTCGCAGCATTTAACTTCAGTTGAAGGTTGATGTATCTCCCCGGCCAGGAATGGGATTTTAAAATGCCAGAACTCACCACATGATTAATAGCACATTTTAAATCCATTAGAAAGCTACCTGGATCTGAACAAGTTTTATTGAAATGATAAAAAAAAAATAAAAAACGTCCCAAAAAAATAACATCGTTCCATTAAGACCCCATTAGATTTCTCATAGTACCACTGTTTCTAAGAATGATTTTTGTCTCGGTGATAAATGGCCCTGCCTTTTCCCAGGGATTAGAATATTGTATTTTAAACAGCTTTATCCATGCACAGGGCTTGTGATCTGCAGTCCACTGTCCAAACAAATGCAAAGCATCATTAACCTGATTTATTAGTATCTACTAGCAAAAAGACCCGGGGTGTAGATTTTGACTTATTATCTCAGTGTTAATTTGAGGATTGATCTAGCCAGTGAAAGGTGCAGAGAGGAGAGTCCCTCTCGGTTTCCTCCCAAAACCCCTCAACCTTTTGAGCTCTTGATTTAAAAGTTACGTTTTCTTACATAACTCTAATCTCTCTCGCTCTCTCTCTCTTATAATGTGTATCAAGGCTATACTAAGTGTTGAAAAATGACTTGTGTTATCTTATTATAGACCATTTATATTAGATTAGATTGCATTATATTACAGGCTAAAATAAGTGTTTGTAAAATTACATTTGTTATATTATTATAGAAGATTTATATTAGATTAGATTACATGCTATACTAAGTGTTTGTGTAATGACGTGTAATATTATTTTAGAACATTTATATTAGATTACATTGCATTACAGGCTAAACAAAGTCTTGTATAATGACATGTTATGTTATTGTAGAACATTTATATTAGATTATATTCAATTACATTATATTACAGGCTATTCTAAGTGTTGTGTATTGTAAAGTGGTAGAGTAACTACACCAAGGCCACAGTAATGGTTAGTGTGAGTTGTCAACCTTGCTTTTGTGTTCTATCCTTTGTTTCAACTGCCAATATTGAAACCAACCTACCTACCATGTATCCAGAAGAAAAAAACAACCGTGGCTCATATTGTAGCAAAATGGACACCGTAATTAGACATTACTACAAAAACAAAACGTCCAATCCTTTAAAAATTGTTTACCCAAACACTCTACAAGTATACTTATCCCGTGGACTGAATGTGCCACTTCACAACATGGCAGTTTCATGGTGCTGTGATTGGCTCACCCTCTTTAAGCTCCAGCAGTTGGTAAAGTGTAGGGTTGTTAAGCGACTCTGGTAGACCGCAGTTCATAAAAGAAGTTGCCAAACGACTAACCACAGAGCTGTATGCAAATGTTTTTTTTTCTCCCAGCACAAATTGGCAAAGTCCTGCGACAAAACTCGAACATGGCACAACTTAACACGGTTGGAATGTCTGCCTCTGTCTTGACCATGGACGTTCCAGATTGTCTCAGTTCCCACTGAGCGGCTTTGTGGTTCCGTGCGCAAATAAAAACAAAGGGAAAGAAGGAAGTGGCTTTGGGGCCCGGTGTCCTTGGGTTGTGAGCCCGGGTTGTTTGTGGGTTAAGATGTCTTTTAGGTGGTTTGTCACAATATCGGTGTGCATGTTTAAACCAAGTCTAGCGCATAGACTAATCCTCTTGTAGCCTTCAGCAAATCAAACAACTCAATGGGAAAACACTGTAAAAGAAACCTTTTTTTTTTTCCTTTTCTTGGATGACCGCTTTGCATAGAACTTCTGACTCTGAAACCCAAACAAGTCCTGTTCAAGTTCTGTTTGTTAGCTTGTTACAATATACCTCAAAGGTATCAAGTGCTCAAGTATCTGATTCAGTAACAAATCGTCTTACTTTAGGTTATGGGCTGAGAAAGATACAAGACACAAGTACAAGATACAAAATAAAGTTCTAAAGGAATAAATCATCAAAAATAAAGTGTTTACGCCAAGAAGTGTGGTTGAGCTGATCAGGTGTGTTTCCCCTCTCTCCCAGGTAAGGCCTATCCTCCAGAGTTCTACTACGACACCTACAGTCCTCTCTGGCAGAACCAACCCAGGATCTACGGCTTCAAGCTGCAGTGGACCCAGATGAACCCGAACGCTGTGGATCGCATCCTGGCCTACCGACTGGGCAGACGACAGGTGAGACCAATCGGTCCAATCGCATTGTCACGTGTGAGTGTGTGTGTGAGTGTGTGTGCATGCGTGCGTGAGTGAGTGAGTGAGTGAGTGAGTGAGTGAGTGAGTGAGTGAGTGAGTGAGTGAGTGAGTGAGTGAGTGAGTGAGTGAGTGAGTGTGTGTGTGTGTGTGTGTGTGCGTGGTTATCCGTACTCCCTCCCACTACTGAGTGACCGTCACATCTAACAGTGGGGCCATCATAGAGAGCAGCAGAGAGGACAGGGCCCGCCCAACCCAACCCAGCCCTCGGGCTTCTATTGGTCACATTTCGGTTGTGACAGACAGCTGATGGAGCGAATGGAGGTGGGAGAACTCGGCCACGAGAGGAACAGCGTGTTGCATATCTCCTCCTCAGCCCAACCCCACTGATGACAGCCTGTCAACACTGATCGATGGTTCACTTCCCTCCCCCCCTCCTCTCTCCCCCCACGCACTACTTTCTCTCTTTCATTGTGCCTCTCAGCAGTTTATTTTTCCGTGTGGTCTGTCTGGGCGTATTTGGCACTGCATTTAAGTCGAAGAATGTATTCTTTGTCACTTTTTCAGTCTTTTTTTCCCCGCCCGCCGTAATTGTCTGCAAGTCCCCTGTAGCTAAATCAATTGTGGCGCGTGACTTGTATTGTCGTCACGTCAACCGGTTCTGTTTGTTTGTTACCACGGCGCTGGCAGGATTTCTCCTCGCGGGTCGCTTCCGTTTGCTTTTTCGCTCAGATGTTCCATTCCATTAGCATTTTCTTTGGTAATGCTAAAGACTGGCATCGCCGCGGGGGGTCTTGTTGCATCACTACCCCCTGCCGGGATAAAATGGCCCCCCTCTGTGTGTACTATTTCCCCCCTTGAACCCGTTCATATAGACACGCGATCACACGTGAAACCCTTCAGCCTAATTTGCAGCTTTTGAATCTGTTAAAGGAACGCCTCACAACTCCCCAATCTATTTTCATATTTCTTTCGGCCTTTATTCGGTTTCACATTTCCGATATGTGTTTCAGATTCATTTCAGTCTTTATTCAATTTCACATTTCCTGAAGTGTATCAAGATTGCTGCCAAGCCAACTTCCTCCCAGCTCTGCTCTGAATTAGTGAGCCTCACCTTTACAGTTCAGCCTTCCCGATGAATAATGCAATTTCATATTTCTCTCTCACTACAGTGCACCCTCAAGGAATTGTGCTTGAAAAACCCGTTCTGGAACAGTCCTGTTTGTGTATTGAAATCATTTTTCCGTCAAAGATCTCGGTTTGTCTTTTTGGTAATAAATGATGTTGTGCTGACATAATATGTTCACTATGGGAGCAGCAGCAAGTTCCTCTGCCTGCCAGATTTTTCGTTTGAGACCATGCCAGCAAGATACATTCACTCTCCTGTATTCAAGTGTTCTTTTTCACAATTTCACAGATTAATTCTGCATCGGTGCTAAAATGGGCCCTGCCGTAATTCCGCAATCACATTAGCATTTTAATCTTTTCTGCCTTTTGGTTTGCGAAAAAGTTGCAAGCCCTGTCTGCTCTTATTCGTGAGGCGTAATCTCCCACCTGGTTAGCACAAAACCACTGTTTGCTGGACTGAATTTGTCTCTGCCTTGTTGCCTCCTCCATGTTACCAGGGATCGCCGTGTCTCCTCTTTAGTTTGTTTTCTTCTGTCTTATAAGTTCCTGTTGTCTTACACGGAGGCTGTTTGCTGCTGTGGGGTGAAACCACGGGGCCTCATTGCGGCGTCTGTGTTTGAGGTAAACTCCGTGTTCCTCTCTGATTTGCCAGCAGTGATTGAGTCTGCGCTCTCCGCTATTCTTTGTGATGAATGGTATGATTCCATCCCCCTCGGCAAGATGGAGACGCCGCATGAATGAGTAAGAAGTGAGGGAGAGAGGAACGAGGGAAGAGCGAGGGAAAAAGGGGGGGAGCGAGACGTAAGGAAGGGATGAGGAGGAGGAGGAGAGGAAGGAGGAGGTGGGCCTGCTTTGCCGCCGCTGGACGGTGGGACCCTGATAACGTTGATGAGAGCACGGACACGCAGAGCGCGGTTCTCCTTCTATTTATAGCAGAAGATCCCGCTCCCCTCCCCACTTCCTGAGAATCATTACCCACGCTGCCTTTGAATTAATACTGAGAGCTGCTACTGTAGGCCCTGCGACTTCATAATGGATGGCTTCTCTGTTATCAGCCAGGCTGCCCTGCCAGAGAGACGGGGCCGAGGGGGAGGAGGAGGGAGCTCCACTTTGAAAGACGCGCAGGGCCGTGGGCGGAATCCCAAAGCACAGAGCGCAGATCTACCTCGGCCATCGCAGGGCGCCGACGGATAAGGTGTCAGACTCCCTAGATCTGGTGGGGGCCTCACAAACAAACACTGCACCTCACCGACCCAGGTCGTCAAGCTCAACCGTCTGTCTCCAGATTCGCTCCCCTTCTCATCTTGGATCTCTGCCGCATGGCTTCCCTGACGCCCCCCCTTCCTACATCCTCCTTCCTCCTTTCTCCTTCCTCCTTCCTCCTTCCTACATCCTCCTTCCTACTTTCTCCTTCCTCCTTCCTGCTTCCTACTTTCTCCTTCCTACTTCCTACATCCTCCTTACTTCCTACTTCCTCCTTCCTACTTTCTCCTTCCTACTTCCTCCTTCCTATTTCCTACTTCCTCCTTCCTACTTTCTCCTTCCTACTTCCTACTTCCTCCTTCCTACTTTCTCCTTCCTACTTCCTCCTTCCTATTTCCTACTTCCTACTTCCTTCTTCCTCCTTTCCTCCTTTCCTCTTTTCCTAAATTGATCTTTCAGTCAGAGTGTGGGATCAGTGTGCGGGGTGAGGAGCAGCCGGATCAATAGGAATCAGGCTAATTACAATGCAGGCGATATGGTTCAGGGCCGCTCCGGACGTCAGCGCAGGCCCTTTGGATTATTCCAACGCTCGCTCTGGCTTTTGATCAAGCCCTCCGGTGCTACAAGTTGCCATGACAACATCATGAACTGTTGCTGCAATCAAGTGGAATTCGACGTTATACAGCTCACGTTTCCCTCTATTTTGACAGAGGGAAAAGGGAAGGGGGAGCAAAAGGTAATGAGGTATAAACAGAAGTCATAATTGAACGGTGTGGCAAGGATTCACCGATAATGAGAGCGAAAACAACAACAAGCTAACAAAAGCCACATGGAGATGCATCTCTGTCCTGTGAAATGGGAAAATGGTTCCGTAATGAACAATCAAAGACTGATTTGATTAGCCGTTTTAAGGAAAATTCGGAAAATATGGAATTAGCCGATTCCACTTGGTTCCCGGTTGCAGTGCCAAGATTGCCGTTTAAGACTTCCATCTGTCTCTAACTGCTGCACACACTCAAACACCGTCACACAGGCAGGCCAATGCAGACAGACACACATCTGCTCTCTCTCTCCACAAAACGTTCTTTATTGCTTGCTCTCTCATGTCACACACACACACACACACACAAACACACACAAAAGCACATGCTGTCTGCACAGATCGAACACACAGTCCAGAAACACCACCAGGACTCCTGCCAGTCAGCAAAAGGGCCTGGTGTACTTCCGTGGTGAGTGCACATTTAAAAGGCTAGGTAGGGCCAAGCGTTGCATCCGGTGTACAATTACGGATAGCAGACAAAAGCAGCTCTATTTACCTGGGAACCTCCCAGAATGACAACTCGTATCTCATAATTGCAGAGCGTTCACAATCTAGGTAATTACTAAATTGATACCTTGCTTACATGTACACACGCAGTGAGTAGAACCTCTATCACAGCCTGCCTCATGCTGCTACTAAGGCCAGTCTCTATTTCACTATATCTCCCATTCTCTCTCTCCCTCTACATATATAGTATATATCTCCAACTCTCTCTCTCTCTATATATATATATATATATATATATATATATATATAGTATATCTCGCTTTCTCTCGCTCTTCCTCATATACAGTGGGGCCAAAAAGTATTTAGTCAGCCACTGATTGTGCAAGTTCTCCTACTTAGGAAGATGAGAGAGGCCTGTAATTTTCATCATAGGTACACTTCAACTATGAGAGACAAAAATGAGAAAAAAAATCTAGGAAATCACATTGTAGGATTTTTAAAGAATTTATTTGTAAATGATGGTGGAAAATAAGAATTTGGTCAAGAACAAAAGTTCAACTCAATACTTTGTAACATAACCTTTGTTGGCAATGACAGAGGTCAAACGTTTCCTGTAAGTCTTCACCAGGTTTGCACACACTGTAGCTGGTATTTTGGCCCATTCCTCCATGCAGATCTCCTCTAGAGCAGTCATGTTTTGGGGCTGTCGCTGGGTAACACGGACTTTCAACTCCCTCCACAAATTTTCTATGGGGTTGAGGTCTGGAGACTGGCTAGGCCACTCCAGGACCTTGAAATGCTTTTTACGGAGCCACTCCTTCGTTGCCCGAGCGGTGTGTTTGGGATCATTGTCATGCTGGAAGACCCAGCCACGTTCCATCTTCAATGCTCTCACTGATGGAAGGAGGTTTTGGCTTAAAATCTCACGATACATGGCCCCGTTCATTCTTCCCTTGACACGGATCAGTCGTCCTGTCCCCTTTGCAGTAAAACAGCCCCAAAGCATGATGTTTCCACCCCCATGCTTCACAGTAGGTATGGTGTTCTTGGGATGCAACTCAGCATTCTTCTTCCTCCAAACACGACGAGTTGAGTTGTTACCAAAAAGTTCTATTTTGGTTTCATCTGACCACATGATATTCTCCCAATCCTCTTCTGGATCCTCCATATGCTCTCTGGCAAACTTCAGACGGGCCTGGACATGTACTGGCTTAAACAGGGGGACACGCCTGGCACTGCAGGATTTGAGTCCCTCTCGGTGTAGTGTGTTACTGATGGTAGCCTTTGTTACTTTGGTCCCAGCTCTCTGCAGGTCATTCATCAGGTCCCTCCGTGTAGTTCTGGGATTTTTGCTCACCGTTCTCATGATCATTTTGACCCCACGCGATGAGATCTTGCGTGGGGCCCCAGATCGAGGGAAATTATCAATGGTCTTGTATGTCTTCCATTTTCTTACAATTGCTCCCACAGTTGATCTATTCCCACCAACCTGCTTGCCTATTGCAGATTCACTCTTCCCAGCCTGGTGCAGGTCTACAATTTTCTTCCTGGTGTCCTTCGACAGCTCTTTGGTCTTGGCCATGGTTGAGTTTGGAGTCTGACTGTTTGAGGCTGTGGACAGGTGTCTTTTATACAGATGACGAGGTCAAACAGGTTCCATTAATACAGGTAACGAGTGGAGGACAGAAGAGCTTCTTAAAGAAGAAGTTACAGGTCTGTGAGAGCCAGAAATCTTGCTTGTTTGTGGGTGACCAAATACTTATTTTCCACCATCATTTACAAATAAATTCTTTAAAAATCCTACAATGTGATTTCCTGGATTTTATTTTCTCATTTTTGTCTCTCATAGTTGAAGTGTACCTATGATGAAAATACAGACCTCTCTCATCTTTCTAAGTAGGAGAACTTGCACAATCAGTGGCTGACTAAATACTTTTTTGCCCCACTGTATTTATATATAAATCCCTCTCTCTCACTCTCTCTCTCACTCTCTCTACATCTCTCTCGCTATCGCTCTCTCGCTCTCTGTCTCTTCCTTTTCTCTCCCTCTCCCATTTGTCTCTCCCTCCCCCCCTCCCCGCTCTCTCCTGGCATGGCACATTGGCATTCGCAGTCTCACAGGCATATGGCAGCTAATTGTGATGCAGAAGCTGTTGGGCTTTCCTTTTGCCGCTCTGTCCTGGTACTGATCCCCGGATAAGATCCACCTGCCATGCCTTCCATGTTCTCCGTCTCGTTGAAGCCTTTCTGAGCGTCCGCTGAATTCAGGATCCTCTTCTCTTTGCTCCTTTGAAATTCCCCACCCGTTCAAAGAGCGCGCCGGGCCTTCAGTGTCTGTGGCCATTAAGAACACACAGCTTTTCTTTTGTATGGTCGTGTAAATTAGGACATCACCGGAAGACAGGTGCGCAAAGGTGTGTGACAAGTATTGAGGGTGAGATCGACTCGAATTCCTTGAGAGGGGAGGCCTCGTTTAAGGTCTCTTGTGTGTGGGGATAGAAGGGAGTCCCTATAATTAAGGGGCATGTTCAATCATGGTTTGATTCGTAAGGTCTGAAGTTGAATCAAAGGGCCGTTTGAACTCCTCTGAATTCCTCTTTCAATAGAGATCCGACCCGGGTTTGATACTGTCTGTCGCTTTTCCTCCCCCTCTCCGTCCGTTTGACCCAGCTGGGGTTCCAGCAGCAGTGGTGGTTGAATGAGATCCCCATGAAGGACCCCATCGACAAGGGGGAGCTCATCACCCACAACCTGACGGAGCTCATCCAGCCCGAGTCCTACGAGGTGTCCCTCACCCCCATCACCCGCTTCGGAGAGGGCGACGCTGCCATACGCATCATCATCTACAGCGGTGAGTGAGCGCCAGGGCACAGAGCGGGCATGGTGTTGGGTTGGGCCGTTTTTGTTGTGTTGGGTTGTGTTGTTTTTATTATGTGGTGTTGTGTTGTGTTGCGTTGTTTTTGTTGTGTTGCCTTGCGTTGTGTTGAGTTGAGTTGTTGTGTTGTGTTGTGTTGCGTTGTTTTTGTTGTGTTGCCTTGCGTTGTGTTGAGTTGAGTTGTTGAGTTGTGTTGTGTTATGCGGTGTTGTGTTGAGCTGTGTTTTGTTTTCTTGTGTTGCCTTGTGTTGTTTTGTGTTGTGTTGCGTTGCGTTGCGTTTTCTTGTGTGTTGCGTTGATAGACGTTTTCCATTTCATAGCCGTGCACATACGATGACTGTGATGGCTGTGGTCCTACGATGACATTATAATGATTAGGATGGGGATGATGATGATGGGATTTCGGCAAAGATGATGTTGACGATAATGTATATTTTTTAATCTATGAATGCCGATGGTGCATTATGGAAATGAATTCATCACTGGAAGCGACTCCATGTCTTAATATCCAGGAGGCGGTGCTCAGCAGCCCTGGAGAGCCTGTGCTTATGTCACTCTAATCAATCCGACTTCAGCTAATCAATCAAACATTCAATATGGCCTCCATTGATTGACTGAAGGAGAAATGGAGGAATCTTTTTTTTTAATATATATATATATATATTTGTTCCGTACTGTACCGTTCTGTATGTAAACATGAATTTACTTGGTCAATAAACTGAATATACAGTCACTGCAACAGAACCCGATTTATATCGACCCCACAGAACCCATCTGGTGGGATGCTGTTGAAATGCCCGCTCAGCAGGGCCAGCTAACTCACAACATCACTCGTCACATTTCCCCCCAACGGGATGCATCCGCCCAGGTAGCTCCGCTTAGCTGACCCACACTGCAGACTTTCCAGGCGGCACACGGTGACGGCACACGGTGACGCCGTCGTGTCTCGGACCAACGGGTCTAAACCAACCGACCGAGCGGGGAGCGGGCACCGGGCCAGAGAGAGAGCGGCGAGCGGGCACTGGGCCGAACGAGCTGAGGCTTGGTTGTGGTAGACGTGATGGACAGACGAGGCCATGCCGAAGCCGTGAATGATTCAGTTCCACTGCAGCTCCTCGGAGCTCAGAGAGAGACAGAACCAGGCAGATAATAGGAAGGGGGAAAGAGGTGAAGGGAGGAGGGGGGGAGGGGTGGGGGGGAAGGGGCACACGAAGGAGAGGGAGAGGCTGTGCTAATTGCTGCACTAGCATAAGGCGGTTGTATCATTCTAACAGCCAGACACGTGTTGCCTCAGCACACACATACACACACACACACACACACACACACCAGACGTTCCCCTCCTCTAGTAAGGCCTTGGCCTAGCTGATGTAGGCCACGGAGGATGTCCCATACTGTCATCATTTGACTGGCTGATTAGATTCGGCACAGTTTCCCTGTGTGTGTGCCCCCCCCCCTCCCCCGATCTGGCCCCTAACACACAGACTGTGATCTATGGGATGGCACAAAGTGGCCCCTGGACAGCCGCTCAATTCATCACCCTGACCACTTTGGGCGCTTTTAAATCTACGTGGTGGTTGCCTTTGTGCCGCTGAGATTGTGATGATGTAGCACTCTGAAGCCCTCTCTTTAAAGGCGACTGTCTGGGAGCCAGGCTGCCGTGGTCCTGTGACAAGGCGACCCATCATTTTGGGAAAAAAAAGAGAGAAAAAAAAACTGAAAGAAGAGTGTGGCAGTTTTTATTTTTTATTTTTTTTTTGCAGAATAAGGGTGAGAAATAAGGAAAGTGCTTAGTGTCCCGAGTCGAGCCGATGAAAGATGGCTGTGTCACACCGGC
>CM030185.1:11871567-11881567 GCA_017639675.1 Aplochiton taeniatus | reverse complement strand
GTGCGTGTGTGTGCATGCGTGCGTGTGTGTGTATTTGTGTGTGTGCATGTGTGCGTGCGTGCGTGCGTGCGTGCGTGCGTGCGTGCGTGTGGGTGTGTGCGTGGGTGTGTGAATTTGTCTGTGTGTCTGTGTGTGTGTGTGTATTTGTGTGTATTTCTCTGTGTGGGTGAGTGTGTGTGTGTGTGCGGCAGCTGCAATCATGCCCCTGGCCCTGCTCTGCGCCCAGCTTGATTTCATCAGTGGGGGGAAGAGATATGACTGGGGCAGACACATTCATCTGGACCGAGGCAAAGTGACTCAGGCCAGGGAGGCTGCAGGTAATGCAACAGTCAAACGGAACATATTTTCATAACCAAGGTCTAGGCAAGGGGAGGATGTGGGAGCCAAATAGGAGAGAGGGAGGGATGAAGGGTGAGGAAAGGGTGAAAGAAAGTAAGTAAGAAAGAACGAAAGAAAGAAAGAACGAAAGAAAAAGAAAGAAAGAAAGAAAGAAGAAAGAAAGAAGAAAGAAAGAAAGAAAGAAAGAAAGAAAGAAAGAAAGAAGAAAGAAACCAAAGAAAGAAAGAAAGAAGAAAGAAAAGAAAGAAAGGATGAATGAAAGAAACCAAGAAAGAAAGGGAAAAAAGAGAGAGAGAGAGAGAGAGAGAGAGAGAGAGAGAGAGAATCAGCGAGGGTTCGCAGGAGAATAGGATCCCGTTGGGGAAACTCTCCGTTAGTTTCTGTTGCCCTCGGCTACAGTGTATTGTTTCCAACTCCAGTCTCTGAATCAGACCAGTTTCTCTGCCAGCCTCTCCATGGACTACTCCTCAGCCCACTACGCTGTGCAAAAAATCTAAACAAGACCAAATATCTTGGATCAACATATCTAATATTTCTTAATATAAGCTAAATTATCGTCCTAAGAATCTTGGATGTTGGATTATGTTACTTATTTCAAGAAAACGGATCAAGATAATTTCTGCTTGTTTTTTTGCCAGATAATTTTGCTTGTTCGTTTGTGTTCATTTCAAGTGAAATGATCTGCCAATGGAACAAGCAACCATGATCTGGATTTCTTTTTTTTGCTGTGTGGCTCTGCTCTGCCAAGCCCAGTGTTCCCATTCAGACCTTCATCCGTCTTCAGCACAGGAATTACGGAAATACTCCGTCCCCTTTTTCCTGGTACAGTGCGTTTAGGATTTTGACTTGTACGCTTCGAATATGTCTTATATTATGTTGGAATATCTTCCGATTTTGAAGTCTGAATTCTATCCTCTCCTCTCCAGTCCTTTTCCCCTTCAAAACCGTATTATTTTCCCCTTCTAAGTAAATGCCTCTCGCAGGCCTGGCGCCAGCATACAATCACTGAGGTGGCTTTCGAAATAGCGTGGGTGTGTCGGGAACCAAGTATTACTGCTTCATTCTAAAAGGGGAAAGTTATATATAGATCTTACTGGCCTTACATCTTACCATACCTAACGTAGCCATTACACAAACTGCCTGGCCACAGCCAATGCCATAAGAGTCCTCAGTGAATTACCAGAATTACAGCTCAATGATGACAGAGTGACAACTAGCTTCCAACACTTTTCCCATCTACCAGTCTATGGATCATATTATGTCACCCTAACCCATCACTGAGACTGCTGAACAAAAGAATACAAAGTCAATTTCCTACATTTTCAATCCACTTACAATCAGGGGAAACCACCTGAACTACTATTACTAGTAGCCTACTGCACATACAACAATTACATTGATAGACGCCGCTGCCCACACAACTGGCTATGATTATACCCGTTTAGCAGTTATTTCGATAGTTTTACTGATTGACAAAGCTGATAAAGCAGGCTGGCTATGAGCTTACCTTTCGGAAGAGCTGCAGTCTCCTGAACGATATAATTTTAGTATTGCACCTAAGGTTAAGAATTGACTACCTGATTTTTGAATGGTAAATTGTCAGCTTTTCAACTACTACATAACACAGGGACGCAAAACCGAGGTGGCGCTAATTATATCTGAGGTGGCACTAATTATATCTGAGGTGGCGCTAATTATATCCGAAGTGGCGATGCCACCAGCGTCGCCGTAATTGAATTGCCTGCAAAAAAACCACAAAAACAGCAAACTCTCTCTTGAAAGAAAAACTGTAATAACATACTCTCTAGCTGGTCCTTCCATTTCCATGCCAATGTTCCTATAATGTTTTTCGTCTTTGTAGAAGGGAATGATTTGTTATTACTTGATTTAATCGAGAGGATTAAAATCAATTCCTTCCATGAGTAGCTGTGTTTCATAAATCAGCCTTGCGGTTACACGGTTTTGTTGTTAAGCTGATGTATCACATCTATTTGTGCGGACAGAAATCGATCATTAAAAGACCCATGCATCTTCTTGACGTCTTAAATTGTATTTACTCTGCAAAAAAGAAATAGACTCGAGCGGGCAGGGGACTAACTGGTTTCCATTGGAACAAACAGAGCTTGATACCCTTGACCTTTCTGTGTTTACCGTTGCCGCTGCCGCCGCACAGCCCCGTGAATGAATGGCCAATGAGTGATGCATATTAAACTAGGCGGAGGCAGGCAGAATGCACAATGGGGCTTGGAAAGTGTTTTAATAGACCGTCTACCCACTGCCTAAACACTCCCCACTCATATCCCATAAAGATATATTATATATATATATAATATGTGTATATATATATATATATATATATATATATATAGTACACAGATATATATACAATGAGGCTTGGAAAGTGTTTTAATAGACCGTCTACCCACTGCCTAAACACTCCCCACTCATATCCCATACAGATATATATATATATATATATGTATTATATATATATATATATATATATATATATATATATATAGTACACAGATATATATACAATGAGGCTTGGAAAGTGTTTTAATAGACCGTCTACCCACTGCCTAAACACTCCCCACTCATATCCCATAAGATATATATATATATATATATATGTATATATATATATATATATATATATATATATATAGTACACAGATATATATATACAATGAGGCTTGGAAAGTGTTTTAATAGACCGTCTACCCACTGCCTAAACACTCCCCACTCATACCCCATATAGATATATATACACTGCTCCAAAAAATTGAAGGAACACTTTGAAACCACATCAGATCTCAATGGGGGAAAAAAATCATGCTGGATATCTATACTGATATGGACTGGGTAATGAGTGAGGAACGAAAGGATGCCACATCGTTTGATGGAAATGAAAATGATCAACCTACAGAGGGCTGAATTCAAAGACAGCCCGAAAATCAAAGTGAAAAAATGATGCGGCAGGCTAGTCCATTTTGCTGAAATTCCATTGCAGCAACTCAAAATGGTACTTAGTACTGTGTATTGCCCCCACGTGCTTGTATGCATGCCTGACAATGTTGGGGCATGTTCCTAATGAGACGACGGATGGTGTCCTGGGGTATCTCCTCCCAGATCTGGAACAGGGCATCACTGAGCTCCTAGACAGTCTGAGGTGCAACCTGGCGGCGTGGGATGGACCGAAACATGTCCCAGAGGTGTTCTATTGGATTTAGGTCAGGCGAGCGTGGGGGCCAGTCAATGGTATCAATTCCTTCATCCTCCAGGAACTGCCTGCATACTTTCGCCACATGAGGCCGGGCATTGTCGTGCACCAGGAGGAACCCAGGGCCCACTGCACCAGCGTAGGCGCTGACAATGGGTCCAAGGATTTCATCCCGATACCTAATGGCAGTCAGGGTGCCGTTGTCTAGCCTGTAGAGGTCTGTGCGTCCCTCCATGGATATGCCTCCCCAGACCATCACGGACCCACCACCAAACCGGTCATGCTGAACGATGTTACAGGCAGCGTAACGTTCTCCACAGCTTCTCCAGACTCTTTCACGTCTGTCACATGCTCAGAGTGAACCTGCCCTCATCTGTGAAAAGCACAGGGTGCCAGTGGCGGACCTGCCAAATCTAGTGTTCTATGGCAAATGCTAATCGAGCTCCACGGTGCCGGGCAGTGAGCACAGGGCCCACTAGAGGACGTCGGGCCCTCAGGCCACCCTCATGCATGAAGTCTGTTTCTGATTGTTTGGTCAGAGACATTCACACCAGTGGCCTGCAGGCAGTCATTTTGTAGGGCTCATCCTGTTCCTCCATGCACAAAGGAGCAGATACCGGTCCTGCTGATGGGTTAAGGACCTTCTACGGCCCTGTCCAGCTCTCCTAGAGTAACTGCCGGTCTCCTGGAATCTCCTCTATACTCTTGAGACTGTGCTGGGTGACACAGCAAACCTTCTGGCAATGGCACGTATTGATGTGCCATCCTGGAGGAGTTCGACTGCCTGTGCAGCCTCTGTGGGGTCCAGGTATCTCCTCATGCTACCAGTAGTGACACTGACCATAGCCAAATACAAAACTAGTGAAAAACAGTCAGAAAAGATGAGGAGGGAAAAAATTTCAGTGGCCTCTACCTGGAAAACCATTCCTGTTTTGGGGGTCATCTCATTGTTGCCCCTCTAGTGCACCTGTTGTCAATTTCATTAACACCAAAGCAGCTGAAACTGATTAACAACCCCCACTGCTACTTAACTGACCAGATCAATAGCCCAGAAGATTAATTGACTTCATGCAATACTCTGATTAAAAAGTGTTCCATCAATTTTTAGAGCAGTGTATATAGTACACAGGTATATATACACCGTGAAGGAAATTATTTGATCCCTTTCAGATTTTGTAAGTTTGTCCACTGACAAAGAAATGAAAGGTCTATAATTTTAATGGTAGGTTTATTTGAACATTCAGAGATAGAAAAAAAAAAAGAAAATCACATTATATGAAATACATACATTGATTTGCATTTGATTGAGTGAAATAAGTATTTGATCCCCTACCAACTAGCAAGAATTCTGGCCCCACAGGCCGGGTATATTAGTCCCCCTCACTCTAAGAAAGTGCTCCTAATTTCAACGTGTTACCAGTATAAGAGACACCTGCCTCAACTCTTTACCTGTATAAAAACACCTGTCCACAGAATCAATCAATCAGATTGCAACCTCTCCACCGTGGGCAAAACCAATGAGCTGTCTAAGACGTCAGGGACCAGATTGTAGACCTGCACAAGGCTGGAATGGGCTACAAATCGGCAAGACGGTGAGAAGGAGACAACTGTTGGTGCATTATTCGAAAGTGGAAGAACACAAAATGACCATCAATCGCCCTGGTCTGGGGCTCCATGCAAGATCTCTCCTCGTGGTATCATCGTGAGAAAGGTGAGGGATCAGCCCAGAACTACACGGGAGGAGCTTGTTAATGATCTCAAGGCAGCTGGGACCACAGTCACCAAGAAAACCATTGGTAATACTACGCAGGAATGGATTCAAATCCTGCAGCGCCCGAAAGGTCCCCCTGCTCAAGAAGGTACATGTACAGGCCCGTCTGAAGTTTGCCAATGAACACCTGAATGATTCAGAGGAGGCTTGGGAGAAGGTGCTGTGGTCAGAGACCAAAATCGAGCTCCATCAACTCGACTCGCTGTGTTTGGAGGAAGAGAAATGCTGCTATGCCCCAAGAACACCATCCCCACCGTCAAGCATCGAGGTGGAAACATTATGTTTTGGGGGTGTTTCTCTGCTAAGGGGACAGGACAACTTCACCGCATGGAGGGGAGGATGGACGGGGCGACGTACCGTGAAATCTTGGGGACAACCTCCTTCCCTCAGCCAGGACACTGAAATGGGTGTGGGTGGGTCTTCCAGCACGACAATGAACCAAAACACACTGCCATGGCAACAAGGAGTGGCTCAGGAAGAAGCACATTAAGGTCATGGAGTGGCCTAGCCAGTCTCCAGACCTTAATCCCATAGAAAATCTATGGAGGGAGCTGAAGCTTCGAGTTGCCAAACGACAGCCTCGAAACCTTAAGGATTTGGAGAGGATATGCAAAGCGGAGTGGACCAAAATCCCCCCTGAGATGTGCGCAAACCTGGTAACCAACTACAAGAGACGTCTGACCTCCGTGCTTGCCAACAAGGGTTTCTCCACCAAGTACTAAGTCATGTTGTGCTAGGGTATCAAATACGTATTTCACTCAATCAAATGCAAATCAATGTATATATTTTATATAATGTGATTTTCTGGATTTCGTTTTTTTTATTCTATCTCTGAATGTTAAAATAAACCTACCATTGAAATTATAGACCTTTCATTTCTTTGTCAGTGGACAAACTTACAAAATCTGCAAGGGATCAAATAATTATTTCCTTCACTGTATATATATATATATATTATATTATGATTAGCTGATTAGATATTGTCGCAGATTTTTTATGTCTCCGCACTCCAGTGAGATCGAAATAATTAAATACTTTGAGAAATAACGTCCGCTTGCTTTTAGTGGTTTTAATGGAGATGAGTAAAAAGGTAACAGAGTTGATATAAAATCTATCAACCACAAAGTAAAAAATAAAACTGATCAGATAAAAAGAAAACCCTAATGCAGTTCTAAGTCATACAAAAATGAGGAACGTAGAACTGGTGAGCACAAAATAACATCACCCCCTAAACGTCCCTTATATACACGCTTCCTTAGGAATGTTGATTAGTGCACTGCAGTCAGATCTCCTGTCTTCGGACCTTCCTAGATCAAAGAGTTCTTATTACACAGGGCAATAAATAATGCCATCTAGCTGACCTGTCCTAAAGTCTAACATCTTATTTACCTAAACAGGAAATGGCTAAGCCCTTTGTGATGGGAAAAGGCAACTGTTAGGTGAAGAGATTAGGCCCCAAGGGTTCAATCTTAACTAACAAAAGGGGAACTTTGTTTGAACTCATAGGAAAAACACAGAGTAACATTCATAGTTAAGGCTAAATTACATTTTTCCCATCACAATATTTGCGTTAACGAACAGGTGTACCTAATAAAGTGTCCAGTGAGTGTGTGTGTGTATATATATATATATATATATATATATATATATATATATATATATATATATATATATATATATATATATATATATATATATATAATATGTCTCCTTGCTTATATGTGTATGTATACAAATAAATATATTGGATTGTTCCACCTTCTACACAGTAGTATAGTGGGGTACCTATAATGGCAGTGGTATACTCCCAACACATGCGTGCACACACACCACACACACACACACACACACACACACACACACACACACACGCACACACACTCCTCCTCCCCCGTTGCAACACAAAAAAAAGTTTCAAGCAAATTGCGCTGTTCTTTTTTTTCTTCTTCTTTTTTCTTGCTCGCTGGCCTCTTTGCGTGTGGTGTTGAAATTGCTTAGTGTGACAGATACTTTGTGATTCATTCTACCTCCAGGGCGGCTGAAGCACCGACCACGTCGGTTCCTGTGAGTCAGCGAAAGTGGGGATGCGTTGATGGAGAACACGAGGGCATTGTGATGTTTACTAATGACCGCATCTCTGTGCCTTGTGTGTGTTTCAGCTCCCATCAACCCTCATCTGAGTAAGTACGCCTTTCCTATACAGTCACGCAGTGCCAGAGCATGACCGGGGAGATTAGTAGAGGCCCGGGGAATCCACCAGAGCTCCACAGCTCCCTTACTTTAAAAGGGGCATGTCACTGTGCCCTGAGAGGAACGCCTGCTGCTAGCGGCCCTACTGGACGTAGGAAAGTAGCTGCATTAGTGTTAGTAGGTGTGTGCGTGTGTGTGTGTGTGTGTGTGTGTGTGTGTGTGTGTGTGTGTGTGTGTGTGTGAGAGAGAGAGAGAGAGAGAGAGAGAGAGAGAGAAAGAGATAGATGATGTGTGTGTATGTGAGTGAGAGAGAGTTAGAGAACGAAAGAGAGAGGGAGAGGGAGGGAGGTAGAGAGAGAGAGAGAAGGAGGGAGAGGGGGGTGAGGGATAGACACACAGACAGATCCCATGCATTTAATGGGATCTTAACGTGGGCCCCATGAGAGAGAGAGAGAAGAAGGAGAAGGAGAGAGAGAGAGGAGAGGAAGAGAGATCCCTCAGAGGGAGAGAGAGAGGGACAGAGCAGAGACAATGGAGATGACGAGAGAGCGAGAAAAGAGGAGAGAGAGAGAGAGAGAGAGAGAGAGAAGAGAGAGAGAGAGAGAGAGGAGAGGAGAGAGCAGAGAGAGGAGCGAGAGAATGAGAGAGAGAGTGAGGAGAGAAGAGAGAGAGAGAGAGAGAGAAAGCATGCTTTAAGCCATTTTCTGAATGTTCTGTGCACTGTGTATATTTCAGTTAACGATGTGGTAATGAAGCTGTATGTAAAGCACACCAACGGACCCTCTCTCTCCATCTTGATGAAACATCAGTGGGCTCTGTCTATCCCCTGTCCTCACCGCGCTGCGTTTAATTTGCTTACGGCTTCTCCTTACAAAGACAAACACAGACCTGAACACCATCATCATCATCAAATCCCAGCAGCAGAACTCCTATCTGACCTTCTCCCTCCTACCTGCATTGACCTTCTTTCTCTTTCTCGGTCTCTCTCGCTCAACACACACACACACACCATCTCTCTCTCTCTCTCTCTCTCTCTCTCTCTCTCTCTCTCTCTCTCTCTCTCTCTCTCTCTCTCTCTCTCTCTCCCTCCTCTAAATCCCACCATCTCTGCTTGGCTAGGGAAGGAAGGCAGGCACGTTTAGCCCGTCTCCCCCTGGACTGGCATTGGAGCAGGCGCCCGGGGTTACTTCTCCATTTAGATCTGCATGCCTGCAGAAAGAGGAGCCAAGGGGCCCCGCCGCCACTCTGGGTCTTCCTTCTCTATCGCTCCATTGTTTCTCTCTCTCTCTCTCTCTCTCTCTCTCTCTCTCTCTCTCTCTCTCTCTCTCTCTCTGTCTCTCTCTCTCTCGCTCTCTCTCTCTCCCCCCCTCTCTCTCCCTCTCTCTCCCCCCCCTCTCTCGTTCTCTCTCTTTCTCCTACCCTCTCTCTCTCTCAGACTGTTTCTTCCGCTGCTTATCCACCTCCTCCTCCTCACTTCTGCAGATCCTGTTTGTCTCAAGGTCACCACTCCAAACTGCTCCTAGCCACATTTTAATAAAACCATAATGAATATTTATAGGGAAAACATCCCGAACATAAACGCTTCCTTTTGACTTCAAGGCCGCTCCTTTGCTCTGGCTGCGGGATGCTGTGTCCCCGATTACCAAGGTTAATCCTAGAGGTGGCGTCTTGAGTCACTGGGGGGGGGTTTACCCCGCTGATCCCAGTCAGAAATCCCCACAGAGACTTAGGATTTGTCTAGTATATTGTTCCATAAACTTGTTCTGCCAGTGTACAGCTTTCAGTCCTGGACAGGTTATTGTCAGATCATAATCTTTTACTATGACATGCTGGGAGAGAAGAGAGAGACATCAAATATTTGGAATGAAGATGTTCTGTCTCTCTCCCTCTCTCACTGTCTCTCTCTGCCGTTCTCCAGGAGAGTTCCACTGTAGCTTCGAGGAGGAGCCCATCTGCATGTTCACCCAGGAGAAGAACGACGATTTTGATTGGACGAGGCACAGCGCCGCGACCCGGGACACCAAGTACACGCCCAACACCGGGCCGAGCGGCGATCGCAGCGGCTCCAAACAAGGTGAGAGATATGACCAGTACACGGATATTATTATTACAAAACCATCCATCCATACTGTGATATTGATATTGCTGGTGTGAGATACTGATCTAATATGATAATATTGTATGACTGACAAATATATCAAACAATATATACTTGTGTATCGTATACTATATACAATACATACGTATAATATATATTCGAATATATACTTATATACGGTATACTACAGTATATATACAATATAAACTACAATATATACCACACACTGTCGACTAACTGTTCCCTAGAAACCCTTAGAAACCTACGAAACCTTCAAAACTCATTGCCATGGTGCTTTGGAGTCACTGTTCCTCCCTAGTGTTTCCATGGGTACAGTACCTGAGGAAGAGTCGTGTGCCGGTGTTCTATAGAGAACCGG
>CM030185.1:11739067-11866567 GCA_017639675.1 Aplochiton taeniatus | reverse complement strand
GCTGGAGCTGGAGCCGTGGGTCGTGTTCTGTGCCAGCGGCCGTGTCTGGGTGGAGATGGTCGACTGTCGGGGTGGGGTGGGGGTGGGGTGGTGGTTAGGGTGTGCTGATGAGGGAAGAGACAGAGAGACAGTCCTCTTACCTTGCTCTCTCCATCAATCTCTCATTCTTGGTCTCTCTCTCTCTCCGATTCATCATTCTAATTCTCTCTCTTGTTCTTCCTTCTTTCTCTGCATCTCTCTCTCTCTCTCTCTCTCTCTGTCTCTCTCCTATTCATCATTCTAATTCTCTCTCTTGTTCTTCCTTCTTTCTCTGCATCTCTCTCTCTCTCTCTCTCCGTCTCTCTCCTATTCATCATTCTAATTCTCTCTCTCTCACTCCCTCCTCCATATCCATATCCGTGGTGGTCTCTATGCAGTAATTAGGCACCTCTCTGAGCTGCAGATGCATCAAAGCTAAGGAACAATTCCAGTCACTCCTCTCTCTTTGCCTGGGAGGCAATAGGACGAGATGGAGTATACTTCCCTTCTTCCCTCCCTCCCTCTCTCTCTCCTTCCCTTCTTTCCTGCCTCCCCCTCTCCCTCTCTCCCTGCCTCCCTCCCTCTCTCCCTTCCTCCCTCTCTCCATCCCTCTCTCCTTGTCCCCCTCCCTCCTTCTCTCCTTCCCTCGTCCCCTCCCTTTATCCCTCCCTTCATCCCTCCCTCCCTCCCTCCCTGCCTGGTGGTGACGGTGACCCCCCCCCCCCCCCCCTGCCATGCCAGCGCTGTAGAGTTCTGGGTGGTGGCTGGCCTGTTGCTATGGCCCTCTTTTGAAAAGCAGCTGGGGTCTTATGACTTTAAGACCAATACCATTTGTTGTACAGTAGGGGGGGGGGGGGGCGTTGGTTATTATTGCGGGCTGTGTCATCATCAGATCGTTTAACATCCAAAGGCCACGGCCAGGCAGGGCCTGCCACCAGAGGGAGGGCGTTCAATTTCCACCCTGTGGCTGGATGCTGTTCCCACTCCTCACTCACTCTATCTCGAAAAAACACAGCTCGGAAGAACTCCATTTCAACTCCATCAACTCATTCAGATTCAGTCCCTACTCCCAGTAATGGATGAATCATTTAGGGTGCCGATGTGAATTTATTGGTCCTCATCCATTATTGGCTATTAGTTCTAATTAAACTTAATTATTACGTGTCCTATGGAATAATTTACCATGGCTTACTGAACTTCGGTATTAATAAATGTTTCAATCCGTGCGACCCACTTTTAACCTTTCCGCCCCGGTGTCTGTGCTCTGAATGCAGAACAGTAAATGAATCTGGGATGTGAGGCGAAAAGCTGCATTCTAAGTGAGAAATTCTTAATCCTCTCGAGTCAACCCCACTGAGATATGCCACTTAACTTATTAGATGCACTCTTTGTCCAAAAAACTAAAGTGCTCCTTCACACAGAGGCTGGTTCTGAATGGAAAGTTATTATGGTCGCTAGATGGTCTAATGATTATCAATCTGAGTGAAAAGCTCCTCAACTGACTACCGGTTACCTAGGTGCTTGTGTCTATGGAAGGATTACGGTCAATTTCATGGCTTTTCTGTGAGCCTAAAATATTATTATATTCTGTAAAAGCACCTGAGAAAGATTAGATACATTTGTTACTATTAGTTACTGTTACTATTAGCTACGATTATCTGAATACATAATCCAGATTGTCTGCAATATGTTGCTGCCCAACGCTATGTGTTAGTAGTGTGTCATACCCGGTGTGTGTGTGTGTGTGTGTGTGTGTGTGTGTGTGTCGTAGGAACCCTGAATGCCTTCCTCAAACAGAAGGGACAGCTGGCCTCCGAAGCCCCCGTCTGGTCGCTCACCGGTAACCAAGGTGACCACTGGAGGCAGGCCAAAGTCAGCATCCACCCAACAGCGCCCTTCCAGGTGAGAACCCCCCCCCCACACACACACACACACACAGACACACCCCCACCCCTCACACATCCATTTGAAGGCCCCGTATTTCTCCAGTGTGTCTGGTCATCCTTGGAAACGTCCCTTTTTATCCTCACAGTACAGTTACCCTTCACCCTTCAGCCTGGTGATGTTACACTTCAGAAGCCTGGAGTTTAAGTGGAGGTTGTGGACGGGGGGGCGGGGGGGGGGGGGGGGTCTTTCTATGTGATGTGAAGATCCCATTGAACGCATGTTCCTCTGTCTATCTGTGTGCACATTGGGCTATCCCTCACCCCTTCTCGTCCTCCTTCTCTCCCTCCTTCTCTCTCTATCTCTCTTTCTCTCTCTTTCAACCTCTCTCTATCTCTCTCTCTCTCTTTTTCTCTCTTCTTTCTCTCTCTCCTTCAGGTGGTGCTGGAAGGCGTTCGAGGGCCAGGTATTGAGGGAGACATTGCCATGGACGACGTCACTCTGGAGGAGGGGGAGTGTCGACCGGGCCCCGGCCCTGGCGGTGAGTGTACGCCCCGGAGGAAAAATGGCTGTCCTTCACTCCCTGTACTCCCCCTCTCTCTCTCTCTCTCTCTCTCTCTCTCTCTCCTCCCCCTCTCTCTCTCCCTCTGTCTCTCCCCCCCCCTCTCTCTCTACCTCTCTCTCTCTCCCTCTCCCTCTCCCTCTCCCTCTCTCTCTAGACGGAGAGCGAATGTCAATGTTTCCCTCTGCAGCCACACAGAGGAGGAGATTCAGGAAGAGAGAAAGCTAGCAAACCTTGATCTGTGTCAGTGCCAAAACATCTATTCGGGAGAGCGGGGGAAAGAGGGGGTGTTGCCGTGGCAACCACGCTGTAATCACAGGTGGATGGCAGCCCTAAAAAAAGGGCCGAGGAGCGCTGTAATTGTGCTGGTGGAACAAACAGGGGGGGGGGGGGGGGACTGATGGGTTGTTGGATGGGGGCAGGGGGGTTGAGGGGGCAGGACAGGTAATGGCCTGCAATTGACAAGTCGGTATTGACAGGTAGATATGAACTCTGTTCCTTCCAGCGGGTCGTTGGTTACAGGCCTTGGCTACACGATGGCGTTTCCTCCTATAGGCTTCCTCAGCAGAGTTACGCCTGTTTGTGTCATTTGTATTTTGGGTTTTAACAAGACGTTTTGCCTCTATTAATTATGAACATTGTTAACAAACCAAACATTGATGTGTAATGTTAGATTTTAATGTAGCATTTTCATCAATCACCAAATCGCCAGGGGTGATGAATTCTATTTTTACGCGGAATAATACAGAAAGCTATAGTAATTGCCTATATTCCGTATTTCTATTTAGTGCTTCTCCTTTCCGAGCAGCGAGAAGTTATAAGCATACAGCATTAAGATGTGACACAACCAATCTTTGAAATGATTCTCAAACTGTGAAAAGCGTACAGAAAATGTCCAATTTCTCTCAGCCGAAATTTGGGGTCTGCGGTATATTCGGCTCCATTATAATGCAAAGCTATTCAATCCCCACCTTTTTAGTGAAGAGATAGTCCCCCTGGGTGCAGGGCAGAGGGTGGTGTATACTGAATAATGCATTCCAGACTCGTATAATGAACCTTACACCACTTGTCGTGTCATATGGAAACGGTTTTAGGAAAAGTTTGCGTCACCTGAGAGAGTCGTTTTGAGGTGAGCGTTAGCTAATGGCGATCACTAACTGGTCTCAGATCTGTGCCATGGAATAAGCTCTCACCTTGAGCCCATTTTAAGATTTGGTCACTTGTTTACGGTTTTCTTTGTGTGCTCTACCTTTTCAGATCTCAGAAACAAGGCCCCGCCCACCTGCCCCCATATATGGCTGTGCGTCTCCTTGGCGATGACCTTCCTGGGAGGTCGAAGGTGACCCTGCCACAAGTCGTCCGTCGGAGGCGAGCAGTCAAACCCGTAGTCTGTAAGCTAGTACCCTTGGCATCTAATCACCAAAGATTCATGCATTCTGAAGGCCAGGGACCCAATAGGACTACAGTGAGAGGAAAATCAATAAAAACGAAAAGACAAAAAAAAGGGGAGGGGGGGTGGGGTTGGGGGAGGGGGGGTTGGGGGGCGTCGAGAGTCACAGAAAAAGTAATAAAAGAAGATCCACTAAACATTTTTTTACAGAGACCTCTTTTCCAGAAAACGCTCCCCTCGTATGGAACTGTGAGCACTTTACGAGCCCGAAGACGGGCGTGGAAAGCGAGTCTGAACTTTAGCGGGGGGGGGGGGGGGGGCTTCACAGGCGCTGAGGGAGGGAGGGGGGGGGGGCATTTGTAAAGCACAAGGACAAGTTTGCCAGTTATGAAACTTTCCGCGAAAAGTGGGACAATAAAAGAATAAAAGAAGCCACCGCTGACTCGGTGACGACTAAAAAAAATTCTCCCCAGCTTCCAGCGACGGCATGGAATCAAAGCTTTGTTTGTGTGTCTCACTCCATTGATTTACCTGAGGAGAATCCTTGACACTCTGGCCCCATCCTCACACCACGCCCTGACATTTTCTTTATATGCTTGGTGCTGTACTGTACGGGGGGGGGGGGGGGGGGGGGGGGGGGGGGTACAGACAAACTCTTGACCACCTTGACTTCTGTCTGCTTACCCCAACCCCCCCCGCCCTCCTACCCCCAGTAGCTGCCTACCAATCTGGAAACACTGTGCTCACCGGCCTAAGCGGCCAACAGAAAAGGGGGGATGACAGATCGGTCTACACAGGGCCGGTGAAAGAGGTGGCAGAGACAGAGGGGGAAGAGGCCGTAGACAACGACGACGATGATGATGTGAGGAAAGGGGCAGGAAATGGGTCGAACCAAAGTTGGTGTGTGCGGGGGTGGGCAGAGGTCCGCTAGCTGGAGGTTCATGTTTTACAGGAGGAAAGAAGGAAGGAGTGGAGCCAGAGGGATAGTGGTGGAGAACGAAGAAAAAAGAGGGGGAGAAGGAAGGGATGGAGAACAGAGAATGGAGAGACAAGCTGGGAGTTAAAATGGATGAGAGAGAGAGGCAGGCAGAGAAGGGGAGTAAAAATGGAGGAGAGAGAGACAGGGTGGGTAGAAATGGAGGAGAGACAGGGAGAGAGGGTGGGATGAAATGGAGGAGAGACAGGGTGAGAGGGGGTTCAAATGGAAGAGATTGAGAGACAGGGAGAGAGGGTTAGTTGAAATGCAGGAGAGAGACAGGGAGAGAGGGAGAGTTCAAATGGAGGAGAGAGAGACAGGGAGAGAGGGGGTTCAAATGGAAGAGAGAGAGAGATAGGGAGAGAGGAGTAGTTAAAATGGAGGAGAGACAGGGAGAGAGGGGTAGTTAAAATGAACGAGAGACAGGGAGAGAGAGGGTTTACATGGAAGAGAGAGAGACAGGGAGAGAGGGGGAGTTAGAGAGAGACCGGGAGATGGGGGGAGTTCAAATGGAGGAGAGAGAGAGACAGGGAGAGAGATTTAGTTAAAATGGAGGGGAAAGACAGGAGTTCAAATGGAGGAGAGAGAGAGAGAGACAGGGAGAGAGATTTAGTTCAAATGGAGGGGAGAGAGGGGAGTTCAAATGGAGGAGAGAGAGAGGGGGAGAGTGGGAGAGGAATGTCCTAGGGTCCATGTGGAGAGTCCTGGATAGGAGCAGAGAGGAGACCCTGGTGTCCCGTCTGGTTTTTTGTCATGGTTCTGCCTCCAGTCCTCCTGAGGAACAGAAGCCACTTTCTGCCATGAAACAAAGTGCCTTCAGACTACAACCCGCGTTGGGAGCCTGGCCTGGCCGCCTCAACATCAAAGCGCCGCGCTGTCGATGCGTCCTCCGTCAGCGATGGGCTATTTTCTACACGTTTCTTTCGCCCCCACAAGTGCTGATGGGAAGGGGACGTTTAGAGGGAGAGTAAGGGACGGGATTTGTTTCGCCTTTGAACCGGAGTTTGTGTGTGTGTGAGTGTGTGTGTGCGTGTGTGTGTGCGCGTGTGTGTGTATGTGTGTGTATGTGCGCGTGTGTGTTTAGACGTGTTTGTTTATATGTATGTGTGTGTGTGCATGTGTGTGTGTGTTTACACTGTGTTGGTGTGTACTCATCTGGAGTGTTAGCTTGAGGAGTTGGTCGGACAAGTGCAGTCATGTCGGAGGCCAGAGGACGAGGATTCCCATCATACTCCTGACGATGGTGGATGCTTCTGGCGAGCGGGGGGTCAACACCCGGCATGAAAGCATTGGACTACAATAGGGAGGGGGGCGGGAGGGGGGCAGGCGGGGGTGGGTTTGGGGGGGAGGGCCTCTGGAAGTTCACCGAAAGGCTTTTGGAGATCATACCGTGGCCAATGATGCTAAAGCTTGCTTATCGATCGCCTTGCTCTGCCACTCTTACTCTCAATGGATTCTCCGAACAGACCCAATTTTTTTTCTTTTCAGAGCAGAAATGGACCGTTTCTGAACTAAAACATTGCGTTGTACAGGGAGGAGGGAGGAAGCGTAGAGACTGTGGGCTCCATGTTAGGTTGCTACCGTGTTCCCCCTCCCCTCCTCCGTCCTTTCTATCGAACTCTATGACAGAAAAAGATCATGACCGTAATAATAGTAAGGCTATTTTATTACTCTAGCGAGAATGTTTCTCTGCTTTTACACAAACTGTGAAGATTGACTGTGGAGGATCTATGTCAGACCGTCCATATCCTTAACCAGCGGGTTTTTAAAGAGTATGTATAAATGAATTTAAAAAATAAGAAAAGAAATGAAAAAATTCCCCACATCGTTGGTTTAGGAAAACGTTTTAAAGGACCTGTCTCTCGTTTCCTCTCCTCTTTTTTTTTTTGGGTTAAAAATGAATTTTACCTTCCTTTTTCTTACTGTTGTCTCCCTTGCATTGCTAAAGTATCAAAACGGATGGAAATATGATGTTAAAAGAAAACCTATTTGGTAATAATTGTATAACTTGTAAATGTAAAAAAAAAAAAAGACAAAGTCTCTACTCAAAGGTTTATGATAAATGTTTTATGTTGGATACCGGAAGCACAACATACAGTATAATGTCTCAACATATAAAATGCAGTGTAAATGCACATATATGTGACCAGCTCCCACAAAGTCAGGCTTATTGACACCCGAACGGACTCATACTGTAATAAGGAACTAAATATATTCTATTTTATATTTTTTACTTATTGCATTTACATGTAGACATCATTACAAAGTCATAAAACTAAGAAATGAAGTAAAAAAAAAAAAAGTACCTACATCTTTCGATACCCTGAAAGGCATAGCGAAAGGAAAAATAAAATGTCTGTGATGTATGCGGTTTTCAGATGCTTTCACCTGATCGTTGTAAGCCTGGGTTAGTTTGAGCGGGTCGTCTACATGTAGGAGCGTAATGCGGTGTACAATAGGTGTGGCAAGGAATCGAACCTTGTGAAGAAGCAGAAAAAAAAATATGCCAAGTAAAACAGAGCAGGTTGATAGTCATAACGGGGCAGTATTTCATTAGCTTATATATGTGTATTTTATTGTTGTTTGACTTGCAGACAGTATTCACAGATAAATCTGTTGTTTTGTTATTTCATTTCTGACATGTTTGCTTTTTTGTGCACTTTCAGCCCTAGGTCATAATGAATGTAAAGGTATTTGGGATACAAAGCATCCGTTAACTTTATTGTTTTTGTTCGGAGTTGAATCATTTGCTGCCGTCATGATCCCCCCAAAATATTATCCCCTGCCATGGAAGTATGTTTTCGACGTTTAGTTGAATTGATTTAAGCCACACGAAATAAATAAGATTGCATATTAATTTCATTACAGAATAGCGGGTGTAATGGATATGCCCTTACACGGGTTAGGCTCTGTGCCACTGGTGACGTTTCAACCCGAATGCCTGAACGCTCTCTGGCGCTACAGGTAAGATCAGAACGACACATATTCCCAGAGCAGCATGGTGTGCACTCACATATAAGTTTTACATATCCTACAAATATTTTCTGCTATAAGAAAATGCAACTCCCCACGCTCCAATGGCGATCGCTATGGGAGGGAAGCGGTGTGAGATGGAATTTGATATCGTTTTTTTGGAGGGGACCGCGTCCTCGACCTGACCTGACCTGGCATTCGAAAGTTTATCTTCCCACTCCAGAATAATCCGTTTTATGTCCAATACACACGCCATCGTGCTACCGAGGTAGTAGGTTTACAAGTGCCAAAGTGCTCCCCGCATCCAGTAGACGTGTGTCCGACTAAACACGCAGTTCGATAACATCTCTCCCTCGTTTCGTTGATCATCCTCTAAGAGAAGGGCTTAGCCGTTTTGTGCCATTCCTCACACTCCTGCAGCTTCCTGTAAACGAGTCACCCGTCCCCGTACAGTCATCTCGCCATGAGGGGAGGTCGCCCTAATTAACAGGCTGCCTGCCGCCTGCTCCCCTGGCTTTTTTTTTAACACCCTCAGTGGCTTCCTCTCCCGTGCCCGGGGAAAGCTCTTGGGCCGACATTTTGTCGCCAACAAACACCGTCTCTCTTCGGCCCGACTGATTTCTAGTTCATGCTTTTCACACCTACGGAGACGAAGAAAGAGGAAGCCACTTTAAGACAATTGAGATATGAACTATTAGAGATTTCTTCTGTAAGGGTTTTTCCATTGTCTTTCTGGTTCTGTGCCAACACCCTGTAATTATGGTCTGTCCTTCTAATCTGTTCTGTGCTATATTTATACATAATTAGGCTTCTTTTTCACTGTATTTCTTTGGATTTATCACTCATTTTGTGCCATACCTGCAACTAATGATAAAAATAAAGAAAAAGGATATTTTACAATGTGTGTCAGATATATTGTGTTCCGCATTGGGGAAGATCTACAGCACACGCGTATGGTTCAAGTGGTCTACTGCATACACAAATGGCGTTCTGTTCAAAAAACACAAAGTGCTCTCGCTAAAAGCTCCCCGTGTCGCCTACAGGTCTGTTCCTGACACCTTGGTCCCCACAGTTTACGAAGGAAGACCCAATTTATTCCCGCGGTGGTCACCTGTCCTCCACTGAAAGGGACCGAAACAAAAGCTTTTTGTGTTGTGCAAATTGTTCTTTTCATGTTGCCCACCTCTTCGTGAAGCTGCCGAGGTGTTGAGCCTCTTTGGGGTGCATTTGGAGGAGGTGGGAGAGAGAGAGTGTGGCAAAAAGGACATCAGAGGAGGGCATAGAAGACTAAGAAGGGTGTACTGAGCCTTGGAAGTCATCCAGAAGTTAGCCCGAGGGAAGCTCCCAAGAGAGGGAGGCGCAGGAGGCAACTCGTTTCCGCGGTATTTGCAGTATGCTGGAGAGTACAAATCCAACAAACTCAGAACATAACACTAAATACACAATTACAAATATAATAATAGCGTTTTGTCACGGTTGCAAATAGTTCTGATATAAGCGATCGATTTAATGTTTTCACATTGATAAGCTTGAGCAGTCGCCAGAGTAGGGCTTTGCCTTTTGGAGTGGCAGCTCGTCGCTTTGGTGCAGCCTCGGACCGAGCCATGTTGCTGGGAGACGTGTTTTCCAGTCAGAGTGGAGGCATCTGCCCGTTGCTGTTGTTGTTGTTGTTGTTGTTGTTGTTTAGCGTCCTGCCCTCAGGGAACTGTTGCAGAGAGCTTTATTGTTTTATGAGATGCAGGCTTTTGTCATCCGTCTCCCCTTGCCTCTGGGCTATCCTTAGGCCGTCCACTGATTTAGAGGACGTGTGTGTGTGTGTGTGTGTGTGTGTGTGTGTGTGTGTGTGTGTGTGTATAGGTGCGGTTGTTTTGGGCATCTATACATTTCTGTTAGCCGTGACTGACTCCCTGAGGATAGAATTGATTAAAAAAATGCTCTGCTAGTTAATCCCAAAAACATTTGATGGGTGAATAGACTACAAACCTCTCCTTTCATACAGAAGACTCCCGGCTCATATTTTTTTTCTTTCTTTTGAAAGAAATGTTGTGGTTGCATTCATTTCAGGCTTTAGTGACTCGTCGTACTGTGTTGTCTCACTTTACAGCTTATTTCTAGTAAGAGCATACTGGTATCAGGTGAAGGCCTCCATCCATTCCAGACTTTATTCGATCTAGATGTGTGAGGTTGTAAAAAGAAAAAAAAAAGTTTTCTTTTACACCGTGTCGTAAAAGTACACTCCGACTTGGTTGTCGCATTCATGATCTCGTTTTATCCCCCCTGTCCTCCGTGCAGCGTGACGAACCTTCTTTTTTGTCCGGATGATAAGTTACTCCCATAAAAAATTCAGATTGTTTCTGCTGCAGATAACCCCTAGTAGCATTTGCCCTTTAAAATCCAAAGCACTTTCAATTACCTTCCTCCGTGTCCCGTCCGTCCCTTTCCTTATCGTCGCCTTTCTGTTTCAGCCGTCCGCAGATTGCTCTGTAGATCTGCATTAGAATGCGCACCTGGTACCGCAACGGGCGAACAATGGCATTTTACATGATATTATATTCCCCTCTCTCCTCGCCATGCACAGCGGCCCGGCGCTTTGTTTACATGGCAACCATTACTTCCTGGGCGATTGCGAAAATGTCATGGAATGCTAATGCTCTGCTAATGTCCCTCTGAAGGGACTGCCACGTCGGTTAGCCAAATCTATTCAGCCATACCAGATGTCTGTCAAAGTCATTCAGGCAAACACTCAGACGACGACGACGACGTCTGCAGCCCTCCTTTCAGTATCGACATATGATGAAGGGCAGCGTTCTGTGTATTATCCGTCAACATGTTTTTACCAGCAACAGATTTAAATGTAGCTATTAAGAAGTATTTTGAGTATATTAAAAACAAAGCCAAATATGTCAACATCCTTCCAAATATCGATTAAAACTGTTAACTGCAGGCTTGATATATTTTAGGAATAGCGATTTGACGAGAGAAAAGTGATAAGTAGGCCTAGCTGGGGCCCTTTATGGACCCCCCCCCCCCCCCCAAAAAAAAATAATGACTCTGGTTTTTGTCTTTAAAACAAATTTCAAAGTTGTTAAAAAAGTATGAAAAACATATGTTGAAGCATCAACAAGGACACACCCCAAACAAACATCCCTGGTGGCATAACTTCATCATCTTGGTCATCAGCTGCCTCCCTATTTCCAAACAGTCTCTAAATAACTTCTCAATTATTCATTGTTCGATTATGAGCAGTGTCTTGCCACTCTCCATACATATGAGATGCTCTCACTCAACGCATGGCTCCAAGACCTCCCCTGTTCGCTCATGGATGTGCCATAAATTCTTTTTTTTCCTTCTCTCGCGCTCTCATGGCAGTGGCATTTCAGTCACGTTGACACAAAACTTCAGGCTTAATAATTTATCTGTCAGCCCTTCGGAGGAGTCGGCGCTCCCGCGACGTGCCTCCACGCGTAACGAGGGGTTCTCTTCAGAGAGCTAAACCCGTTGGACATCCCACCCCAGACATCTGCTCTGTGTGTATGAGAGAGAGAGAGAGAGAGAGAGAGAGAGAGAGAGAGAGAGAGAGAGAGAGAGAGAGAGAGAGAGAGAGAGAGAGAGAGGGAGAGAGGAACAGAATGTGGGAGGGACACCTCAGATATTTTGAGCGTGACGGGGAGCAGGTAGCTGGTGGATTGTTGTTGCGGTCTCCGCCTGGTTTCAGCCATATTAAAAATACATGCCAACAAAACCTCTGAGACAAGTCCTTCTTCCAAGACCACGTCTCAGGGACACTCATTGATATTGCTGGCCTGGCCCCTGGGGGGGGGGGGGGGGGGGTCAGATGGGGTGTTTCAGCACAGCTCCCAACGGGCTCCATGACACAGGAGACCTTTAGATCATCATTCCCCACACTGACGCGTCCCTCGCCGTCCCGCACGACCTTTCCTTCATTACCGAGTTCTGATTCGACATTGTGACGAGGATCCACCCACCTCTCCTCCCTCCTTTCTGCGCTATCATCACACAGCAACGTGAGCGGGACTAAACATTGTGCAGCGTGACTTTAAATACTCCACTCTGAAGCACAAGACCAGGTCTCTTGATGTAGTGACGTTGAAATCGGCGTTGTATCTAACGGCTGCGGTTGTTTTCCGAAAGATGTTACCACACCGCCTAAGAATACACGCAAGCCGTGAAAGTATGGCGCCCTGAGTCAGGTTGTGACACTGTTGAAAGGCTCACGTCACGAGCACAATTCTGAGCTAAATTACCAATTTACACTTGCTGACTCCCTTCTGAGAAAAATTTTCAACCCAACCGCACAACTCAGACACTCAAGAGTATGATAGCTTTTTCCATGGTCCTTGTTTTCACAGCAATACGGAAAACTAAACGCCATGTTTAAGGTGGGTACATTGTGCCAGAGCACAAACTCAGCCGGGTCACGTTAGACCACGTTGTCCATCAAAGGGTTAAGGTGTCTAACCAATTAATCTGATGTGTTTACCACGATCACCTATTAAAAAAGCTTGATACATTCTGATATATATTTGTTGTTACACGTATTTGGAGTCTACAGAAAAACTGAGCTGTCTCAGCAATGCATGTGGTCTCATACTACACTCGCATGAACACAGAAAAGTGCCGCACTCTGTAACTAAGTCACCAATCACTAATTTCCCTCTCATCCTTCTCTGACAAGCTCCACACTCCACTTTCATTCTTCTCACAAGTGTCGTTTGAAGAAGTGTCGGAGTCAAAGGATGCGCAGTCGTTTGAAGATGATGGCAGGAGAAAAAAAAAGTCAGACCTCCACACGATTTTCACTCCACAGTCTTATTTAATGTTCACGACTTTCAGACAGTCATATTCCTTGGAAAGAGAGACTTCCGTGGAAACTGCAGGGGCTGGACAACCATCATTTGCCTAACAATATTTTAATAATTTCAATAATGAGAAGTCAGGCCACTCTTTGACTTCAAAACAACTGGAATTCCACTTGAAATGCTGCCACAAGAGTTCTAATTCAAATGTGAGTATATGGCCAGTGTATTGCTTTAACTTTTCAAAATGTGAGTGGTATCAAAACTATATTTGTTGCGCTCACATATCATTTCACTGGGTGGCTGCTCTCTCTGCTGTGGGAACAGCCTGGAAATCATTTGAAAAATGTCCTAGTGTCAAGTCTTTGACAAATTCTCCCAATCCCCAGTTCCACTTCGTACTTCTCCTGCAGAATTGACACATATTTGTTTTTCAACGCTTAGGTTTGCTCAGACTTCTATGGCCTGAGGACATTCTTGATTACTACAGAATATGTTTTCTTAATTTGTTTGCTTTCATGGAAGCCTCACTCTGCCACTTTTTGATTTAACCAGATTTAGCTTTGATTTAGCTCCTGTTTTATTTAGTGTGCTGCTACACAAACTGTACAGACGAACATAAGATGTGTAGCACGTAACATGGCAGAACTTTAGAATACTGCTCTTACTCTGTGCGTTAGAAACAGGTGCATAGGTACGGGGAGCGGCAGCTACTGGAAGCTTAGTGACGGAAACACCTCCAGTTTGGGCGAGGGATTGGTGTGTGACTCTCGATACTTCACGGTTCGGGAGGCTTGAGACAAACACCCGAAGGCGTTACTTTGGACCAAAGATAGCTTGTGTTTTGACAGTGCTAGGAGGTTGGATACTAAACCTAATACTATATCTGATCTGACAAGATACGTTGTGCCATCAAGTTCATCTCCCAAAGTCTTAAAAAAACGGTCTCCCTGTCCTCTTTCGATTAATCTTTCGAGTTCTAGAGGTCTCCTAACTTTCTATTTACCAACCCGCCCAAATTTTGTTCATAACTCCTTTTCCCCTCGTATTGACGGTCCACAAAACACAGCCGAGTGTGAAGTTTTAACTGTGTGCTGAGATCCGTTTAGTCTCCTCGTCCCGGAGGGTGAGAGGTGGAGATATAGATTTGGTTTGGCTGAGGCTCTCCGCTTTCCCTACAGGGCCTATTGATCAGGACCAACTGTAAATACTGAGCCGTGTGGACAGGCAGCCAAGGCGTGGCTCTGTCTGCCGGAGCACTGAGACCTCCGTTGCGATGCGACGTGTCGGGGGACTGAACTTTGGCGTCGCTCTTTAGCTCCTATATTGTCGTTAAGTCAGATGGATGTAGAAAGAAAGGACGGAGGGAAGAGAGAGACATGGCCCTCTTGTCTAGCCGTTCGTTGCTCCCTGTGCAAGAAATTCATCTTCGGGAATCATGTTTTATAGTCATTCTGAAAGAGCGTCCCTACACCACATTTGGGTTGGCTAGGCTAGTGTGAGTAGCCCCCCGAATAAAGCACACACACCGAAAAAAGCACTTCCGTTGGAATTTTTCTGAACCTAAGCTGGATTTGTATTCTGTTGCCGTGTGAGGATGGGCTATCACACTCGGAGGGGGGAAGTGGCCCAGATGTAACAAAGGCCGTGGAGGACACTCACCAGGCTCTTCTCCGGCCCTCCTAGTGGGCGCACAAATGCGGCGCGCTATATTTGGTGCTCCTTGGGTGCAGGTGTCCAATTATATTTCCCACTCCTGTAGAGGTACACTGTGGGGCCACTCGGGGGGCGATGGGGGTGGGTGGGTGGGGGGGGTGTTCAACGTGCTTTAGTGCACTCTGCTGCCCCATGATGGGGGCCCAAGGGAAAAGCGGGAGAGAGCGAGAAAATCAAGTGGGTGAGGGGACTGTGGAGTGCAAATGAGTCACACAGACTGTGAGGGGCTATGGGCTCCGAGCGAAAGAGGGCACTCCCTCCTCTTGCCCTCTCCGGAAGACTGGGAGATAATTGACTTTCAGTCAGTTGCCCTTGAACGCAAGCCGGACCAGCCAGTTGAGGTCGGGGCAGGGTGTCTGATACAGGGCAGCACGCCCTCTCAGCCCGCCGCAACCTTTCACCTTTGGGGTCAAAACTTCTGAATCGTGCGTTTGTTCTAGAAGATCCCTGGAGTTTTATTTTTTTCCTCTTCGAGATCTAAAGGCCACTGCTGAGACACCATGCTTCTTTTTTTTTTTCATTCGACAGGAAGCAAATTTCAGAAGTGTAAAGGGGTGGTTTGAGGGGCCGGCAGGATAGGGTAAGGACTGCAAGTCGATACGGCCGAGTGGGGGGAATTTTGAGCAGTGGAACGAGGGGCGCTAAGGTGTGAGATGTAGGGAGTTTGTTCTCCAGCTCTCTGGTTTTATCTCATACACGTTTTTTTTCCAGTCCAGGTGGTTGGAGATCCTCCGAGACTTATTTCCGACTTTTGCTTTCTTTTGAGCGGGCCACAGAGCCTTTGAATTTTGTGCTCTTTTAAGGTACTTGGAATTCGTTCTGCATTTGACAGGAAGAGACCGCTTTGAATCAATAAGCCCATCTGCCGAGGTGCAGCCATACTTATGCTGAGATGTCGGTGTTGTGGTTCCAACAGGGCCAATGTTCAATCATTACAGGAGACGGATAAGTGGGAGAATAGATATATTTTTTGGGGGGGGGATGTTGTTTTGGTATTTTACTTCTGGAGTCTGGCGGTAACAACCCAACGCAGTCTGAACTCTGAAGGGGAAAGTTCTGGAGACAAATTGGCACCCACGCGGAGAACCTGGGAGTATATCATAGGAATGAATGGTGCTCTACCACCAGCGCAGTGACAGGCCCAATCTCTGAACTGCTCCAAGGCGTCAACCGAGGTGACAGCGCTGGCAATCATATACACTCTGTCCCACAGTCTGAATTTAAATGAGACCTCACGCTTTTTTCAGCCTGAAGTAACAATCTAACATAAAAAAAATGTTGTTACACGAGCAACGGATTTTCATATTGTTCAAATGTTTATGTTCAGGATTTAGCTTCTCTCCAGACGGCATTAACTTGACATGCGTCTATGAAATATGAAATGCTGTTGCATATCCTGTCCTGTGGTGCCAAGGAGATTTTCATTCTAATAGATATTTTAATTTTGTAAGTAGCACTTGTAATATTAATAATGTGAGCAAAAGCACGCACTGCCTACTAATCAGCTACCTAGTTGACTAATAGAAGTATGTATTTCTATTTGAATGGGTTTTATTTGTTTATTATTATTTATTTTGTTTAGTTTTTCCACGTGTCATATACTGTGCTCCAAACATTGCTATTTTGTTGTGTTTTTATTTTTGTATTATTTAAAAATTTATTTTTTGAGGTGCAGACATGGTTGCTTAGTCCCTTGTTACTTAGGCTGCTGTGCTCAGCATTTGGCATTCCAAACAATCTAACCCTGCAGGGCTAACAACGATTTCCAGCTGTTGAATTTTGATGGTAATTCACTGAATATTTGACAGGATGTTGATTGGTTTAGGTAGTCCTGCTTTTCTATAGAACACCCACAATAAGAAATTATGACAAGGAAGAACATGACAACAAAAGATTTTCAAATCAATTATTCTCTCCAGCCAACTGCTCGGCTGTTTGTGTTGTTGTCAGCATACATTAACATCTTGCTGTTATCAGCATGCGCAGGGACCTTCGCTTCATTCTAGCCCTGACAAGCCACATCTTTTAAAAATAAGATTTGAACTTATATGTCACTATTTATTTATTTATTTATGTTGTAATAATTTGTTATTCATCAGACGTCTTTATTGGCTGCCATCCTCCCTTTGGCCAATCAGAGACCTGCTCCTCTGATCTGATCTACTCCAAGCTAATGAAGCCATTGGTCAGCCTCACCTCCTCTTCATCTCCTCCTCCTCTTCCTCACGGCTCTTTCATTATACTAATCACTCACAGTCTGATTTACCCCTGCCGGTACCCTTCCCCTGACCTCCCCTCCTCCCCAGGAGGAAAGCACAGTGAAGGTGAGTTAGCAGATTAATGGCCTGCTGAAAGCCCCCCCCCCCCCCCCCCCCCCCCCCCCCCTCACACACACACACACACACACACTGACACATGTTTCCACACATTACCTCCAGTGCCTCCCTTCTGGTGGGCCACATCGGGGGGGGGGCAGGTCAAGCTGAGGCAAGGTGACGCCCCTGGTTGAAGGACCAGTGGCCACGTGGAGTTCCAGGGAGCTAGCGCTTGGCTCCTGCACACTAGCGAGGCGCTTCCGATGAACCGCTCCGCTGTACTCTCCCCGCTCGTAAATAAAACAACCCCTCCCTCCGCCCTCCCTTTCCTCTATCGTTCTCTCTCTCTCTTTAGCTTCCTCCCTCTCTCCTCCCCTGTCTCCTGCTGTTCTGCAGACATCTCCTCCTCCCGGGGGAGACTGCACGCCGACACCGAGCACGCGCCGCCCGGCAAGGCTACCCACAATGCCCTGCACACACCCGGCAGCTTGGCGGGCAGCGAGACGTGACGCCTCACGACGGACGCCCCAGCCCGCGGAGCCTTGCCGCTGTTCGTTGATTGCGTTAAACTGGACGTTAACGGGAGACTACACGTCCTGTCCGCAGAATGTTTCTGCCACATTACGTCGATTGATTGCCATTTCTTTCCGTTCGGTGATCTTCCGTGATTGGAGCGAAATTAAAAGTTGGAGCTGCTCTTTGGCATTCATGACTGCTCACCAGGGGGTCGCCTCTCTCTATTAGACTATTGGTTTTATGCAAAGCAGATGATAATGATAGACTTGGAGTGTGTGTGTGTGTGTGTGTGTGTGTGTGTGTGTGTGTGTGTGTGTGTGCGTGTGTGTGTGTGTGCACGCACCGTTGTATCTGTGTGAGTGTGTGTTTGTTTCTGTGCGGTTACATCTGTACAGCATCTATCTGCTTGTCAGATATGCTCGTTCCAATTTCTACTGTCATCTGTTGTTGTCAGTGCATGAAAAACGACGCTGCCATAGTCTGGTTACCGTGTCGACAGGACAGACCTACTGTACACCAGCACGTATAAAACTACAGGCCCAAGTAAATAAGATACAGAAACAACACATTTAACTTCATTATGTAAAGACAATGTGTGACCAAGGCCTATAGAATTGTTCCTAGATGGTGTTGTGGACCATTTACGTGTCATCATACTTTACATAAATCCGCACAAATAGATTTTTTCCACAGCTCATGACTAGTCCCTCTGGTACTGTGGAAATTGGCACATTTTGGGGTCTGATCCGGTCACCTCCTGTCATTTTCTCTGTTGTGTGGGAAGTCCTTTGCCTTCTGTTCCCATTTCTTATCCCTTCCCATTGTGTCCCATTGTGTAGAAGATGGCACCTCTATTGTGGAGGGATCTGTATGGTCACTTTCATAGCCCGTCGTCCATCCTCTGCTTCTTTGCTGCAGCAGACATGTAGTTTAACCTTTGCTGCAGTTTAACCCCACTTATCAACTGTAAATACCACCAATCACTCCCCAAATTGCTCATATTTTGGACAAAAGGGCATCTACGCGTTGGGGATGAACGGCAAGCGAGACTTTTGAGCACTTTTCTGTTTTCTTTCTCAGTTTTTTCCTCCCCATCATAAAAAAAGATGAGAGAGAGAGAATAAAGAAGCTGGTGAAGATCTTGGCTGCACGGCCCTTTCTCCACCTACCGTCCTGCTAGGGCCCTGTTGGTTTAGCTCTGTTTCACTGGGGCACCCTGGAGCATGCCAGCCTGTACGTCTACTGTAAACAGCCATGGTATTTGTCACCTTATAGCGCCTTACCTTATAGTAAGCAGGTCAAACCCTTTTTCAGGTTTTTGTAATTTAAGTGATTAAACAATGAATTGTAAAAAAAAAAAAAATGGTCACATCATAAACATTTATCAGGAAAAACAAACTATATATTTTGCCCGTTTGATTAAAAGTCACAGTTTTAGTGTCTAAGAAAAGGTTTGTAAATTTGCAAAGTTACTTCCATGTCTCCAACCAGTCGTCAGATCTAAAACATCATACGGCCGACTTTGACGTGACAGTAGTTCTCTACCCAGAGCAAAAGAATGGATATTTTGCGATAGATATATGGTCAAATGCATTGGCTTTACCTTGTGTATAGTCGTTTGCCTAAATGAAGGGTACATTATTGAAAACTTGTACCCTAAAAACAGCAATAGTGTCAAAGGACTTTGTTGTTTTTGGAAGTGGTCACAAGGCTCCCAAATGCTACATCTGCCATACCAAGTGTGTCAGGGTTTTTCCCAACCTTCCCACAGGAAGTTGTCTTCTGGTTCCCAGTAGAGACAGACGCCATGACAAACACCCTCACGCAAAGACAAAAGCCAATCAGGTTTACCAACAGCGATGACGCTCACAGACTAATTGTACTGCACTAGAGGCACGCACGGGACACTTGGTACGTGCACACTTGGCACGTGCACATATCACCTTACAGCACCTTGTGAGCATCACCGGTTGAAAACAGGCTGACACACACGTCAGTACACACACCACGCCACATGTTAGTACACACGCCACAACACATGTTCTCTCTGAAGTAACGGAGCGATGGGCTTTGTGTGCCTGCCAGTGTCTCTCACACAGCAGAGAACAGACCTGTGTTTAACAAGCTAGCTGATCTGAGAACAGTATCAGAGGGGATTTGGGAGGGGGGGAGGGGTTTGCACATATCGTTATCCCCGGAGCGAACGCTTCTCCCCTTCATCACGCGGTCTTATCGCCTTGACGATCAGGAGTGGGAGAGAGGGGAAGACAGGAGGGGTGGGGGGGAAATAAAAGACAACGAGAAAGGGAGGGATCGAGGCAGAGAAGGGAGGAGGGGGCGGTGAGAAGAGAGAGCGAGGGAGAGAGAGAGGGAGAGAGATGAAGGTTCTCAGAAGTCTGATAAGAGGAGCCAGCCAACCCCTTCAGCTCGTCCCACTTGTCTTTAATATCAAGAGGAAATATAGCATGAGCAATGTTGTCTTGGCTGCACTTGAGAAGAACTTTGAGTTAGCGGGATCTGATCGGGGGAGGGGGAGGGGGGTCTTCCGGTCGCGTCAGGGGAAACTGGCACAAGAGGGGTTCGGTAGAACAGGGGGAGGAGCAGAGACGATTGATGGAAGGAAGGAAAAGAGGAGAAAGAAGGAGGAGATGGAGGAGGAGGGTGTTGGTTTAGTCTGACTCCATTATTTCAACATTTGTTTGTGGTGTTCTGCTGTTCTCCTAGTGGGTTGATTGCATACATTCCTCTGTTGCATCAGCAGCTGACAATTAATAGAGAGGGAGAGAGGAAAGGAGGGTGGGAGAGAGAGATGGACGAGAGAGAGAGAGAGAGAAAAAGGAGGGTGGGAGAGAGAGAGAGGGACCAGAGAGAGAGAAAGAGAAAAAGGAGGATTGGAGAGAGAGAGAGAAAGAGGGACGAGAGAGAGAGAGAGTGAAGAGAGAGAAAGAGAGAGGGAGCGAGAGCGAGAACAAAAAGAGAATGGTACTGTTATGGCAATGTGTACGACAGTACTATAGACGTTATGAAACGTAACAAAGAGAATGTATTATTGGCCTGCCGTTGGGGTGTGGACGATGTATGTCACGGCAGATGAAAGGCTGTATGTAGGCTATGTCACAGCGGTGAACCAGCAGGGTGGCTACACTGCACCGAGGAGATCCTTCAAAAAAGGTCTGGTGTAGGATTCTAATATTGTGGAATGCTGCAAGTTCACACACCACACCACACCACCGGCAAGGCCAGGATCCAGCATCCCATGCATAAAAACAGCCCAAACGTCAGAACGGTTCTGAAATAAAAAGGATTACAACATTCACCGAATAACCAGACAAACCAAGCCATTCTGTTTGTAGCATTAGAGAGAACCCCAAAAACCTGTTCCCTTCGAAGAGGGCCATATGGTGCGGCTGGATGTCAGTTTGTTTTTCCGCAAATCCGCAGACGGAGGTGTACCTCCCTAGAGAGCCGCAGTGCGTGTGTGCGTGTGCGTGTGCGTGTGTGTGTGTGAGTGTGTGTGGGTGTGCCTGTGTGTGCGAGCGCGGTAGTTGACAGAGGTATACCACAGCTGCAGCATTTACCTCACGGCATGCACCTAGGGGGGTGGGGGGGTCACCCGGAGCGGAAACACAGCAGATGCCAACGTGCCACAGCTGTGCCCGTCTGAACGACAAACTAAGCGTTCCCAGGAACGGCTGGTGTCGGCTCAGCTCAGCTCCTAAAGGCCCACACGGATGGGTGTCAGCTCTATGTCGGACTCTGAGACGTCCAGGGAGGCCTCTCCCCCTCCCTGTCCCTCTTGTCATCTGCTCTGATGTCAGAGTAGATCGAGAGAGCCGAGCCGGGGGGCCCCTGGGTGGGTGGAGGGGGGGTCAAAGGTAATTTGGATCATAGGGGCTATCAGGCTGTCCAGCTGGGTCATCGTAGTCATGAGATTCACCTGAGATGTCACACGGTTTAGTGGGCTGTCTAACCTCTGTCTAGCCGACCCCCCCCCTCCCCCGCCAGGTGTATCATGTCGTAACCACGGTGAAGCTGACTGACGCATGCCGCGTCCTGTCATGTCAGTGACGTAGATCATGTTGGAGAGCTTACGTAATCGTGTGTCAGGATCTGTTCCACTGGTATGTGACTCTGAAGGGAAGGGCTTTTATTATTATTATCCACACACAGATCCACCTTTAGTCTGGAGCACACAGGTAGAAAACAAGGTTCATGTTCTGAAGCCATATATCGAAATGGTTTACGTAGTTGTTGAGTTGTTGTTGTTGTTGTTTTTTCATCGGAAAAAAACACCTTGACGATGGTTTAATATCAGAGCAAGGTCAGCACCAAAAAATAAAATTAAAAAATGAAGACATTCTCCCTGCAGTTTCAAACTACTCTAATATGGCATTTGCTGTCAGTTTCCGCACACACACACACACGTACAAATACACTACCCAAACATATCTAAAGATCATGTTCTGAGTGGCAACCCGGCCTCATTACAGGCCTGACAACTTTGCCGTTGAATATGGATATCTTTCCGCCACTCCGGTGGGGAGCCGTGTCCTTTTATCCCATCAGGTCCCTGTCATGTCTGCAGAGTCCTCCCTCCGCGCCCCCCACCCCCCGGCCTCACCGGCTCCCTCAAGTCATTATCTGGATGATGGACCGCTGGATTGAATAATGGCCGTGCGCAGTTAACCCCTCGGAGGGCCTGACCTGCTGCGCGTTCGGCCGTCAGTGGTGTGTGCGTGTGTGCGTGGGGGCGGGCTCAGACGTGTAAAGACACAGATGGCTACCGACATATTGGTACATAAACCTAGCGTAGCCGCCACACCGCTTAGGTGCTGTTGTAGCTGGTTGGGTTTCTAGAAGAAGCCAGCTATGACAATCCCTCTACATGTAGGGTTAACCGTAAAGGATTGTTTCCTATCAGCACTGTTCACTTCATTATTCTTTTTTTGTATTATTCTTTTTTTTTCCGTTCTGAAGGTGAAATGCCTGAGCCGTTGGCCAAGGACAGAAGTCGACCCTCATCGACCATTTTCTTAACTCTCCGTCCTCTTATCCCAGGCCTGTCCGCTCCCAGAACCGCATCTCTGCTTCTCAGCCTGCACACAATCGCACACACCCACGCACGGGCAAAACGTGTCGTGCTAATTTATTCTTCACGCTAGCTATTGTCGTAGGCCTCAATTAGCCACGCTTTGTTTGTGCTATCCGTTGTTGTTGTTTTTTTCCCCTGACCTTTTCAATTGGGATAAATTGTGGCACAAAAATATTTAATTCGATTGCAGTGACTAGGGATAGAGCACCTACTGTTAGCGTTCCCCGGTAATGTGGCGTAATCCCGAGAGTTTGGAACCTATAGCTGCAAGGTTTTGCAGGTAATGGATGAATTGGGTGATGGTGCGTTATGGTTTGTTTCCATTCAGCAGGGTAACGCCGCTATCGAGCTGCGTATGAACTACATCCCAGGGCTCTCAACCACGATGATCTCGTCATCGTGAATCAGTTTCTGTTTCCTTGATTCGTCATGGATATATGAACAATATCCATTCAGAAATCACACGGCACGCGCGGTCTGGGGGGGCTTTGCAGCGGCTGGGATTTGCCGTGCGTTGCGTCAGGGGCATGACGAAGTGCCAGCACAAACACTCGCGTTGGATGCAGACGCATATGCAGTTTTCCTGGCATCACTATACCATTCAGCCACCATTTTATTCTGTGTGGAGACACTCTGACGAAAGGGTTTCTTTGTGTCTGTGTTGCTGCTCATTGCCGAGGCTTCACCTCACCTCTTGTGGTTTCCACGGGCCATTTCTCCAGCCTGACTTCCCCCGGCCGCCCAATTTAGATCCAAACAGGCGAGGCAGAGACGGCTTCTGACCGGGGCGCCTCGCGATCTGCAGACAGCGCCGCGCTTGGGGAGGTGTGCGTAGGAGGAAGCGTGCGTGTCTTCGGGGTGTTCCACACACACAGCGGGGGAGGGAGAGAGATGGAGAGAGAGAGGTACAGAGACAGAGAGAGAGAGAGAAAGGGAAAGGGAGACACAGAGAGGGAGAGAGAGAAAGGGAAAGAGAGAGAAAGACAGAGAGAGAGAGAGAGAGAGAGAGAGAGAGAGAGAGAGAGAGAGAGAGAGCGAGAGAGAGAGAGGGGGGGGTGGAAATGAGAGAAAGGTAGAGGTAGAGAAACAGAGATAGAGTTAGAAAGAGAGAGAGTGGAATATAGGAATACACAAACAACAGCAGGAGAGAGAAAACAAGAAGCGGAATGGACAGAAAAGGAAAAAAAACACACAAACGGCAAAGGGAGAGAGAAAGTTATGAAAAGAGGAGGAAAAAAAACATGGCGGCAACGCAGGCAACGAACGAAGATAGAGAGACTTAGTCTTCCCAAGACCAACGGAGGGAGATTACGGATAGTATTCCTCACGGAGAAACCGGTGCTAATGAGGAAGCAGGCAGAGCGAGGGCAAGCGGTGAGGTCAGCACCACAGGTCAGAGACAGTGTGATTGCTATGCTAGCTAGCTGCGGTTAAAAAATAAAGTCCTGGAATCAGCACAATCCGACTGGACGGTGCGGAGTCAATCTAATGAGCACGGGAACGCACGCATGTACAGCTTAGGTTTTACCTGGCGATGTTGATGTATGCCCCCTGCTAATGGCCGTCGGAGTTGCCTTGGGTTTCGGCTCGTCTCGCATTGCGTGGGGAGCAGATTAAAACACAAAAAGAAAGGAAGAAAAGAAAAGAAAGAAAGAAACAACTTGATTCCAGTTACGATTAGGTCATTGAGGCTCCAGCCAGTTTTATTCCGCCGTCGTATTTGCATGATTGGTTACAAACGTGTCTCGGTGGGAGACACCATGGAATCAGCGGTCCGTTGAACCCCCATGGAGTGGGCTGTGATTGAGTAACAAGAAGAGGCTTCTTGGACTGTAGCAATGAGATGCCAGCGGGAGGGGGGGGGGGGGGGGGGGGGTGGAGGGAGAGTGGAGGGCATCGCCTGGAGACCTTGTTAGCCTCTCTCCTCCTCTGCTTGATGGACAACGACAACCCTTCAACCCCCCCCTCCCCGCACACACACACAGACAGACACCACCCCTCGGCACCCCGCGCGTGTACCAGCCATGCCCGGCCTAGCCACCCAAAACGGATGCCATGTCAAAAGAGCAGGGGAAACACAGAGCACTGCTCATCTTGAACCTTTGAGACGCTTCAGTGTTTTATTCCAGGGGGGCTCTTGGCGTTTGGGGGGGTTGGGGGGCACTGATCAACAACCCTAACATAGTGACTTGTTTTGAATGTATTCATCATATACTTGCAACGCGTAGCGTTTCAATGAGAGTCTTCTATACTAGCTTGCCCTCTAGCTGTGATATTGGGGTAATGGCATGACAACGGCTTAGCCAATGGTAATAATATAAAAATGGAGGACAGACTTTTTTTTACCTGATTGTATTCAGGATGAAGGCAGAGGATTGTGTTTGTTCTTCTTCTGTGGTCTGTATCGAGGTGGTGCTCCTTCAATTGAGACATCAATGTGCCGGTCCATGAGCCGCTGTGAGCATTTCATTGCTGTGATCAAGCACACATGTATTTTTTTATAGTGTTCTGTGAAAAAGATGAACTCTTGGGAGTTTATTCTTTTTTGCCTCTTCGTCTCGTCTCCATGACTTAGCACTACTTTTCCTGCGGCTGCAGATGAGTAAGAGCGACTTGATGCACACTCAAATTCACCCAATCAAAAGAGATGTTATCTTTCGATCACAGGGATGTGTCGTAAAATAACTACATTTGTGTTTGGAGTTCCTGGCGGTCGAGGTCAAAAGATGAGATTTAATTTGCTGCTTCGGTTTGTGTCCCCTGCGTAGTTGTTTACAGCTAAACAAACCTTGACGAGGGAAAATATTTCTGTGGAGTTCAGATGAAAGCAAAGATGATTCGTTGTGCCAGGAGCACCCACGACGACGCCGGTGAAGTCGTTGCGCTTTAACCTTTCACATATTAGCCACCCATCAAGCATCCGCCGAGGTAAGAACGCGCTAGCGTCGAACAAGATGCCGGGGCTGGCGTTTTTTCCGCGTGCTTTACTTAATGAGCTCTGCCAGTTCCTCTAACTGGATGAGAATATAAGTGCTGTGGACAAGGTTAGGACACTCGGGGTCATAGCCGCAACAAGCCCATGCCGTAATGACAAGTAAGAGTGTAAGAGTCTGAGAGACACAGGTTAATTAGGGGGAATCCATGCCACTCTTGGCCGCCGCTGATGACTAATTTAATGGCTTTATTACTGCCGCTTTCTGCCTAATTAAATTGCTCTAATCTTATTTGCAAAGCATTGTGGGGGATAAGCCCAAGGTTATTTTGCGAGCGGGGACGGAGCATCATATCAGTATCTCCACGGCACGTAGACAACCCTTAAGGCTGACGCGGGCACACACGGGCACACATCACCATATTCAACCAACAGCCTTCCCAATAATTAACACCAAAAAACAGGCTATGGGGGAATTAGGGAACTTTCCTTGTAAAAAGACGTGTTTTTCCCCCTCAGCAAGCGAAGAGGCGTGTGACAGCACGGACGTGATTGTCGTGTTCATCGGGGTGCGTCTTCCTCAAGGAAGCCGCCGTCGAGATTTCCGACGCTCGCTTTCATTGACGCCTTGTCACACGGTAAAGGCAAACAGGAAATACAAATCGGAGACCTTCGTTCTTTCACTCGACCGACTAACGCTCCGGCAGCGGGTTTAAACGAAAACAAACGGGAGACGGTGTTTACCCCTCTAGCTTTTAAACGGGGCCCTCGGTCGCTAAGAGACCACTCAGTTCACTGACTGCTCACGCGAGCCCCGCGCGACAGACACCACAGCTCACGGCTGCATGTCACCCGCTGAAGGGAACCCGTTGAAACTTTCAGGAACCGCGCTTCCGTAAAATGGCCCTGAAGATGAAAGACAGTAGACGTACGTGAAATCGAGCTTCCATAAGCAGGGTGTGCTATGACGCTGTCCGTGGCTGTAGTGACCCTGAGACGGCCACGCTCCCATGAGTCATTTGGGTTGATGTCTCAGGCCCTCTGGTGTGTGCAGCATTAGTGGTGTAATAGCACGTGGAAGGCTGTCCCACAACAACGCCGTCACACGCGATGTCTGCCCCCCTTACTCACTCGAACATGAGCGCACCAAAACGTGAAAGCACCCGCATACACAGGAACATCCACACAGGCTAAAGCATATGCTCTACCACACCATGCACACACACATACACACACACACACACAGACACAAACACACACAGACACGAATACATACAAACACACACACAGGCTATAGCATATGCTCTACCACACCATGCACACACACACATACACACACACACACACACACACACACAGGCTATAGCATATGCTCTACCACACCATGCACACACACACACACAGGCTATAGCATATACTCTACCACACCATGTACACATACACACACACGCACTCAAACACACAGACACACATACAGACACGAATACATACAAACACAAACACACAGACACACACACACACACACACACACATACAAACACACAGACACACAAACACACACACCAAGACACAAACACGCACACACACACACACACACACCAACACGCAATGAAATGAAGGAAAAAGCTCTGAAGTTCCAGCACATTGCTTTTGCGACGAGACCGGCGGGCAATCATCGGCCATCTCCGCCAGTGAAATGAGCCTCAAATTGTGAGGAAAAGAAGGCCGTTTTGACAGGCGACGTCCAAATACGAGGCGATAGAATCTCAATGAGGCCTGAAAAAGGGAATGCATAAATAGATTAGACGGAACGCGCCGCCGCCCCACAGAAAGCAAATCTAATTATGAAGCCGCAGTGCCTTCTGATTCGGAATAGGAGGAGCTCATCTTGGCCCAACGGAACCGACGAGATCAACACGGACGACAGCAGCCTTCAGCTAAGAGAGAGAGAGGGGGGCGAGAGAGAGGGAGAGAGAGACAGAAAAAGAGAGAGAGAAGGATAAGAGAGATAGACCAAGAGAAAGAAAGTGAGAGAGAGAGAGAGAGAGAGGGGGAGAGGGAAGGATAAGATAGAGACAGATAGAAAGAAAGAGAGAGAGAGAGATAGACTGGGGGGGGGGGGGGGGTTAAGAGATAGAGACACAGAGAAAGAGAGAGAGGGAGAGATCTGAAAGTCAATCTGCGTGGGTGTCATCTTGAAAAAGAGCAGGGCAGCCAAGTGACAGATGAAAAATGTTTTCCATATCCTGATGCCGATAATAACCGTGCTGAGAGCTGCACTGTTAACCAACATGACCAATTAAGTTTTGCCTGGAAGCGGTTCCCACAAGCTCCGATGTGTTCAGAAATAAACATCCAGTCATTTCAGCTTTGATAGCAGGCCGACCCTGTGCCCATGAGTTCAAACTCTACACGGGAAAATTAATCCCTCACATGTATATGTTCTGCCTCAAGGGTAAAAAGAACATTAACTGTCTTGTCTTTCCACAGTTTTTGTGAAATAAAGTCATTTCGATTTTTTTTATTTTATTCATTAAGTTATATGTAATTTACAGTGCACAGCCTTCTTCATATGAATATTCACCTCACAGTGGGGGGCAGAAACCTTTCTGCGTTTATTTTTAGATGGAATATTACAATTAAAATCCACTTTGCAGTAATTATACGGAATCACATTAAACATGTCATGCATTCCTTAGAGACTGGGTCTTGCTAAGGAACAGTCATGCATGTAATTAAAATATCCAAGCATCTTAGCGTGCCCCACAATAACATGCATTAGCGGACTCGCCATCGCCCAGGTAGACACATGCAGATCCCCCACCGCCACTGTAGCTAAGCCCAAACGCAGTTGGTGCTAGGACAGAATGTTCAGAGAACAATAATGATCGTTCTCTAGAAATAACTTTTGGAGGGAAACTATTTGGAAACGCTGCTTGTTCTCTCAGGGGAGTTCATGCCATTGAGATTTCAGGTTGGGTTACTATTTGCACATAATAACAAAATAAAGCCTTGTCCAAGTGAAGCATTATAAATCGCCTTACTATTCGGTTCTGCCCTGGAAGATGGTTTTAAGAACACATTTTAGTTTGTATTCGATGAATTAGCTACGCCTATTCGAGTCTCACCATACGTGCCAAATGATAAAGATCCCATTTCAGGGTCCAACAAACACTACCAGGTAGGACTCCCCCCGACATCCACATGCAATTTGATGAGGAGCCGTGCTAACGATCCAATCGAACCCCAAATTGAATTAAAAAGCCGGTTGACTCAATTTATTCGGGAAGGACATTGTTCAAGGTAGTCATTAGTTGGCGTGTAATGTAACGTGCGTGTAGCGTGTGGGGAGCGGAGTGCCGGCGTCTTAAGAGAACGCCGTCATTGAGCGGTCTACCTTCCTCCCGGCTCCTGACCCCCAGCCATGTGAATAATACAGACCCTTTACACACACACTCAACGGGAACCTAGCGGAGCCCTGCACTTACATTAACTCCGGTTTGGTATAGCATGTAATGTAATGTGTTCAGTCAGCAGTGGAGACCGAGGGGGGCCTGGGGGGGGGGTAATTGTTGAAGATTGTGGGAGGACCCCCCCGCCCTCACACAATTTCTCCATCTTTGAGTTTCAGTGATGGCTGTTAGGAGACACACATAGGCTTTTTTAATGAGACACCATGTAATAGCATAGTCTGTCCTTCTGTGTGTGTTTATGTAATGTGTATGTGTGTGTGTGTGTGTGCATGTGTGTGTGTGTGTGTGTGTGCGTATATGTGTGCGCGTGTATGCATGTAGAGTGAGTGTGTGTGAGTGTATTTATGAGGTGTGTATGTATGTGTGTGTGTGTATGTAGTGTGTATGTGTGTGCGTATGTGTGTGGGCGTGTATGCATGTAGAGTGAGTGTGTGTGTGTGTGTGTATTTATGTAGTGTGTATGTATGTGTGTGTGTGTGTATTGATGTATGTGTGTGTGTTTGTGCGGATGTATGTGTGTGTGTGTGTGTGTGTGCGGCTTTTAATCACAAACTGTCACCCCACAAATTTTTTTAATCAAACTTTCCTAAGCCAGTTTCTTTTCCCCTTCTCCCTGTATCACTGCATTATTAAGGAGAAATCCTGTGTTCCTTTCCCTCACGGTCTCCACACCACCTGCTGCACCCCATTACCACACGGCAGTAGTTACCCACCTTTCACCCCCTCTCTCCAGGTACCTGTCACGGCCATAGGACCCACTCTATCATGCCCCCTCCTACCATTCCAGCATTAGATATTCGTTAACCTGGCTCAGTCACCATGTGCCCAGCTCGTCAATCATCCTCAGAGATGGCGTTACCCCTTGACCCTCCTGCGGCCCTACACACACCAGTACCCCCCCCCCGTGGAACACAGAAGCCGTGCCCTTGACTACGTCCCCCTGTATGCCCCTGCGCCCGCCGTCCCTCCTGCCCTGTCCACTGTGGAGGAGCGGCTGACCTGGGAGCCGTAGTCCGGTTGGCCCTCACCGAGGATGTCTGCCAGGATGATAAGTGAGGGCTGTGGAGGGCAGCAGGTGGGAGCCAGTGAGTTGTGTCTGAGCGCGGCCTTGGCACCTTGGCACCCTAGCTGGCACCTTGGCACTGGTGTTACCATCCAACTCGCTTATCCTCAGCTCGAACCGACTGCCCCAACCTTCATACCAACACCCAATCATAGTTCTGGCTCCAGAAAAATGTCAAGCATCCCCAGACTAGTAATTGAATAGAGTCCCCCGCCCCAACCCACACACACACACACACACACACACATACACACACACACTCACACACACACATACACACACCCACACACGCGCACACACGCACACACGCACAGGCCCAGCCAACGGCCTGGTGTTCCGCTCAGTGTATTTCCCACACCTCGAGACCTTGACCCTGTGTGTCACAGGTGCAGACGCCTGCCCCCTCCCCTGGTAGCAGGGCTGCAGTGGTGGAGGCCCCAGCAGAGGAGACACGGTGAATGCAGATTCTCGGCTGCCTGGCAGGCTCGTTAGTTTCCGGTGGGTTAGCGCCTGCAGGAGGGGCCCTGCCGTGCAGCCCAGCCCCTGGGCGAGATGGAACCAGGGTCCTACACACACAGACTTTGACAGGGAAAGTAAGAGAAACCGCTGATCTCGAAATGAGCAGGTAATGTGAGGAATAGATGGAAATGGTGATAGTGAGAAAAGTAAAAAAGAAAAAAGAAAGAGAGAGAGAGAGAGAGAGAGAGAGAGAGAGAGAGAGAGAGAGAGAGAGTGAGCGAGAGAGAGAGAGAGAGAGAGAGAGAGAGAGAGAGAGAGAGAGAGAGAGAGAGAGCGCGAGGGACCAAAAAGAGGAGAATGAAAGACAGTGTGCAGAAGGGAAGCCAAGAGTGAGTGATGCTAATGTCGTGCTGTTGGCAATACCTCTACAACCAAGTAATACCACTGGGTATGGTTGGACTACTGATGCATGGGTGATAGTCTGGCTACCAGCTCAGCTGTAAATGCATCCAATTGTCCCCTCAAGGAAAGACGGAGAAGTTCATGAAAAATGACGTGTAAGGGAGAAAGGAAAGTGAGAACAGAAAGTAAAAGAAGAAAGAACAAGGGAGGGAGAGAGAGAGAGAAGACAAATGGTCCGTAAGTCACACCAGATGCGGCGCGTTCCATTTCATTGTTTTCCAATGCAGCTGTTGGGCGAACGCCGCGTGGGACGAACACTTTGAGCGGAGAAACGGCCCTCCCAGGCACTGCTCCTGCATGATGGGAGCATGCTTGCTCTTGGCGTCGTCATTCCCACGCGGGAGTTTGCAGCCCGCGTGGCCTTTTCGTGAACACCCACACGCCCACAGGCCCCCGGCTCGGACCGACCTCGAGCTGCAGCTCCTCCTCCTCCGGTTGGCATCAGAGCTCCCGGACCGGCTGATCCCAAGAACCACACTGGTTGCCAGGTCTGGGGTCAGCCAGTCAGAATGCATTGGAAGTCGTTGTATTTTCACGTGTCCACTCCCGTTAAAGGACCAGGGTTAGGGTTAGAGTTACCAGGGTCACCTACGCTGAGTGGCCTCGTAGTGGTCTTACGTTTTTCGCCGTTTTTTTGCCGACAAGACGTTGCCAAGCGTTTGTTTCAACGGAAGCGGAGGCGCGTTGAAACACCCTGTAGTGTTACGCAAGCGTTGCAACGAATGGCAGCTGAGAAGGCTGTTCTTTTTGTTGTCGCAGGTAACACACTGCAGTGGCAGCATTTCTAAACGACTCTAGTAGGATCCATGGCGCGCGCTGCCTTTTGAATCTGCGGGCCTTTAAATACAGGTCGCCGCTGATTGGGCGACACCTCTGACGCACCCCGTCAAAGGCCGCCCTGGGCGCCGTTTCACACCGTTACGAGGAAACGAGTCGTTCAATCAGGAAACCGTGGCAAAAGGGTGCACACCGTTTCAACATTCAAATGATTTAATGTTGTAACATATTTGTGTCAAAGTGAAATGAGAACCTGCACAAAACCAATACAGTGCAGACAATCTTGTATGGATAGGAGCAGCAGATCAATAAAATGTCATTGGTTTTACCCAAAAAGGTGGACCATAATAATAGTATTGACATCCTGAATGCTGTGCTTTTTAGTACTCAATGGCCACTTAGATCATCGGCCAAGCAGGCAAACCCATAGGCTAATGGTGATACCCTTTTATTGAAATAAGACTGATTCTTGTTTCTAGTACCCCTCAGATAAAGAAAACTGAATTGAATGGGGTCTAAATAGTGGGTCTTTTAAGTCAGTTTATTTACTCACACTGGTTGTTAACTGGTCTAAATGGCTGATGATCCGTGTTTATTTTAAATGGACGAGAGTAATTCTAAAGTTAATGGGTCTTGCTTTGGTACTTGTTCTTGAACCTCTACCTCAAAGCTCCCTTACACAAGCACATTGATACATTAGCCTGTGTGCCGCTTACACAAAACACAACCTCAGGCATCAAGCACAAAGCACCCAGTCACTATCAATATATATCAATAGCCTCCATTCATCCAAACCTGTTTCTGATCTTAAGTAATATATATATATATATATATATATATATATATATATATATATATATATATATATATATATATATATATATATTAGAATAAGAATAAAACACCCAATGTCTGTGTTAACCTTGCACTGTAAAAATGGAAGGGTTGGATCATGCTCTTTTAGGATAGGAACATGATCCCTGAGGGGGAAAATTTGGTTCGGATTGTCCTTTTCATAACTTTTGAACAGAATGTGCACCATGGGTTAACCTGTGGAGGTCACTGAGTACAGTAGAGCATTGCTATGTCAAACCACTGGTCGACAGGTTCACACACACACACACACACACACACACACACACACACACACACATCCATGCATCTCCATGCATCCACCCATCCACAGGGTGAGATGATGCATAAGCGCCCCGATGTGTGAGATGTAAATCACAAAGACATATACAGTAAGACACAGCAGGTATGAACAATACACAAAGCAAGATTAGTTTGAAATAAAACTACAAGTGTGTGTATGTGGAGATGTCACCTACAGAGTGCTGACCAGGTTTCTTCCAAGGCTTAAAGTAAAGCCATGGGTATAGATCAATTGTCACCCAAAAGACATTGAGTTGCCAATCAGGCATACCAATGAACGTCACTAATAACGTCATTAAAACAGGATGGGTGGATCCTAAAAATGGGTGTGAAAGTGCCAAAAAAGGAAATATTGGGGGCAAAAAGAGTCATGTGATCTAGAGGTGTAGTCAGCAACCTGGAGGGCATTATGTAACTGAACAGTATATAAGTTGCATTATGTAACTGAACAGTATATAAGTTGCATTATGTAACTGAACAGTATATAAGTTTCAATTATGTAACTGAACAGTATGTAAGTTGCATTATGTAACTGAACAGTATATAAGTTGCATTATGTAACTGAACAGTATGTAAGTTGCATTATGTAACTGAACAGTATGTAAGTTGCATTATGTAACTGAACAGTATGTAAGTTGCATTATGTAACTGAACAGTATGTAAGTTGCATTATGTAACTGAACAGTATATAAGTTGCATTATGTAACTGAACAGTATATAAGTTGGGATGCGAAGTCAGTTCAGCAGACTTTTTGCGAACGGCCTCAAGCTTTGTTATTTGGCAATGAAGTTCACCCAAGAAGAACCTCTTTGACTCCAGTCTCGTCGATTTAATTTTTGCACAAAGTTTTTGTCTTCCACAATATTTGGTTCTCCAATTTTTCATGTGGTTATCTCTTGAGAAAACAGCATTGGGAAAGAAAAAGAAAAGTAAATGGAGTAAAAAAACAAAAGCATGTACGCCAACCAAACTGATTCTCAAAGAAAAATACCTACAGGTATTGTGTTCAGCTGCTCCTTATGTTATGTGCCTTGTAGCACGAGTATAAAAATGATGTTACTTCTAACTATCGCAAAGCGAACAACATTATGGTTTTCAGCCTTCGCTTGAAGTAGCCGCTCGTTTCTTATAGCCGCCCGTTTCTTATTGATTGTATATTTTGCCTGGACGGCTGTTTCGTCTTTCAAGGGCGTATTATGAGAAAAGGATGATGAGCCGTGGTGTAGCTTACGAGGGAGGGTCCTGCGGTTGCGTCTTTGAATCCTCCATATCTGATGGGCGCAGTGCATGTTACAAAAGGGATGCGATTGACTGCCTGATGGATGGTCTCCAGTGCCCCTGCGTACGCTGTTATCCTGACTGCCTCCAATTATTAATAAATTAACATATCATCAATATTTAAGTAACCTCTTGGTGTAACCCCCCCACCCACCCCCCTACACACACACACACACACACACACACACTCAAAATATAATGGACTGCAATATGAATTGGAATATTCAGAGCGAGAACTCTCAGACCTGCGTATTCCGAGGTCGGGTAGTGAACTTTGGAAGCGCCAGCGTTTTCTTGTCCCCCGCTCTCTCTCTCCCATCACCATGAGGGCACACAACCCCAGAGGCTGCAGATCGCACGGGAAGTCAGGGGTTGTGAAGGACAATTGGCAACCTGTGAAAATGTAATCAAGGGCCATGAATTAATCAATAAAAGGGGAAGGATAGATAAAGCGGCCGCATGCTACTAAACGCAGCCAGGGGAGGCCCGATGCCCCCCCCCCCCCCGCCCTCTACTCACTTCCTCCCTTGCTTCCTTCTTGAATAAATCATTTCATGTGAAGGTCTGAGGGTATTCTCTGGAAACAAGCCCCATTGTCAAAACCCGGCTCCCCACTGAACCTGGGCTGCCGAGGATCTCAAGGCCGTGAGGAGGGAAAGGGAGCCGAGAGTCTGAATATTTACCGGGCCCAAAACAAGATCCACTTTGAATATTTACCAGTCATGCAATGCTATTCATTTCTTAAGGGAGCCAATTTGGAGAAAACTGCTTGCATGTCAACGTCACGTAATGAAGTGCCACAGACCGTTCACTCTGATTGCCATGTTCTGTAGCATGCAGGCTCCCAGGAGGAGGAATTTAATATTGCCCTCCATCATAATACATATACGGTTTCCAATATGGCGTGGTTGGTTGTACAGTAATTACTGTCTATATCATAGTATTTCATGCATAGGCATGGCACCATGGGAGGCTGATGGCTTCTGCCAGTCGCTTGTCAGTTTAATTATGTGATTGGAGAGACCTAATGATAGAGCTGCAGTGTTTAAGGGCCGCACTGCATTCAGAGCCGAGGAGTACGGTTTGAAAGGCAGCGCGATGGAAGCTAGCATTATCGCCATGGATACGCACCCCACTTTGTCAGGTGTGCCCATTTCGTTTTCGAACACAAGTTAAGGGGAATGATTTATCATAAGATTGGGTTGTGTGTGTCCACATTTCCAGGTCGTGGTCCGAGGTATGATTTATTTTGATGAAGGGGTTTATCTTTCTCTCCTAACAGGCTCAACATTTGAGTTCACAGTGACACTCCCAGGGGACAGGATTTCATAATCTCTGAGTACATTTACATTCACTCATATTTGGGGGGTTGTCTGAGAAAATATGAAATTGAAAATGTGATAGATACCCTGCATGGTAATTGGCATTGCAGCCCTAGCCACACCAAATCTGCAGGAACTAAGCTCAAGTCAAATTGAAAATGCACGCCTCTGAAGGGAGCAAGTTAGAGAGAAAGACAAAGTGTGTGTGTGTGTGTGTGTGTGTGTGTGTGTGTGTGTGTGTGTGTGTGTGAAATAAATGGAGAAGGCGGAGGTAGAGTGATAGAGCCAGAAAGAGAGAGATGTTGATGTTGTGTTTGAGCTGTCAACAATGAATGAGAGAGGGAGAGAGAAAGAAAGAGAGAGGGAGAGAAAGAGAGAGAGAGAGAGAGAGAGACACAGAGACACAGAGACAGAGAGAAAGAGAGAGAGAGAGAGAGAGAGAGAGAGAGAGAGACAGAGAGACAGAGAGACAGAGAGAGAGAGGAGGTACAAGACAGTTCCCCAGCTGCCAACAGAAACCTTGGCCTGCTATCTTTACTGCTGAGGGAAACAATACGGGATAAAGAGTTGAAAGAGAGCGGTAAACGGAGGAAAATATACATACAGAGACAAGAAAGAGAGAGAGAGAGAGAGAGAAAGGGAGAGTTGTGTTTCTGGAACAGTCAACCTTGACTTGCCATTGGCACTGGTGATCTGGGTGAGGCGCCTCTGTAACGGGCGCAGTGGAGATGTGGCGGCGTCTCCTGGGCACTGTTCTCCTCTATCTCAGCCCCGGCACTCACTGGAGCACAGCAATCGCTCCTCTCCACACCCAGACGCAGATCTGGGCCGGCGATTACACCCCTCAAATCAAATGAGTCTGGGACTGAGAGATGGAGGGATGAGGATGGGGAAGGGGGGAAGCTAAAGCGAGGAGGGAGGCGGATGTGTACTGGGACGGAGATTTATCATGCCTGCTTTGAATCGGCGTTTAGAGGAAGGAGTGTGGGCCCAGGCGGGGTTTAGAAGGAGGGGAGCGGTGTGGTGTTGGCCTTTGAGAAGTCGTGTGTTTTGCCTTGATTGCACTGAATACTGCACCACTAAGCAAGAAGCAAGAACAATGGAGTAGGTTTGCATACGTAAACCATTAACGCTGCGACATCCATTTTTCATTGGGTTTCAACCGAACTGTGCTAAGACAATAATAACTCCAACAGGATTCATAACAAGCTTTTAATGTGAGAGGACTTGTTGATGCGTGTTAGATGAATTAACGAAAGGAGCAAAGCAAAGATAGATGGACACAACAACGGGGAGGAGGGGGCATGGTAAACTAATGGGAAAGGAGGAAAACAAGGGATAGCCAGAGACAGATGGAGTAGACAGAACGGAAAGAGTAGAAAGAGAGAGAGAGAGAGAGAGAGAGAGAGAGAGAGAGAGAGAGAGAGAGAGAGAGAGAGAGAGAGAGAGACAGAGAGAGAGAGAGAGAGAGAGAGAGAGAGAGAGAGAGAGAGAGAGAGAGAGCAGATGAGGAGACAGAGAGACAGAGAGAGAGAGAGAGAGAGAGAGAGAGAGAGAGAGAGAGAGAGGAGAGAGATAGAGAGAGAGCAGATGAGGAGACAGAGAGAAAGAGAGAGGAGAGAGAGAGAGAGAGCAGATGAGGAGACAGAGAGCGACAGAGACACGGAGAGAGAGCAGGTGAGTAGACGGGGGTGATAAGGTTCATTAGGAAGGAGGTGAGCGGGGAACAAAGCGTAATCTCCATTTTAACCTTACCTTTAGAGGAAGGCCGCAGTGCTGCTGTGATAAAGGACTAGTTCAGCCCCGAGCCACCCTCAGAATACAGATGAGCCCCCCTCCCGCCTTTTGTTATCAGGAGACGTCAGCCAATGGCGGCGGGTGAATATTACTCATTAACTGTGACTGAGGACATCCCTCTCTCCTTCAACGTCTCTATCTCTCGCTCTCTCAACTCCCTCTCTCCCTCGCGCTCTTTTTTTCTCTATGGTTTCTCTGCACTCTCTTTCACGCTGCCAGTCCCTCTATCTGCCCCTGTATCTGTCTCAGTCCACGAGAGAGAGGGAGGGCGAGAGAGAGAGAGAGAGAGAGAGAGAGAGAGAGAGAGAGAGAGAGAGAGAGAGAGAGAGAGAGAGAGAGAGAGAGAGAGAGAGAGAGAGAGTGAGAGAGAGAGAGAGAGAGAGAAAGAGAGAAAGAGAGCGAGAGAGAGAGGGAGAACGATTGCACTGGGCCCCTGCTGGTGTAAGGGGGGTGTGCGTGTTTTGATAAGGATTGATATCAATCTTATAAATCTGAATTTAATGACCAGATCTAGATAGAGCGTAGCCATTAGTCATAGTGTCCCCCTGTGAGGGGAAGGGCTGAACTGTGTAGATTGGGTTTGTAATTTCACAGGGCCTCATCAACATGATGGAAACGGCTGTGGTCGACTGTAAATTGGTAAAAAAAACGGAGTTTGAAAAGAAGGGCGCACAACATGCGTTACTGTATGGTTTAATAAAGCCCCGAAATAGACTTTAGGAACCTCTTAGGCCAGTTTCACTCCCCCTCTGCTGGGTCGTATGAAGTTCTCTGTTCTGAACAGGAGGAAGGAAGGAGGAGGAACAGGAGGGCGAGGAGTTTGGGGTGGGGGGGGGCTGCAAAGTTAGAGGGGGGCAGGCCAGACCAGCTGAAGGGGAGGGTGATAGGGGGGTTCCTCTTGAACAGTAAGTTCTTCCTATCCCCCCTCGCCCTCCCTCCCACCCTCCCTTCCTCTCGGTGCTGAAGCTCTTGATGGATTAGTCCATCAGTTGGAAATAATTAAGGATGAGCTGCAGGCCTGGTGTGGCATCACAAAGGGCTGCGGGGGTCAAACGCTCCATCTCCCCCTCTCTCCACTTTACAGTCCGGCAGCGACCAGCAGCCGCATCCACACGCCGCGCCACTCCAGCGCGCAGCCCAACGCCGCAGCACTGGAGGCCAGAGAAATGAACTTTTATTTGATCTATGGGCTAGGGAGGCGGAGGAACGTTGCGGAATCCATAGGACTAGTTCAAGGTGAAGAGCGGGTCGGGGTGATGGTCTCTCCGCTGGTGAGCGGATGCGCAGTTAAGCGATAGCCGCCTCAAACGCCAGACGAGGTCTCGCGGTTATTCGGATGGTCGAAAGTGACATTTGCCCCCAATACAAGATGTACACCAGTAACAGTATCATACTTATAATAGACTTCAATTCAATGCAATGGTCTATGAGCCCCAGCTAAATCTATCATGAGATCTTTTATGATCTATCTGAGACTTGGAAATATAGTCGGAAGGTGAGAGTCCCTGAACGAGTTTTAACACAAAAGCCCAAAGTATTTTCATTACTATTTTAAAACATGAAATGGAAGTATCCTCTCCACTGGCTCAGGCTGTGGTAAGCTAAAGGGCATAGAAAAGTTGTATTTTTATTCTAAATAGTTATATGAAATACAGTGGAGAAGGTGGGGCAGTGACAGGTTATGAGCCTGCCAACTTCCATTATGTTCTTCCCTTGGGTTGTATATGGCGGTGACGGCCTTGGTAGCCAAGCTCAGACTCTCAGAAAAAAGCTCTTTTTTTTAAAAGGTCTCCTCTGCTGGATATTTCTCCTGCCGTACAACGTTACACCCTCGTTATATCTCATAACTTTTCTTTATATTTGTTATATTGCTATATTTATACAATTTATCTATTTAAATCCATTTATACTGTTTGATTTTTTTTAAACAGGTGTTATGATGACACAGTGAAATACATTGCACATAAATAAAGCTTCTTGTCTCTGTGGAAGAAACCAGAGTCTTGTTTGTAAGAAGTTATTCGGAATGAAATCATAACACAATCGTGGACAAAGGAAGTATGGACCCTCCAGTGCCAACCTCTACCTAAGATGAGCGTGTTGTCCAAGGACATTCACAGAGTACCTGGCAACAACATGGTCAACACACTTCCATGGCTTGGCTACCAAAGAATTGAGCGAAAACACTGGGTGGTCCTGGCCTCTATGAACCATGGCAGTGTACTAGTATTGGTACCATATGATTAAGATTATTATGTGTCTGTCATAACTAATATGGTAATCAATAAACAATAATTATTGCTCTCTCTCTCTCTCTCTCTCTCTCTCTCTCTCTCTCTCTCTCTCTCTCTCTCTCTCTCTCTCTCTCTCTCTTCGTACGTTCTACATTTGTCAGATTTCTAATAGTTTGTCTTGAGTTACTTCACTCTCCTGCTCACCTTCAAGCTCCAATGGAAACTGCTTTTAAACCCTACCTAATGTAAACACATGTAAAGACCACCCAGGAGAACAGACACAACAACAACTTGAGTGCGCTCCTGGTGTCAACTTCATCGATAAAACCTCAATTTCTTTTCTTTGATACAGCCTCTTCAAAATGTCAGGGAGGGGAACACAGGGATGCCGGGTACAAAAGGTCCTACACTTCTTGGCCCCGTCCTTTTACCTGCGTAATTTGGTCGAATTGAGCCCCTGGAGACCAAGAGAAAAGGGAGAAAGTCAGAAAAGCGAGGGATAGGCGGAGAGAGACGTGAGGTCATGGCAGGGGGCCGTGTGATTTCTTTCGAGTCGCGGGTTTTCTGTTTTCGAGCGTGCGAGGGCGCCGAGCGGTCCTGACCGGACACAGAGGTGTTTTCTGCCCAGCCTTTCATGCTCGCGGCACGGCGCCCGTGTCCGCAGCGGGCTTCAAACACGGGGCAGATCAATCTTAGATGCTGGCTTGAGTGGTTCAGCGGCTGGACTGACACTCAGAGGAGAGGGGAGGGCAGGCGGGTGGGTTTTAACAGACCAGGCGCTGTTACAAGTCGACTTTGTCACGGCAGCTTCGCTTTAACGTCCCACGGTTTTTGCGCAGCGCCTGAAAACCCCCCCTCGAGTGAGTAGGATTTACCACAAGCCTCTCGCTCATCTCTCTCACCCCATCACTCGCCCTCTTTGACGCTCAGTCACACACACATACACTCACTGACACACACACACACACACACACATTTGTTTTATCTCACAAAACTTTGTTCATGTAAACTTTGACCACTGACCACACCCCTCAGCCTTGTTCCACATCTCGTAAGTTTATAGATTTTTTTTAACTCCTGCTTTTCTTTTTTTAACAAACGTGTTTATATATTAATGATGAAGCCTCTCTCACCCCCTCCAGTCACGATGTATTTTACATGAGAATCACAGACCGCTAGATAGCTCCTTCTCAACTCGGTGATGAAGCTGAAAGGCAGGAGATGGGATTCCATCTACTGAGCAAAAAAAAAAAAAAAACATTTTCAATTACATAGAAATCCTCACCATGTGTGTGTGTGTGTGTGTGTGTGTGTGTGTGTGTGTGTGTGTGAAGGATCGGCTCTGAAATGCAATTCCAAAGTGTGCCAGGAATCCCTGTCCAATTTTGGACGAATGGGGAAAGCATCTCTAAAGTTTGAAACTGATTATTTTTAATGTGAGAGGAGTCAAATTGGCTGGCGTATCAGTTGACAACCAGCAAATAAAGGGAATGCCTTCGCAACTTTTGGTAACTGAAAAGCACAATTTCTTGAAGTGTTTTCTGCCGTTTAAATGTTTTATGAACATGACGACAAGCATCTTCGAATTGTATTTCAACAGAGAAGAAAAAACTTGCGACAGGTTCACCTCAGTCTGGATTGGTAAACTATATGGGTTTAAAGACATTTTCCGAAGCGCTACCTCGCTCCATGTGAAAAACGTCTCTAGACAAAATATTTTCCTTTTTCTATAACAAGCAAAAGCTATGAAGCACACCAACACACACAGTCCAATAGAGGAAATATTGTCAGTTCAGGAATCCAATTTTGGCTGCTTATTTCATACGATAAGAAACTCATTGTTGGCACCACACACACACACACACACACACACACACACACACACACACACACACACACACACATGATGTATGTTTCTCTGCACAACTCACAAATAATCCAACAGTAAACAATCCCAAATAAGACATGTATGACACATACCACTCAACGTCACTCAGGAATGCTATTAAACGCACACATCAGTCCCAATGTCAACGTCCATCATTCATTTTCCTCCTGAGGTTTTCCTTTAGGAATTGCATGGGTTTAAAGCATGCAATATAAAGCCAGGGATATCCTGCATGCCTTAGGGGGACGTGTGTGTGTGTGTGTGTGTGTGTGTGTGTGTGTGTGTGTGTGTGTGTGTGTGTGTGTGTGTGTGTGTGTGTGCCGGGGGGTAGACTGGATGCGTCTGTCGGTTCTGTCCGCTGTTTCCGGGGGAAACGAGGCCTTGATCTCCTGTTGTAGCCACGCCAAGGCTCTCTGTGTCTGGGTGTAACCAGGCCTTGATCTCCTGATGTGTTAACTAGGTTAACTAGACCAAGGCTCTCTGTGTCTGGGTGTAACCAGGCCTTGATCTCCTGACGTGTTAACTAGGTTAACTAGACCAAGGATCTCTGTGTCTGGGTGTAACCAGGCCTTGATCTCCCTACGTGTTAACTAGGTTAACTAGACCAAGGATCTCTGTGTCTGGGTGTAACCAGGCCTTGATCTCCTGATGTGTTAACTAGGTTAACTAGACCAAGGCTCTCTGTGTCTGGGTGTAACCAGGCCTTGATCTCCTGACGTGTTAACTAGGTTAACTAGACCAAGGATCTCTGTGTCTGGGTGTAACCAGGCCTTGATCTCCCTACGTGTTAACTAGGTTAACTAGACCAAGGCTCTCTGTGTCTGGGTGTAACCAGGCCTTGATCTCCTGACGTGTTAACTAGGTTAACTAGACCAAGGCTCTCTGTGTCTGGGTGTAACCAGGCCTTGATCTCCTGCCATGCTGGACCACGGCTCTCTGTGTTTGGGTGTAACCAGGCCTTGATCTCCTGCTGTAGCCATGCTAGACCGAGGGTCTCTGTGGGTGGGTGAAACCAGGCCTTGATCTCCTGCCATGCTAGATCGTGGCGCTCTGTGTTTTTGGAGTGCGATGGCCACACTCACTTCCATGTGGAGAGAGAGGAGGGAGAAGGAGTGTTTGTGTGTGCGTGCGTGTGACATTGTCAGTTTCAATGTCTACCCTATTGCACATCACAACCACACATACTGTTTTGATACTGCATATTATCCAGGCACTGGCAGATTGAAGTTATCGCCATCCGTGGAAAGCGAGAGAATTTGGTGTGTACAGTGATGTGACAGTGTGAATGTCAGTACTGTCCTGTGTGTTGAACTTCCGCACAGACTTCCGCCATTTCTTCCTTTCGTAAGCGGAGATAGCAAGATGTCAAGATGGTTTCCTTTTATGTCCGTAAACATTTATGTGAGTCTTTGTACTGTTTATTGCAGCTCACATCGATGAAGATGGAGGGGTTCGTGCTAAAAAAAACTCGAGGCCTAGTTCACCTGTTAACTGTATGCATAACATTAAATAAAATAACCATCAGCCATTTTTTTTAAAGAAGAACAATGATTCTATTCGTAATCGACGTTTTTATAATGCCCACGTTCAGTTTCTCTAATGGTAGAAGTGGTTGACAGCTGGGCGAGAGGAGAACAGAGTTCTTGGAGAGCAGGGCGGAGGTTCTCGGATAGTGCTGCCGTAAGCCTTGGCTTGGGACCCATCACACACTGGGAACGGCTCCAATCCAAACTTCAAATCCATCTATACTGTTTGATTTCTAATTAGCGCTTAACAGGCGGTGCCGCTTCAGAAACGGAGAGGAGGCGGGTGGAAGCATTGGGCCGACTCACGACACGGCTTCTCCTGAGCGATACCAATCCGGTCGCCACCTGTTTTTTTTTTTTTGGGGGGGGGGGGGGGGGGGGGGGTAATTTCGAGATATTTTTTTCTTCAGGTGAACGATTTCCTTCTCAGCTGCGCGCCTCGGATCTGTGCTGGCCTGATCTCAGTTAAACTCTTAATAAGCCCCATTTCACGGCGTGCTGCCGAGAGATTAGATCTGACAGGGCGGCCGTGGGCTAGCACTGAGACTGCGGCTCCGTAGGCTAAGCCCTGGCTTGGACACGTTTCAAAACGCGGCGCGCCGCACGGCCTAGCGCGGGGAAAGCTTCTGGTGGCACGGCGATGTTACGGGAGAGGGGAAGCCGTCGATGTGAATTTGGTTTCAGTTTCATATCGTGCATCCCCAGCCACATCTGTGCCCACGGCGGCCTTTATAATGTAGGTCAGGCAGGATCAGGACAGGAGTTGTAGCTCCTCAATGGCAGTGGCCAGCCGGTCAGGGCAGGTGAACTCGGCTGCCGTATTGAATGGCTTAGGGGGCTCTGGTTGGCGAAAGCATTTACCCACAGAGGAACCGAGGCCTGAGTGGACCGACTCCTACCGTTTTGAATGGCGTTCATTTTTGTCGTATTAGAAGGGCGGATCACTATGAAAAGGGATGGTTATGGTCGTGATGCTTAAAGACATTTGCAGTTTGTGACGGTTTTATGTTTTCAGAAACGGTTTTATGTTTTCAGTAAAGGGGGTAGAGAATGAGCAAATGGTCTGAGGAGCAGCTGCAGCCTTGGCTTAGTTTAACGGGGAGAAAAAATACGTTGATTAAGAGCCAGAATAATGGTATTTGTTCTTTAACTTTATGTTCTAGAGGAAAATATACGATCTAATTATGGAAGCTTCAAAGGAGATAGATAAAAAGAAGTCATTGTATTTTACCTCAATGAAACCTGACATTCATTTGATGAAAAAACGAGGTTGAATGTGGCTTGATTGGACCCGAAACAAGCCAGAGCAATTACGGAAGTGCATGATGGAAGAGAATAGGCATTCAGCCAGCTTTACCTGGCTTTACCCTTCCTCCCCCATCTCACTCTCTTTTCAATCTCTCCCTGTCTCCGTTTTTGTCTCCCTCTCTCTTTCTCTCTCAATCGCTCTCTCTAATTCACCAATAGGCCCACAGCAGCAAAATCTAAAACCTTGCCAACAAAAAAAATAAAAATACCCCTGCAATATGTTATCAATGGCCACTCACAAAAGAATCCCTAGTCAATGGATTTCACTCATACACACAAGCTAAAATAGTTCCATGCTAATAGGGGCAGATTGAAAAGAAGATAGTTTTGAATACCTCTGTATTGATTCTATATCTGTGGTACCTTTTAATATGCCTGTAAAGGATGTTCTGATTTATAATATTAAAAGACCAAGCATGTGCACTGTTTGTTCATACAATGTCACTTACACAGAAGCCTTCACAAACCTAAAGCATACCAACTCGTAAACACTGGTAATTTTCGTCTCAGCTCAGCAGGAAGTATAATGGGAAGCTTCAGCTGATGAATGATTTCATTTTGGGCGGTTTGTGATGTGGTCAAATCCTGCTATGCCCATATCAGCCGTGTGTACACAGTGCCCTCAAGTGGTCATATAGAGAATCTGCACAGGCCTGAAGACAACGTTAATTGTTCTAATGTTACACCACACCAGCAAGTAATCCTCTCACAGACAGACTAAGGTAGGCTCAAAGTGCCAATCGTGTGCTCTTTATTTCTCAACGGAATTGTTTCCTTCATTCTACAGACAAAAAAAACTGGAAAAAAAACTATGCGGTGGTTGGTTTGTTAGGGGGTCTGAACAAAGAAGGTGGGAAAAAGTAAGCTATTGGTTCCTGGGTTTCCTAATATCACTACAGCAGGCAACCACATGTCCTACAGGAAGGGGCAGGACTAATTGCCTCTTTAGTGCAAACCTCCAAGGTCTCATTCGATCTTATCTATTAACCCAAGAAGGGTAGCGACAGCAATAGCAGCAGCTGGGTCGTACTGTACCTTGAGATGCTGGACACATCTGCTTCACGCTCATTTAACTTACTTACTTACTTACTTACTTACTTTCCATGTGGCTCAATTGTAATTAATTTGTAAAGACCAGGGCCGTTTCTAGCTTTTGGGGGGTCCCTATTTTGTGAAGCGACTGTATGGGAATTCCAAACCCTCTAAGGTGGTCCTGGGGCATGCATTTATTGTTTAAGCACTTTAAGAGATCCGTGGAAAATATATGCAAATAATTGTTTTCACTTAGCACACGAGGTTGGTTGGTTACCAATAGAGGCCGGCCATATTGATTTCTGAAATGACAGCTTGGGGGGCCCCTGGTGGCTTCGGGGGCCCATGCAACTGCAAAGTCTGCATATAGCAAGAAACGGCTCTGGTGAGGACGTTAGATCAGAGGTTCAGCCACTTTGCAACATCCCTGAATAGATAGGTCAGGTACTTTGTTCAAGGAGCACTCCCACGGTATTCAACCCATTTCACAGATGATTTTCAGTGACATCTTTTGTTTACTAGAATAAAAATGATGTCATTATTAATAACAATAACAACAAGAAGATTAAGGAATGTATTTCATTGTGTTATTTAAAATTCACAATTTCACAGAGTGATCATATTTTTTACCCATAAAGCATCTTTTATAAATTAGGATAACACTCCATTGTTCTAGCTGGTCTTATTTATAGACTACTATAACCAATATTATCAGCTGATTGTTTTGAACATAAATATGATTAATAATCTAATATAAATATGGGCCACGAGTGCCACATAATAAAAGCACAACATCCTAGCTTTACAATAATGTTTTTATATTTGGTCTTATATTTGGAGAACAATGATGGTATGGTATTGTGCAACGTCAAAGTGGATGAGTCTGAAAACTATGAGAAGTTTATCTCCGTCTATCTAAAATTGCCTTTGAGAAAGTAATGAGGCATCACAGACCTTGTTGTAATGCAAACCTATTTTACAAAGACAATGCAAATATTCCTAATTTTCGGTTTGCTCCAGTCTGTACAGTAAAAAGTAAATATTACATAAACCTTGTTTACAAGAGAACAATGATCATCATCATCTTCATCACCACCCTCATCATCACCACCACCCTCATTATTGTTGATGTCTTCATCTAATGAAAAGTTTGTTCTCTATCTTTGCGTTCCCCGCTAGTCTGAGAGGGGAATTCCATCATTCATGAATTACATTTGGGGAATCCCAAGGGATAAATGTTTATACTTTTAACAAACAAATCTATTCAAATGTGATCATATAGTGATGATAATTTCACAAGATAGCATACCTACAATCACAACATGAGAATGTACAAATTACTCTCCATACTCCCCACGCAAAGTTCTTTCTTGATAAATGCATGATAATTTATAAGGTATAATGGAAATTGAAAGACATGGAAAATAAAACTACAGGCAAAGACAGAGAGATATTCATAAAAAGTTGTTTTCCGCTCACATCTGTGCTTTCTAACATGTAGCCCTTGTAGTTAGTAATAAAGCAAATAGACGTTGTACCATATGCAAGAAAAAGTAGGTGTAAGGAATACCAAACCAAATTCTACCTCCACTCTGGAATCCTACTTGTGTTTGATCTATCAAATAATCAGGATCTATCGTCATGTTTTGTTTTTTTAAATAGACATATTATTCGTAGTTGTGGATGTGGTTTTGTGTCAGCCAATTTGTCCTTTGAATAAATTCTATTAAAATCGAATGAGACTAATTAAAGGATAGTTACATGAATTAATAAAATATTGTATTTTGTCTTTATAAATGGCGCTATGTCCTTGTACCAGTTCGGTGCCTATATATATTTTCTATTATAATTTTTTATTAATTCGTGTCTATATTTTTCTTTCAGTCCTATAGTTTACCTTGTGAGGTCAAAACAAATCGCAGACTTCGACGCCTACCTTTCCTCCCTGGCATGTCACATGACTTCGGCAAGTAAACATCAGCCAAATCTAATCAAGGAAACTCGATGTTTGACTTTCGTTTGCATTTTGCACGTTGGTGATATGAATTTCACTGCTACCGTAAGTTGATTTCAGAAAATCGAACGGCATTTTATTAGAATTTGTGGTTGTTATAAGTTTGCCCCGCTAACTAGGTCGCCACTCGCCACTACTCGCCACAACAACAGTTTGTCGATTTGCGTCTGCGAAACAGGCTTGGAAATGCTACCTTGGTTTCAGTGAGGTATAGGTAGACATAGTTAACATGGATCGTCAAGAATGCCGCATGAGCAGTGTCAGTGGTGGCAGTCGAGCGGGCGAATCTCGATCGAGTCCTGATCTTGGTTTGATAACGCTTGAAGACTTGGAGGCTTTCACGGATGATGATTTACAGTCATTCATGTCGTTAAACACGGAGCCAAACGGGGATGACCAAGAAGTTATGGCAGGAGATGAAGAACGACTTTTGAATTATTGGCAAGATATTGGTCGAGGACATCAGATTGATATACCCCGGGGTAAGAGCATAAAGGTTTTTGCAGACTTTGAACACGAACGTGCTGGATCCCAATGCTCTAGAGTCTGTCTAATCATTCCACTCATTACATAAAGATAATAAGTGTTCCATATTTATTATTGTCTTAAATGTGTACTGAAGTAATTAGCATTAGTCATTTAAAATATTGATGTTATGCAAGTTAAAGGAGGAGGAGTTGGGTATATGTCCTTTGATATTCTGTGACCTGCATACTTTGTTTAGGTCCAATATTTTAACCAAAAGGTATTTTTAGACACATTGTTTTAATTTTCATACTAAGGACAAATACTTGTATTGGGACCCAAAGATGGATATAACTTAGATGATTTAACATAAGTAGTTTAATGTTCATACTGCCACAGACAATTGACCAACCTTAAGGATATATCAAATAATCGTGTACAATATTTTAATACAGTAAGAGATGCAACAACTGAACTGTTTATATCCCATGTATTTATAATATTTCCCTCAGAAGATACCAACTAGTCTGTGTCATGCATTCTTTTTCTAATTCATCGGGGTTAGACAGGGGACAAAGTTATACTGTTTGTGTTGTCGATTCTAAACTACGTACATTTTACTCATTTCATCTCCCACAATCCTCTTGTTGTTTCTAGACGTGTTCAGAAGCAAGATGAAGGCTACTGACATCAAACCTTAACTGTATAAGAATCTGTTTGTGGAAGTGTTGGATTGAATCTGTCAAAGAGCTTAGTCACTTAAAACATGAAAACTAACATCCTTTTAATACTGTTGCCATTTGAAAACAGATATGGCACAGCCCATCCAACAGCTCACCACAGAAGTGGAGGGTACGTCCAACAGAGAGGCTCTCCTTCACATTAGTGATGCGTAAAGAGAAGGTAAGTGGGCCTTGGTTCCTGTACGCCCATCTACCTCCTCATTACCTGAGGCCTGCTGAGAGAGAGGTTGAATACAGTTAGCCATCAATGATCACTCTATCAAAGGTACTTCCGGCATTCTCGCTTGTCAGTTTATTTAAGAATCATTTAATTTTGTCATTAATTGAAGCACTTATTCATTGATGTACCGCATGTATTTCTTCAGAATGACAAGGTATTGTATGAGAAACGAGTGTGCGAGAAGGCCTGCTGGGCGTGTGTCACAATGCAGGAAGACACGTATGAGCAAAGCGTCTGTGCCGGTTTCATGAAGCTCATGAAATATATCTGCCACCAGAATACCACAGGTGAGTGTAGGAGACAGAGAGTCAAAAAGCAGAAAAAAGCTATGTAGGATATAGCCTTGATATATCCAGTTTAAATTAAGTGCAATGTGGTTTAACAAAGGTTGTTTGTCACAAGAAAAAAGAAAGAGATTAAAAAGAACATACCCCAGATTTTAGAAAAGTAATAAAACAATATATATTGTGTATTTTAGTGTACGTATACGAGTCAGTGCTGGTCTTGTTTAAAGTTTTTGCATTGTGACCCTTATGGTTGAATGGCAGGGCCAGGTCTGGAATTAAATCAGTCCTCAGCTGTGTTCGAAACCACATACTTTAATACTATCTACTATATACTCCACAAGCACATACTGTTTACTGAAACTGAAATCTAGTATACTACTTCTCATTAAGATCTGCTTAAATTGTTAGTTGACTCAACTGGAACATGTAACCAAAACCCAGGCACTGTTTTGTATTCTGTAAAAGTCATAAGGAAATTGGCTCATTGCATTTTGGGGCGTAAAGCATAGATTTTCCCTAATGCAGTAGGTCATCCGGGGACTTTTTCTAAACAAAATTTTCACATACTGTGTACTGTTGGCATACTGTCTACAAATTTTTCAGCAAATGTAGTATGTTAAGGATGTCTTTGCCCCTTTCTATATAGTTATCCACGACATTCCTAAAGGTTTCCGGACCCTACTACCACATACAAGGCTAACCCATTTAAAAAAGTTAGGTAAAATGTTTTGCTGATTACTGTTAAGCGAAATACAATGTAAATAAACCAGGTGGAAGTCCTTAACTGGCAACGCTTGTTGCATCATGGGAAAGGTTAAGGTTCAGGAAAATCGTGGATTGGAATAAGTGTACCTGCAAAAATCCGTTTTTAATAAAAAATCAAAAATGTACGTATTTTCTTGCTCGTTTAAGTACTTTTTTAAACAAAACTGTCAAAAATAGGTCATTAGAAAAAAGTGTGTAACAGTGCAACAATTTATTTCGATTTTTACTGTTCCTCAGGCAACTACCTGGGGATGACCGTTCCCATCGTGACTGTGGTGCGAACGGATGACACTCGCACAACCCTGTCCAGGGACGTGACAGTGGCCTATCACCTGCCTTCACAGCACCAGCACTCCTCCCTCCCCATGCCCTTTGACCCTGACATCACCGTGGAAACCTGGCCTGCCACTGTGTTGTACAGCAGGTGAGTCTCGAAAAGAGTGAATGAATAGCGTGTCTCACTGTCAGTTTGACATAGTAGCCTAGTCGGCATGGAGAAGCATAGAACTGGTCCGTGACAGTGCTTGGAATGCAGCAGTCCAAGACTAATATCCCTGTACAATAAACACCTGGATGAGACCTAGTACATTGTAAAGCATATCTGTGAGGGGAAAAAGTGTATTTTCGTATAATAGCTTTCAAACTGATTTTTATCAAGGATTTATATTTTAGCATTTATATCTGGTGTTTGTCTCTGTCCTTAATTTAGGACGTTCAGTGGTCCCACCAACGAAACGACGATACTGGAGGAGGTCCATGCCTTTGTGGAACAGTTGGACTCATTGGACCTGTGTCTTAACAATGCCTTCATCATTGCGGGATACTCCAGCCTGGCAGCCACCCATAGACACAACGAAATCTGGTTCCTAGAGCGACAGATTGTCCGAGGAATGTCACTCCCAAATCAAATTATTTTAGATGTAGTCAGTGTGTTGGTGTGGATGTGAAAGTAGCCTCTCTACATTCAACCTAAGTCCCAATATTTTTTTTATCTTCAATGAAGTGGTACTGCAGTTTGTTTAAATGCTGAGAGGTTGTATTGATCATGTTATTTTTGCAGTAAAAACAATCTAATCAGCTAAATACACAAATGTACCATATCCTTCCCTTGCGTGTTGCAAGTAACACTCAAGTTATGTATTAAATGTAAAAGGTGCTGTTTTACAGTTATGTGAACAAGATCTGGAGGTGCCATACCAGTTATTGCTATGTAATTTATTTTAACAGATACTAGAATAGATCGCCAATTCCATTAACAAGACTATTACTCTACGCTAAATCACTGGGGAATATGTAGTTAAAATAGTACTTTTATGTTTTTGTATGAATCACTACGTTTCCCTCAAACTGCGGTGCGCTTACTGAATAAACCTCAGGGGTTGTATCTTGGGTAAATGATGAAGATTAGTCTAGAACTGCAGCACAACAGGGATCCTAGATTATGCTCGTAACGGCACCAGTTAAATGCATCATTTAGTTTGTGTTAGCCTAGACTCGCCAAAGGATGGACCCATGATATAAAAATGCTGTAGAATGTATAATATAAGTAATGCTTTATTGCTGGGAGAAAGAGAAACAAAACTGTATGTATATTTGGGGGCAAAAAGCCCTTAAGTGGAAAGTACATATTCCATTGTGGTCTGTCAGATGTAAGAGTGATCTTTAGGTAAGGAAAAGTGAATGTTTTAGTATGTTAAGTTCTATTTGTATAACACTGAAACAGACGGACCTCTTAATTGTTTATTTTTATTTTTTATCTCATACATTTAACTCAGCTCTTTTCTATGGATAGACCTCCACAGCAACAGTTGGATGTGGTCGCTGACAAATTGATAGAATATGCTTTTGTAAAGGTTTCCAGTATATATCCTCTCCAAGAAAACTACTTGTTTTGTAGTTAGTACTGGTGACATATATTGCAATGCAAATATAACACTGTTAGAATTATAGAAAACTGTTATTGGAGAATGTACTACCATCTTATTATCCTTCATTTGTAATTACTTGTTTTGATAGGTGCAATTAATGTATGTTGTAACAATAATAACTTAATAACACTGAGGATTATTCATAAGTTTATTAACCTTTTTTGAGTTTTCCAAGCAGATTGAAACTACAGTAAGATACAATTGTGATGTTGCAAAGTAAAATAATTGCAGCAATATCTCTTTGTTGAAATAATGCTACAACAGCAAAGTTATCTTTGCACGCAATCGGAGGTTCTTCACGTGAGAAGTTTGAGGAAACCCTTAGCCGCGCGTTGCCAGTGTTTGAGAACACTGTCTAATAGTAGTCAACCCCCTAATGTTGCATGGCCAATTCCATTATCAACCACTAGGTATCAGCAAATAGGTTATATTCAAATATATTTGCTACCACAATCCCTTTTGTATTGGCCATCCCATCAAATCAAATGGGGAAATCCTGTAATTGTGTATCATACATTTCCAGAACCTCGGAGGTAGACTATGCAGGCTAGTGTCATAAAAAGTAAAAATGCAATAAATGGTACAAAAAGAATGAATTTACCATAGTTAAATTATTACATTTTACCCGTGTTTTTAATTTCATGATTCAGCTGTTAACGGTTTAAAATCTGCGTAGATTGATTGGTCTACCGCGAAAGGTGAAAGTTCAGCAGTTCGCCTGTAAAATGGCGGCCGAACCAATTCGGGAATGGAGTGATGACCAACTCAAAAGTGATGATTTACCCAAAAAAGATGTTATTAAATTCATTCAGGACAATGCAGCTCGCTCGGTATGTTTTAAGCATGTGTACGCATACAATCTTTTAATGCTCATTGTAACACCATCGGCCACTTCTTGGATTGAGTTGCTAGAAGGGAGTGCGCATGCATGCAAGCATGTATGCTAGTAGTTGGTAGCTAGCTAACTCCGCAATGGTGGAGCCCTGCCAATTTATGAAGCAAGTAGTAAGCATAACTAAGACAGCTAGCTATTTATGTCTGAATGTCCTGTGTTAATGCATCCAATTTCGTGCAAACTCCTTAAAAAAACTGCTTTTATAAAATGTTTGTTTATAGAAGATAAATCTTCATGAAGTTGTAATGTTGGTCAGGTTCAGCCACTTGCCATGCAGTCAAATTTTTATAAAGTGGTTAATGCAGCGTCTCCTAAATCCATTCTAACACGTCTCCCTTTTCAGTTTCTGGTGGAGCACAAGCTAATGGGGAACATCAAAAATGTTGCTAAAACAGCCAAGAAAGAACAACTGATCCTTGCCTACACTGATCTGTTCGAGAGCAAGGTAAATGCACTGGCTACAAATAACAGCAATTCATTTATGGGTTAATAATCTAAGCCCGACACTTTATATGATAATGGTATGAAAATAGCGTAACGTTTTGTTTCTCCCCTGTTCATTATTTACAGAGGTTTTTAGGTTCAGAACCAATTGATGAAGTCACCGACCAGGTTAAAAGTGTGAAGTTGGACGACAAGCCCAAAGAAGAAAAGATTGAGGCTGCGTATGAGGTGCAGTACACAATTAACTCACATTTACCAGGAAGAAAAATATATAGATGGATAGATATCTCTCTATCAAATAATTGAAGTTCTTTCTTGGTTGGTCCAAGACTAGCAAGGAACGGCCACCATTTTGTCAGTTAAATTTGTAAAATCACTCTGCTATGGCTTGCTCATCACTTGTAAGAATTACTGAACACAATCATAGATATGAATAATTCATTTCCTTTGTATAGCGTATTTCTGAAACCCAAGGATACTTCACAATTCATAATTTTAAACAGAGAACATGACGACAAAATCTGATGCAGGTAGAGGGAGAACAGACAAAAAACAGTGGTTCAAATTAAAAGGACAGAGGTTCAGTTGAAGGGTTGGATAGATTATTAATGACAGACTATAGGCTAAGGGTAGACTAAAGTGCTACAGATTTATGCAACAATTTAGTGTCTTGTTTCTTCCTGTTTTCGTCAGTCACAAAAATATCGCAACAAACTTGCCTATAAATAAGCTATGAGTAGATAAATACATTGATTTAATAGGATCTAGTCAAGAATTTTGTTTAGCTAGAGCAATATTGGTTTCTTAAAATATACGTGCTACTCTAATATTTTAATTTCATACTCTGGTCATTGAACTTAAGGCTATTTTTGTCTTTCTTTGTAGGGTCCACCCAAATTTATGAAAGCTGTGTTGAAGAAAGGAGACAAGACTAACTTCCCAAAGAAGGGTGAATCTGTGAGCTGTTGGTATACTGGCAGTTTGGAGGACGGAACCGTTTTTGACACCAACATCCCCACAAGTAGGAATCTGAATCATAATGATTCACTATGATATACAATTACTCACATATTTGAAGTTTCCCCTTATGTTGCGGTCTGAATAAACAAGCTTTCATTGGGGGATGTTTTGATCAGTCCAAACTTTTACTGCTTGTGTTTTAATAATTTGGTTTGATTTATTGCACCATTATTTTTATTTCGCTGATCTTATTCTTTACAGCTGCCAGAAAGAAGAAGCAGACAAAGCCACTTAGCTTTAAAGTGGGCATGGGCAGAGTCATTAAAGGCGTGAGTAACACTCACATAATTTGTCTGTCATTTGATGCTTTCCACTTGTCTTATGAGCTGTTCTGCACCAATTATTCATGCATGTTGAAACCCATTCCCTGCTGGATGTTTCCACAGTGGGATGAAGGCATCCTGACGATGAGCAAAGGTGAAACGGCCAGGCTGGAGATTGAACCTGAATGGGCCTATGGAAAGAAGGGGCTGCCAGATGCTACCCCTAAGTATCCTTTTGACTTCTTGTCAAAAACTACAAACCAATGCCAAAACCATGTACTTCAGTCAATATCAATATAGAATGTCTAAGAACTACTACTACTGAATGATTTCAAGAGCAAAAATATTTTTTTTATTTGCATGTTTGTTAATATTGAACCTAATGCTATTTTATTCTATATTCTGTGTATTGCCTTAACCCACCCATTACCAGAATTCCACCAAATGCAAAGCTGATCTTTGAAATTGAGCTGGTGTCTGTTGATTAATGGCATGAGCCTCACAGCATGCATTATTCTCAATCTACGGCAGAAGAGAACGGTTATTACTGGGCAGGCCATTCCTGGAAGGACAAAACTCGCTGCGTTCGATCCAGTATTTGCTCTGAAATGTGTCATGTCTGTCATGCCAAACTATTTTGGTATGTTGGTTAAAGTTGGTGATTGGGGACACTACTGTCCTTTCTGGTATGGCCTAAAAAGTGATGACCTGGAAACACTGTACAGAGGGGGCGCCCTAACGACAAGTTACAATGCAGAGCATTGCCTCTTTCAGGATGTTTTATTCCTGCGTTTTTTTGTTTTGTTCTTTTGCATGTATGTATGTCAATAATAAATAAACCAATTTTGGAGACTGAGTGAAGATCCTTGATTAATAACAAGCGTACTGATATGACTGTAGGTCTAGATATTGATGAAAATGCATGGAATTAAAATGTTTTAGGAAAGTAGATAGGAAAAGCTAAGTCTTGAAATATACTTCATACTAATTCCACAAAGGCGTGTGATAAAAAACTTAGTACAATGAGAGCGCTTTTGTAAACCATTACATTTAAGATTCTTGGGCATATATCTCATTATAAACTTGGAATAATAGCAGACTAAGAGGTAATGTTCCAAATATTTACTAAGTAAATTCAAATGAAAATATTTTTACCCAGTCCAATAAATCAAACCACACAAACAGGGATGTTTTTTCAAAGCCAAATATTTATTCTGTACAGAAGGATAACATTTAACCCCGTAAAAACAAATGTGATGTGATGGTGAATTGCTTCTCCAGGGGAAGTGACAGGGCACTTAGGAGTTGGCATTGGGTCCCTTCTTCTTGCCGAAGGTGGGCACCACGTTCACAAAACGCCTGTTGTACTGGATGCGACGCTTGGCACGACCAGTCTTCTTCTTCTTCTTCTCCTGCTTATCGACCTAAACGACCAACACAAGAGAACAGGTTATTTTCTTCCTGTCCGTGAATTTGTCCAGAACCATAAATGTTTATATGACGCATCTTCAATAACATTTGTTGCATCTGTCAACATGCATTCATTATGAATATGAAAATAAAAAAGTTTCAACCAACCTTAGGCGTCTGTCCTCTCACTTTTCCAGCACGTGCCAGAGATCCGTGCACTTTACCTGAGGGAAGACAATAGTACTGAGTATTTAAAAAAAAAAAGAAAAGAAACAAGCCTGCTATTCCACACATTGCTTAAAAGAAATGTATGGGCCAAAAACGCACATGATACAGTGTTGGAGTATCAATAGATTGTACTTTCTACTAGCTTAGGTTGTCAATACTAACCTCCCAGCAGCCTGCCGGCCACCTCCAGTGTGCAGTGCTCAGTCACTCCGCATGACATCAGGGAGGAGTCATCCTCCAGTGGGGAGCCAGCCAGCAACAACACCTGGTCTTCAACCAGGAGACCTTCAAGAGCTTGGACATGGGCCTAAAAACAGAACATAAACAACAAGTTTACTCTACTGATGGACAGACGGGATAACGTATTCTATATTACACTAACTTAAGTCAGTTTGTGACAACAACAAAAAAAGCACACTGAAGACCGTGTATTTCAATAACGACCACCAGATAATTATGTAGAATGTTACCTTAAGGTCTCCGACGGTTTCCTGTCCGGTCACCTCAAGGGTGTGGGTGTTCTGACCACGCAAGAAGAGCTGCATCTTGATGCTAGTTTATAAATAAATAAAAAACAAGGGATCAGTTAGTCATCGGACTTATTTAAAGAACATTTAAACTGCGTAGGGGATAGGTTAGACGGGGGCAATTAGTACACCCATTTTAAAATGCATTCGATCAGCGTGACAAAATTTAGCGCTAGCAGGCGAGTTTAATAAGTAATTTAACGTATGGTGGTCACAACCTGTCAACTCAAAGGTCCAAAATCTGGGTGCCACCTTGGACCACATTGTGTTCAATAAGAAGTTAAACTCAGAATGAGTTTCACTGATATACCCCATCAGACAAGAAACTGAATCATTTGTTTTGGGGGTGCTCGTTGGGTACAACGATGTGCGTTCACCAAGAAGGATATCGTATGCTGGCTAAGCTAGCGAGCTAGTACTAATAGCCGCATGTTGCACGCGTTACAGAAATGTTGGTAAAAACGAACAAATGAAGTCTTTCACATTTTCAACAGATCACTTTTATATATATTCGTTTACTATCACCATTTCAACTTCATAAAAATTGAGAAAGAGTGGTAAACCATGATATTACGGTTTAATTTGTGCAGGCCTCACCTCGTTTGATGCTAGTCGTTCAACGCTAAGCATAAAAAGGACTTTCTGAGCGTCCACGTTGCGCATGTGCGCGTTTACGTAAACCGGGAAGAGCTACGCAACAATTGTAGCCACTCCCTTTGGACTGTGATCTGCGGTACGATCGAGTAATGGTCAATCACGTCTAAAAATAAAGGCGACATGCTTTAATTCTTATAATGATCCTTCATATCCATCTACTTGTATCCTGCCACAATTGCACGTTAAGCTTATTTAATTTTTTACATTTTATTCCTTGCATTTATTTTCCGAGCTGATATCTTTGCACACCTAGTAAAGGGGAAGCAGAGTTTAACTTTTAACGAATGGCACCATGTCACCAAAGTGTATATAAGACAATTCAAGTCATTTGATGTCACTACATTTGAAAATTAGCCATCTCGTTTTTCAAATCCCCCTGATTGTAAGAACGCGAATTACCTCAAAAGACCAACACTGTAGCTGAAAAGTGAAAAACACCACAATAACATGGGATATCAATCTCTTTATTATGAAATTAGGTCAAAATAAAAAAGAAACTTCATTTCGGTTTCTGTCTCTCGAAACAAAACAAACAGGCTTTTGAAATGTTAAAAAGCTCTCATTTCAGAAAGCAGAGATGGGGCCTGAGATGTTTGCTAATCAGTACCTCCATACAAGTCTAACAGTAAATCTTTAATAAACATAACATTCTCTCCAGCAAAATACAGAGAAATAGACAAGTCATCCGATCTAAATAAAAACATGTTATTTTTTTGTTTTGTTTTCAGATCCATTTTCACAGAGGAAGAATAAATTCATTGGAGGACTGCCAACACATGCGCAAAGAACACAAAAAGCAGCCAGTCGTTCGTTGAGATGATGAATGTAGCTATCGGTGGTCGCTACACAATAAATGACATCAAAACAAAGAAAAATAAACAAAAAAGTGAAGGTCTAGATTATTGGGAGCTAGGTAGAGCAGAACAAGATGCTTCCACTGGCAATCCCGTTCCGCTTCCATTTCTGCAAGGACTCATGTGGGAGGAGGGGGGTAGTACTGGTTGTACTGGGCATACTGGTTGTACTGTCCCCAGGAGTTCTGGCTTCCCCAACTGTTGTACGGTTGCTAAATATATATAAAAAAAGAAATAGTAGGTCACAATAGTGGACATTAATATCCGATTTATGTTAAGATGGGAATGCAATCACAAAGGACGCATGAAGTAAATCTCAATGTGTGTGTGTGTGTCTATAAATACACCGTTTTTTTTCTATTGACACAAATTACAATGCTTTGAGCTCAGGTAGATTTAGTGTTAGACATCCCACAAGCAAATGCATTAACAGGTAAAAGAGCGTTTAGCTTCTATGCTCCATGTAAATGGAAAAGGCTGCAACAAACATTGAAGCTTGACTCTTACTTCCATCTCTCTTTTCAAGAGAAAAATGAAGTGTTCTTGTTTCTGATAACTACATTGCCTTAACTTTCGTAAGTAATAATTTTCATTTGTTGGTAATTACTTGTATGGATGTATAAATGCTTTACTTTTTGATGTATTGTAATCTAGGTCGTTTCTGTAACAGAGAACTTGTTCTAAGTCACCTTATCTGGTTAAATAATAATAATAATAATAATAATAATAATAATAATATTGTCTAGAGAAGCTCACCTGGTACCAGTTATAGTTGTAGGCAGAGTTCTGCCCATGCATATCCATTTGTCCTGAGCTGGAGCCATCGTCTACACGCTGTTTCTTTGAGTCAGGCTCCTGGGACCTGTGAGAATCCCCCCAAAATTTAAATAAACGTGTTCTATGTCAAAGTTGGGAATTATTCCATCTCAACATACATGATACACTGAGGTGATTAAGACATTGTTGATTTAAAATGAAAATTAAAAACATTGGGAAAAATTGTAGCTTTTGGGTTGTTTTTAAATCACTCTTACCCATTTTCAGCTTTCCTCTTAGTCGACTCGCTCTCTTTCTGAAGTTTCTGGTGCTCGTCATATGCCGCCACCAGCCTGAGAAAAAAGAGATGAGTTTAAGTACCAAACATGTAAAGGAAAAAAGAAATGAAAAAAGAAAGTAATCCTTTGAAAATTGGACGGTGTCAAAGCGCACCAATTCCCCCGGTTGCGGAACATTCATTCATCTGTCAGTGATCTTGCCTGGCTTCAGTGAGTGATCTTACTTGTCAATGTCGCTGCAGAAGTCCTCGAGGAACTCCACCTTGCGCTGAGAGAAGGTGAGACGGGACTCGAGCGGCAGCGGGCTGCTCAGGGCTCGGTCAAAGCACGCCAGGATCTCTGCCTCGTTCTGCTGCACGTCCACGCTGTACTCCAGCTCCAGCAGGTTCAGATACAGCTTGGGACTGGTCTGTAGGCAGCACACAGCACGTCAACAAACAGACAGTTTTACAGCCAGGTCAATGGGGAAGGCAGAGATGTGTCTGAAGTCGGAGAGGTTCCTGGACTCATTATCTACGCACCAACACCCGTCCCAACGTTCAGCTGCATGCATGCATGCATCCCTCCCTCCCTCCCTCCCTCCCTCCCTCCCTCCCTCCCTCCCTCCCTCCCTCCCTCCCTCCCTCCCTCCCTCCTCTTGCTGACCTGTGCCTCGGTCAAAGGTGAACATCTCTCCCTCACCTGGTCCTTCTCGATGGCCTCCAGCAGCACTTTCCTGGCCTTGCCGAGGCTCCTCTGCACCTTGAGCAGCTGTCTGGCCAGCTTAACCGCGTAGAAGGACGTCTCCTTGGCGTTCTTCCCGGACGCCATGGCCTCCCGCAGCAGGGCTTCCGCTTCCTCCAGGTTGCCGTGGCGACGCTCCAGGCTGACCCTGCGCAGACGGACCATGGCCAGGGAGGGGACCGACGACTCCAGGCTCTTCAGGATGCTCCGCGCCTCCTCGACATTCCCTATAGAAAGCCACACACACACAAACTTTAGTTCATCTCATTTGGTAAACGAAGTGCTTACAAGCCTATGAAATAAGAGCAATTCTAGAAAGGAGGGGGTGCGGCCTAATTAACCAGTCACCCGACTACCTAACGACCAGGGAACTTCAGTGTACGTTGGTGTTGACTGAGGCGCCACTCACCCTGCTGCTCTTCAAAAGCTGCCCACAGCAAGTGGATGACCGGCTTCTTGGGCAGATGGATGGTGCAGGCCTTCTTGTAGACGTGTCGCACGCCCTCAATGCTGTAGCTCTCTAGGTATTTTGCATACTTGAAAGTGTACGAAAGAGGAGGTCGGAAAACAGAGCAGGAGAAGGCAAGAGTGGAACAGGGGGAAGGAGACAGAGAGGCGAGGGAAAGACAAGAAACGTTTTGAACTTTAATTTCCTCTTTACCTAACGGGTGAATTTCTTCATTGACAAGATCGTTGTTGTTGTTGTTGTTGTTTTTTTTTTTTTTTTTAGAAATGTTTCTTTGTAAACCCATCAGCACCTTCATGGAACCAATAAGATAAGTTTCTGTAAGGTAGTGGGAGACGGAGAAGATGCAACGTAGTAGTTGGCAAATGCTGGAGTCAAATCTTGTTTGGCAAGCTGGCCATCCCCTAATACAACAGATACAGTCAAATATCAACGTTACACGCAAAGAGAGAGTGCAGGGCGATTTACTGTGAGGCTGTGATATCATCGTTGGTGGGGATAGTGCGAGGGGGAGGGGGGGCATTTTAGGTGTGCGGGTGGTGCGAGGTTTGGGTCCCAGTTACCTTTATCCAGAACTCCTCGTAGAGGGCGCAGGCGATGAGGCACCGCTCAAAGAGAACCACCACGCGCTCGGGGGTCCCGTTTTCGATCTCGAAGTCCAGGTACTCCTTCCAGTTGCTCAGCTGGGTCTTCTCCAGGGCTTTGACGTGGAAGTACGGCCGCTTGATCTTCAGGGACAACAACCAACACACCAAAATGAGACCCCGACAAACCTTTCAGGGTGCTGTGCCTTTTCTCACTACAGTCACGCTATTTTCGTGACACAAAACGTATCGGAGACGCCACCATCTTTCTGAAGAGCAAACCCTCGATTGGAGCGATGCTGTGCGGTGAGAGAGCGCTGTGAAGACTCACCCCTTCTTCAAAGGTCCAGCGTTTGCTGACTTCGTGTTCGTTGTGGTTGAACACTTCCTGCCGGATCTCGGTGACCCTGTGGCGCATGTTCTCGATCTCGGTCACCCTCTGCACAAAAGACAAGACAGGGACACACGGTCAACACCCCTCGTGAACCCCCGCCCCCCCCCAAAAAAAAAAGAAAGAAAGAAAGAAGAATAATCGTATCGCTTTCTCCACTTGACGTGCAAACTGCATGTCCAGCTGCCCAAGGATTTACATCACCATGAGACCTGTGGGAGGAGCACGTGATGTGTGCACCCTTCGTATCAGCCCGTGGCCAGCCCCCGGCTGCTGGTGCTGGGGTCACTCAGCCCATGTCCATCCGGACCCATTTTTAGCCGGGTCACTGACCGGATACCAACTTGAATCCCCCAGGTATTCACTGGCTTTGGCTGCTGACGGAAAGACAGCTCTTCAAACCTGCACAGATTTGTCTCTTTCTCCATGGAAGAAAAGGCAAGCGCCCCCCCTCCCCCGCCAAACCCTGCTGTATTTATATCACCCCTTCCCCTGAGAGGAGGGTGACCAAGCCCTACCTTGGCAGGGTCTGGGAGGTCCTCTGTGCCAGGCGGGAGTTCCTCTGGTTCCACCTTCACGACCTCGTCTTCGTCCTCGCCTTCCGCGGGCACTGGAAGGTTGGCTTTGGAAAGCTCCACCCTCAGCTGAATGAACTCTTCCTCAGACAGGAAATGTTTGGGGTTGTTGTTCTGAACGTGGTCTTTGAACCTAATGGAGGTCGAGACAATATAGCCGGTGAGTTTCTTGCCACAATAAAACAATAAAATGCATCGTTTCTATATTATACATAATTATTCACTATCTATATGTTTCATTACAACAACAGGGACACTGTCAATGACGGATAACTTCTCACGTAGGAGTTACGGCAGGCAACGCTAGCTACTCAAGGCCACCAATGTTCTTATGGAAGCCTGTCCACCCACCTCTGTAAGTGCTGGGAGTAGAGCTGGGTGGGGATGCCCAGGACCCGGTCGTAGATGGCGGTGAAATTGGCCAGTTTCCCTTGCTCCACCTCCCAGTTAGCGTAAGCCTCCCACAGCCGGTCGGAGCGGAAGTCCGTGCCCGCTGCCAGCACGGCGTGTTCATATGCACTGTTGGTGACAAGGCGAACAGATAAACACAGAGAACCAATAAGCCAGTCAACAAAGCAGGCCAGTTCTACAGAAACAAGGACTCAAGACATTGGTATTTATTTGTAGGTGTAATTGTGTGTCAAAGAAAATCTGTGGAGATGGGTATAGGTAATGGCTGACACGCTCAGAGTACCAGAGTCAGGACAGGGACAGGAAGAGAGGTATGGCTCCATCACTCACGCTCGAATGCGGCCCTCGGTCTCTGGGTCTTCGGGGTCTGCGTTCTCCTTGATGAAGGACAGGTAGTGCAGCCAAAGGTCCACACTGAGGGGGATGGCTTGAACGCCCCGCCTGTACACCTGGAACGAGGAGAAAAATAGCACTTTACAACGCCTGCTACAGCATTGCGGCTAAAAAACTAAAGTCCCACACACAGTGTCCATAATACCCATAGACCTGGACGCTAGCGTCTTTCCCCTCGTTGTAATATCTAACCATGTATGCATTATGAAGGCAGTCATTTTATTGTACCTCTTCTGCAACCTGTGTGTTGCCATGCTTCCTCTCAATGTCTGCGTATTTCTTCCAGTAGCCATAGCAGTATGGGTAGCGAAGGAAAAACTCGTCGAACGAAGTCCTCACAGCCACAAGTTGATTCTGTACACACAAAAAAATCACATTACACTACAGGTTACACTTTCCCACGGGACTATATGTGTTTCTGTTGCAGTATATAGAAAATGGTAATACCGGTAGGTACTCCTAATAGAAAAGTATTAGTTGGATATTTCTGCTTACCTCTTGTTCTACATACTGCAGGAGGTACACCCAACCATTGAAGTCTTCTGGGTTTTCTTGACACCCTTTGAAAAGCTTCTCAAACTCTGTTGGAACTGGAGGCTCCGTTGGAAGTGGCGGCGGTTCAACCTCTACGGAAGTTTCTTTATTGGCATCCTCCAGATCCATGCCATCTTCTGCTACCCGCTGCTCCTCTTGGGGATTCTCACTCGATTCCGTACCATTTTCCTCTGACGGCGGTTGAGTTTCAGCGACTGTCTTCTGCTCTTCTTGGAAGAGCTGAGCGCTGACAATCTGGAACTGCTCCACCGCCTTCTCCACGGATCCTAGCTCGCTGGGATCCAACGGCTGGTTCTGGGCCTGCTGCAGGTCCAGAGACTCCAGGGAGTGGTCAGAATCTCCTGGTATGACTGTGGTGAAGTTGGCTGGTGGAACCTGTTCCATGCTCCAGTCTGCAGCGTGGGTCAGCACGGGGAGATTTGGATGAAAGCCATCTCCAGCTCCCTCCATAGCTGATGAGTCCCCGCTCTCCGGTGAGTCTGAGTTCAGCATTCCCGTCATGGGCTCATCTGAAAGGGTCAGCTCTGTGGAAGAGTGAAATGACCAAAGAGGAAAAGTAAAAAGAAAAAAAAAAAGCATTATGATAAGACATGGTCTTCCAGGGTAAATATTTGATGTTTAATTTGGAGAGCCAAAGGTCGAGGCCACAAAAACTACATTCCACATTACAAAAACTCAAATGTACATTCCAGGGTGAAATCCCCAGCTCCCAGATATATTATCTAGGTAACCAGATTAGAAATGCAAATGATCGTATAAACAATACTTTTAGTGACTAAGTTAAACTGCTGTTTTTGTATACAGAGATGAAGACCATTTATGTAATAAGGCACAAAAGGTCAATTCCAAATCCAAGCAGCAGCTGTTGAAACGTGATCACGTTAACCCTAACCTACTTCCTCAATGAAAATGACTGAGCCACCCATGTTGCTCCGACTACTTTAAGTTAACATACTATGTGCATGGTTTCACGTTGCCGATGAGTTGGTGAGAATGCTAGAAGCTAGCCACAGCTAATATTTTACAGTTGAAAGCTAGTAAGCTTATCACATAAATTCGTACTATTGTACGTCAAGTTCACTTAAATTAACCGAGACGTCGGGTTATTACGTTAAACCAATCGATACAATTTCCATTTGACTGTTCTTACATGTGTACGGGAGTTACCTGTTAACAATGTATTCCGTCGGCTATTAATCTATCACACGCAGGAACTTGTGTGACTAGACTCACGGCCCCGTAAAAAGGCGCCACCCCATTGGTTTCGATCTTATTAGCTAACGACGTAGTTAGCTAGCAAGCTAACCCAACGCTAGCTATGACAAAACAAACGATAGATATGGCTCGCTGTATAGCCATGTTTGCTAGGCCTAACCAGCGAACGACAGTTCGACGTTTCAAAATAAGACAATTTACTGGCGTACACGCAATTATTAATTTGTTGTATGTTCTTACCTGTATCTTCCATGTAGTTTCAATCAGAATAATGTTTATTTCTGCTACTTTTTAATGCTCTAACCTGCAATGTACAGCTGCGCTTCAACTATCATTCTCTACACAACTTCGAGAAGGCTTCAGAAGGGCAGACCAAGATTGCGCATGCTCAGTACAATTTCATGAGGAGGCGTCTTCGCTGTTAGAAAATGGTAACGCGATGGCAAATAAACTCAAAAGCAATATAGTCAACATTTGTGTTAGTGTAAAAAGTGCACAATTTAACATGGTTCATAGCGTTTATAACATGCTGTAGTTCATAATGTTAATCAGATTAGAATGCAGTCTAGGCCCATATAATATATTGTAGTAAACTGTTGGGAGCTGAAAGTCCAAAGTAGGCTACAGTTTCTAAGCAAAAATGCCCGACATTAGCTTGAACTCTGGTGTAGTAAACAAAATGCAATAATGGAATGAAAACACAACAAGTAAAACAAATATAGTGTTTAATTTACGGGTCTACTTCCTTTCGATTGCAAGCGGGTATTGCCATACTTCTGGAACAAATGAAATACAAACAATTTTGTTGTCGGTATTCTGCCTATATAGGCCTTGGTTTACAAATTTAGCGACACATCGCCACATTGGGAGCCCAAATGGCGTCCATTTCAGTTATGACTGGTCTGCTGTTCATTCAATCGGTGCGCGCATGCCAAATGGCGTAGTACATGAGCAAGAGAGGAAGTGGCGGGTGATCTGGGTCCGCACCTTTTCCGGTAACACAGCACCGCTACCGCTGTAACTGAACTGCGGGGAAGAGCGAGAGAGAGAGAGGCAAGAGCGGGTAGAATCAACCTGGGCACTGGGGGTTGCCGCAGTTGCAGGTAAATATCTTACATTACGATGTGACGCGTTTTGCAATATATTTTTTATTATTGCGCGCTCATTTTCTTGTGCGATCAGTGCAGTACGATTCGAAGGTTGACCGATTAAAGTTGTGCTCTTGTCTACTGACACCCCTCCCTTTTTTGAACCGCTCTTGTGTTCCAGCAGAAGAGAGACGAACAGTGGAAAGTCGGATGAATCAATGACCTTTTGGACGCTCTTCCGTAGGATGTCCTGGTGCTGATTATGGTCAAATTTGTGACAATAACAATGAACTCTAGAAAAACAACGGTGTTTTTGAATAGGCTACATCGACTGGAATAAGGACAAGTGTGGACACCCGGCAGACAAGGAGGAAGTCGGAACTACTACGGGCTTGAAGAGGGCCTAATTTTTTAATTCGCCGTACTATTTTTTACCTTTTATAGCCCAATCAGCCGAACGAAAAGTCCTACCGACACTTTGCCTGACAAATATCGGGCAATGTGGATTTTCAACGAAATCCATGCTGGTAATTCTGAAATAAAATAGGCTGTATTTTGATAAGATCTAAGTGAAGTGGATTATGAAAATATTTCCCCACCCACTTTTGTGTAAGTCGATTCATTAAAAAGCACGAAACAATTTCATATATTTAATGTCTCAGAAGATTCGGCTGATCCGACAACTCTAAAATATACAACTGTAACAAACTTCTCTGACAACCGGTGTCTCGAAATTTGACAGATTGCCTATTGCTATCACGTGGGTGTCTGGTGGCAGACATTCTATGACTTTACAATAGCCTACAAGCCTATGTTTTTTTATTTCTTGCTCTATTGAGAAGTTTATTTTTCGCCTGAGGAACTGAATATATATGCACAGCCAACAAGATGGGGAAAATGCTCTCGAAGATCTTTGGCAACAAGGAGATGAGAATATTGATGCTTGGACTTGATGCTGCTGGTAAGACTACGATCCTGTACAAGCTTAAGCTCGGACAGTCTGTCACTACAATCCCCACTGTAGGATTTAACGTTGAGACTGTCACCTACAAAAATGTTAAGTTCAACGTTTGGGACGTGGGAGGACAGGACAAGATCCGGCCGCTGTGGAGGCATTACTACACGGGCACACAGGGCCTTATATTTGTGGTGGACTGCGCCGATAGGGACCGGATTGATGAAGCAAGACAAGAGCTCCACCGAATCATCAATGATCGGGAGATGAGGGATGCGATCATTTTGATTTTCGCCAACAAGCAAGACCTTCCTGACGCAATGAAACCACATGAGATCCAGGAAAAGTTAGGTCTGACACGAATCAGAGATAGAAATTGGTACGTTCAGCCATCATGTGCAACAACTGGCGATGGACTATACGAGGGCCTGACCTGGCTCACCTCCAACTATAAGTCTTAATTTTTCTCCCCAGTGAGCCTGGACTGTTATAGGCTTCACGCATAAACCATAAAAAAGTGACAGATGAAGAAAAAAAAAAAAAAATATTCAAGCTGAGGCTATTAACGAATAATATTACTTCTCTGAGGAATATATGTCAAAGAGAAGTGTGATTCTATTCCTCTATTTTTCTTTTTGATAACGACGACTTATTATAACCCAAATTCATTTAAAACAAAAAGACAATTATTTTAGGCTGGCTTTCTTTTATCTTTTTTGCTTTGGATCCACTCACTCTCTATCTAATCAAGCCTGTGGTCGGAATATTCATACTATATTGAGCTCTTAATACAAGATTCAACTTTTTTTCCTTCTTTCTATTATTTCTGTCGGAAATGTGGGACTCTCAAATAGGGCATGTCACAAAAATGTGGTCACAGGTTCTGTCCTCTCCATGTTCGAACAGTTTTCTCTCCTGATCACTCTTCTTACAAATTAGGATGGGAAAGGCCTTGCCCACTGAGAGACAACTTGGTCAAATCTACAGCAGAAGCAAATCAGCATATCAGTTTTTTTATGGGTTAACAGACGCCCATGGTTTCCAAGAATGTTTACTATGGACATGTTAGGACCTTTCAAAGTACTGTTTTCAATGTTGATTGTACCCCATTGCTGAGCTGATCGAGGACATGTATTCGTACCTAAATCTCTGAAGTTACAGTGATTCCATCCATGGTGTCTAGGAGGGTGGTTCTTTCAAAAGACACTACATGGATGCTGGACATTCGGACACTGTGATATGGATATATATTTTTGTTGTTTCCTGAATCAGAATCTGTTTCCACTTATATTATTGCCTCTGTTTTTTTCCAAGAGCTTCCATGACAGCTGAGTATTTGTAGTTTGGGCTGCCCGATGGATTAGCCAAAGTTACAGGTTACCTATGAAGGCAGTTAGCATAGCGGAAAGATCCTCATAACTGACTCTGCGCTATGGGTGTGGGCTTACAAACAAGGTAGTGATGGGAAATAAAATGCCTGGAGGACCCCTTGATTAAAGCACCACTTGACTGTTTCATACTGACTCTTCGACCACAGGAAATGTTCACTGTCCAACAACCCGTACCCCCATACAACCACTTCCACGGTGCTTTAATTGACTTGCACCTCTTAAGAGGCCATTAACGTCTGCTGATAGGCTACAGCTCATGTCTTAAAGTCAGGCAAGCCTACTTTCTTTTCATAAGTTACAGATTTAAAGAAATGCTTTGTTTTATTTTTGTTCTATTTGCTATGCTGATTAAATAATAATAATGATAATAAAAAAAAGATATATCCAGATCAACATTGAAGTGGAACCTTTTCAATTAGCAATAATGTCTTTGTCACATTGGGCGGTTCAATTTCCAGGCACCTCTATTGTAGGCCGCTGTAAGAGGAAGTGAGATTTTGGGTGTTTGAAAGAGTTGAAAGAAAAACTTGATTCTGTGAGCCGTTAAGTCTGTTTCTGCCCGTTTCCGTTCTGCTAGTGCATGCGTGAGTCACTGCATGTGAATAAGTTATGAGATCTCTAGTTTCGAAGAAGCGATTGGCAGGTATAGGTCTACTTTACATCATGGTTTAAATGTTAGTGAATAGTACATTGGAACAACGTAGATGTACGCTTTTTGACATTTGGGGGAAAGTAAGGTATAATATGATGAATGTTGACCTTTGTGAATCGGTGCTCTAGTCTAGAACAGCTTATTTTGTCACTTCTTAAGAAGTCCCTTTTGTTTCATCTTGTTAAAATGTTTTATTTGGGGAAGAGGGATTCCCAAGTAGCTCTTTGGGGAAATTTATTTTTTGGGCCTCATTTGTTAACTGGATACAACAAGCTGACACTTGTAGCTAGTGTAAATAGTGGGCCCTCAGTGTTCCACGCAAAGAAGGTTTTTACCATAGTCATTGCAACAGCAATAAAAGTGAAGTTACCATAACCATTTGAATATGTGTTGCCATCTAATTTAGACAAGGAGGAACCTCGTAAAAAAGGTTTTAAAAAAAGTTTTAATACAGCATTAAAACTAAAAAGATCCCCTCTTTTATTCATAAAACTGACAGTAAAGAATGCAGTGCATTTATTTCTAAATGGTCTTTGGGTTAAGTTTGGGTTAATGCCACAAATAACTTGTTTGGCTCTGGATGATAATGATGTCATGCTGCATGCTTGTGTGGCCGGTATTGGGGTAGAGTATCTGTCTCACAAAGGCCCAGACCAGCCTGACAGCTTTCATTCAGAATACAAGTTGCCCTTAGGTACAGATCTGGGATCAACTTACCCAATTTGCAAACCATGGGAAAGAAAAGTGTAAGGCTGAGCTTTGATCAGTGCCCGAGTTCGGGTTTGTTCTTCAAGAGGCTCGGAGGCAGAGGGATAGGAATTCGAACCGAACAGTGACACCAGCTCTTGGTGTGTTTCCAAGTACAGAGGGGAAAGGCTTGTCAATAATTATCGCTCAATTAGATAATGGTTGACCTGACAGCGTCTGTCTGCTTCGTCATCTCTGTTGGAGAGATTTTGCTTTTTGTTGCTGTTGGCCTGTCAGTTGACTTCATATGTATCAGACTTAGACAAGTTATTAGAACCATGTGTTTATTGAAAAGATTTAGCCTATTGTCTAAATGTTCAAACAGCCAAGTCAATGCTTAGACATCAGACGCTATTTCTTTAGTTGGAGAAAGTCTGTTCTCTCTCGACTGGTGGAATGGGCCTGTTTGCTCGTGCTATTTGTTCTGCAGTGTTGACTTGGAGTTTGACCTATCACTGTGTTGAAAGTGCCATGCTTGTGACTTTAGTACGAAGGACAGACAGATTAACAGAGGGTGCAAAATAACCACGGAAGCCGTGTCTTCTTCAACACAACTTAATCGTACACCCACAACTGTTTATGAATTCATAGGAGAGAAAAAAAACAATAGTCTTTGCTGGTTTGTCATTTGCATGGGAGATAATGAGACTCTATTTGCCTTGTATGCAAACTATATAGTCTAAAGGGGTAGTTTGTCAAATATATTCGCAAGTTTAATTTGTCTGGTGTCGTTCTTTTGTGTCAACTCATTTAGGAGGGAAGAATGAGAATGGGAAGCAACACATAGACGAAAAAGTGTTGAGGCCACCGTACATAACACCAGACAGGCTTTGAATCTCCTGAACAAGAAGCTTTTTTTGTACAGCTGTCACCAAGCTCAATAGCAGATGCAAAGCACACTGCACTCGGTGTCCTCTGCTGTCAACCTCACCTGTGGCCAAATGTTAAAGGCTATCAAGGAACATGTTTGGTTTGGTTTGTTCCTCTGTTCGAACGTTGAAGCCTCTGTTTTTCTAAAGCGTTAAAGTGGGTAGTTTACCACAACATTATTTGACGGGACTATGTCTTAAGATTTCCAGACAGCTATTGTACTCCAAAGAAACATTTTCTAAGGAAAGTACCTCTGGAGTCACTTGCCAAACCTATTACGTTTTGTTAGATGAATTCAGCCTCAAGATTTTCTATTGTGTACTGCAAAGAAAGGGTGGACCAGTTTATTGTATTCATTTAAATGGGGTAAATTTAAACTTTATTGGAGCAAGTTGCAGTTCCACTGCAATTGGGTTAGTGTGGCTTTCCTTCTAAATTTTAACCTATCTGCAGTGCAACTGCATTGGCATACACATACAAGGTTGCACGTGTCATTCCTAGTCTATTACGACTGGTCCATGTATTTATATGAAAACATTGTGAGACCTGGTATAATTACTTATTCATGCCTGTGCTTATTCATCCCCTCTTAGGTTTGTTATCGGATAATTATAGGACACAGGGCATGTTTCAGGACAATGTTACAAGGTGGGATTTGAACCGCAATCTCTCATGTGGAAACTCAAAACCCAAACGAACCAAAGAAGAATCGATAGCACTCAAGGGAGATGGTAGGGACTTTAAAGGCATGTTTCAGTCAGAAGTCATTAGCATGTTTTCAAACCTCCTCTGTGCTCCACCCACACGGCAGAGAGAAACCTGTCTCAGGGTTAAGGAACAGACACACACACACACACACACACACACACACACACAGCAATGTGTGTCGCTAGAGTGTCTGCCCCTGTGGCGATATGGCAAAGGCACACCGACCTTTGAAGGAATGCTGTTGAATAGACAAAGTTCTTCGCTGTGGGATGTTTGCTCTCCTTTTCCTTGTGGAGCCACCTTCTATCCATAAACCGACAGTTGCTTCTATAGAAAGGCTGTGTGGACATGTCATTTTGAAACTGTAAGAGGCTCCATTGCTGATGTAAGTTCCCTCCGTGGAAACGATGAGTAATTTCATTCATTCACTTGCATATAAATGTGTGACAGAGCACGCATCTGTTTTCATCTGAGTCTGAAGGGTGTGATTTAGATATATGGTGGGTTTCGTTTGAGGTGTAAAGTTGACTAAACAAAAGGGATTAACAGGAAGATCAGCTAAAGATAATCAAGTGAACCACCTGTAAAAAAAAAACATTGAGAGCTGGATTTCAAGCATTTTTTTTCCGGAATGTCCTACATGTAAACGTGTCAGTTTCCAGATGTTGCTTACATACTTGCATTTACATACATACATACATACATGCGCACAAACACATTACTTACACAGTAAAGGGGTCGCAGCACATTGGAACAGACTGAACGATTCTTGGCTAAATTGCTCGTTCGATCATCTTCCCCGTCCTCTCTCCTTCATTTCCTGTCTTTCTAGATCAGACGGGTTCTCTCTGTCTGGAACGACAGGCCCCAGCAACTCTTCGGAAGCCTTTCCGTCTGGGTAGTCATGGACGCAATTTAAACAACCTCATTAGACTACCATGTCGAGGCCGCTTGGCCCTCCGGGCAGTTAGAAGCTATTTAGAAACTGTCACACACAGCATTTGCCTCTGCCTTTGTGAATATGTTAACAATTAAAAGGGGGCCCTGCGGCCTGCCTGGCATCTGGCTGGGGAGGGTGGTGCTGGGGAGGGGGGGGGGGGGAATGTGGTGGTGGGGAGGCTGGTGCTGGGGAGGGTGGTGGTGGGGAGGGGGAGGGGGGGGGGAGTGGTGGTAGGGAGGGGGGGGGGGGTGGTAGGGAGGGGAGGGGGGTGCTGGGGAGGGGAGGGGGGGGGATGTGGTGGTGGGGAGGTTGGTGCTGGGGAGGCTGGTGGTAGGGAGGGTGGTGCTGGGGAGGGTGGTGCTGGGAGGCTGGTGGTGGGGATGGTGGGGGGGGTGGGGGGGGTGGGGGGTGGGGGGGGGGGCGCGCTGGGAGCCGAGATGCGCTGTCAGCCTATGCGACAGGAAATGATGCAAGATTCCAGAGTGAATGTGGGCCTCGTTCGTAGGCTTTAAAGCCAGCTGCCTTCCACCTACAACTAGATCATGGCATGGCTTTCACCAATGAAGCTGTTTCAGCCGTCTAGTATCTCACAACTTCTTGAGGGTCAGTTTAAGATTTGTGAAGAGTTTTAAGAGTGCGACCAAAGTCAACATTTTGATTGTGTCTGGAAGTTATTGATTAGTTCTAGGCTTGCATGTTCCTTGACCGAAGCCTTGAACACAAGCTTGACGAATGAAACTAAAACAGTGTGTGTTTCTGTAATAGGTATGGTTGGTTCGATGGGTAAAAACATAAGAGGATGTAGCCTGTAACTGAAGTATTGTTCTTACGCAGGGGACCAAATCAACAGCCATCACAGGAAGCTAGGACGGGAGGCATTTTCCGTCATTTAGCAGTACAAACCTACCATCTGAATGAAGGGATTTGGGTTCCCCTTTTTAACTGTGATAGGAACTGACTTATAGCCCCCTCTTCCTGTTTAGCACATGGTCAGGTTCAGAGACAGATGGGCCCTCAGATAATAACCCCTTGTTTGCAGTGTCAGAGAGGCTAAGCTACTTTTCTTTGGGCTAAAAATGTAACTATTGCAGAAACGATGAAGATAAGTTAGGCGCTAATTAATTGTAGCAGCAGGTATTTATCCGGCTTTAGAATTATGTTGTGTCAGCAAAACTGTACAATGTGTATTGTGTGGCCACTTATGTCCTCAAACAGCAGCCCTCCACTGTCTGTTGGTTCAGCAGTTGACAGAGAGGGCTGGGTGCTATTGAGGTGGGAGCTGCCTTAATGAATATTTGACTAACAATGTGGAATGTAAAAGCACCTATGAACGTTTGATTGCCATGCAATATCAAGACAACTAAAAACATAGTAAATTCGAACAGATTTCTTTTTGTCTGATTCAAATAGTTTAAATTCTTTAAATTACGGCTTCGGAATATTATTTTTGTTTTCTTAATATTCTGAGATGAATGACAAAGGACTACCAGTGGCATGTCATTCAATGGGTTACACCATGGTTAAACCAGGGATCTGTTTTGGAGTCTGTAACCGTAGCGATTGCTCAAATGTGGGAAAACACGTAGAAGAAGAAGTGGGTTGGATGCTTGGTATGCTTTTTGTAACATGAACACTGTGGACACTGAGGGCCTAAAGAGGAAGCCAATTACCCTAAATGTCACCCTCTATGTGGTCTCCACACACACACACACACACACACACACACACACACACACATTCAAACAGTAACCAAGACACCAAAATAACCCCCAACAAGCATAATCCTTAAATGACCTCTTCAGCAAAAAAATAACACAACTGCTTGACGCACACTTTAAGATTTGTTCTTATTAATAACCTCTCTGGAAAACCATCTGCTTTTGTGTCGAGCAGTCAGCATTTAACAGACCAACAGCTGTGTGTGTGTGCATCTCTTAACACATACACACACACATACAGATACACCATGCGGCAGGTGCTTCTCAGGGCTCAGCCCACAGAAGGCTGTGTGCTCCCTACACAGGGAACAGCTAGATGCGCGCTGACTAGATTAAACTGAGCTGCTGTTGCTCTTCCACCAGGAGGCCTGAGGGTGACTAAGAGGAGGGTGGTTTCAGATTCCCAAGTTGGGACAATGCTGCCTTTTCTCTTGGATTTGGATTGCAACATAGCAGGCCCCGATGTTGTTTGCCAAGGCTGAGCAAAGAATTGTTCCTGCTGAGATGTAACAACAGAATGTTATGTTGCATCTCCGTTTGAGAGCTGAGCTGGCTCTTATTACTGACGACGTGTGTTCCATAGGAGTTTGTCCTGTGATCTGTAGGATTTTACGTTTCGATCGTGTTCATGTTATTGATTTGTCATTGGACATACTTTAGTGAAAAAAAATCGCCTGACTGATCACAAATGCTTGTCGGGTCTTGTGAGACAATACAGTTTGCCTCATGACTATGGTAAGGTTGGGGTCAAAGGTCGATGTCGTGTCACTATGACTGGTTGCGGACTCCATTATGCATATTATGGAATGCGTTATGATGGTTCTTCTTCTCCAAACAGTTTTATTTTCATTTTTGTTCAAATGTGGTATTGTATTGGTGTTTTTCATAATTGCTCTAACTTTACAAACGGGAGTCTTGTTGATTTCGTTCTGTCTTTACGTCTCTCCATCAGTTACTGCACCAGCAGTCTGGGTTGCCCCTCGGTCCCTGTAACAATTTAAATAGCTGTTGTTTAGCAACAAACCTGTCAGTGTAAACAATTAGGTTTCTCCATAGGCAGCCTGCTATGGCTGGAGGAGCCTGTTGGGTGAGAGGGCCCTCAGAGTATGAGAATATGCTGAGCCATCTGCTGCCTCACGCAGGCTCAATGCGAGAGACTGCATTCTCATCAAGTGGAGGGAGTAGTGTGAAGACACACACACACGAACACACACATACACACACACACACACACACACACACACACACACACACACACACACACACACACTACTCACAGATGCTTACATGCACTACATAGACACAGTATTGTTCTGGTCATGTTATTTACACACACATGCATAACATACATTGATTATGTATACTGATAAGAAAGACTGAGAGAAAGACTGAGAGAAATACTTTCGACGTGCGAAATACATACGATTTTCTTTGAAGAGTATTTAGTTACTTTTGGTAAACATGCTTACGGTTACCTCAAGCTTACTCTTTCGCTAGGCTACTTTTACGACGACCACGTAACAAACTCAATACTAGACGTACAGACATGAAATTGATATCAACCATCTAGTCTGACAAGGGGTAAGTTGGGGCATACCTTATTTCCCAAAATGTTGAACTATCACTTTAAGAGTCCAGTGTAGCATTGATTAAGAGGCAAATTTATTCTGATGATATTAATTTTCTTTCATGGAAGACTTCTGTGAAAAGATGGACCCTTGCCAGCCTTCTTGTAGCTGACCAAAGGAATTCCCATTCATCATAGTCATTCACTCTCCACATTGAAATATACTGATGTTGTGTGTATGTGAATGCAGAATTGCTGTCCAAAATATGTCAGGACAAGCCAAGTAGACATAATTAGGGTGGTTGTGGGATTTGTGTGAATGAGGGGGAAAGATGGGAGAAATCTGTAAATGTATGTATTGACTGTGGTGCTTTCAGTGTGTGTGAATGTGTTTGTGAGTAAGAGAGAGAGGGGGAGAGCAAGAGCAAGAGATTGAGAGAGAGAGAGTGAGTGTTATGCATCTGCAATCTGCACACGCAGTTTGAAGCAAACTGTGGTCACCCCTTTGTGCTATTTTTCGCCGGGCCCGAAATAAACTCCTCCTCCTCCATAGTTTCGAAGGAGTAATGCATTCCACCTTATCACAATAAGACCGGCTCACCAAATATGGTTCACGATCAGTGACGCTTAACCATGGACTTCTCTGCATGGTTAATGCTGAGGTTAATCAGTGATCACATTCCAGCCATCACTATGAACTCCAAGCCATATCTGGAGGTCAGATGCAGAAAACCCAGGTGGTTTTATGGCATTGTCATTTGTTTATGGATACATATTTGTGGTTGTGTTCACTTCTCTGCAGTTTACCTTTCATTTAGCAGTCAGTTGATAGAAACCATATCAACATGTCAGTACTGCTATGTTAATATGTTACAGACCAAGAGAGAGAGAGAGAGAGAGGTAGAAATGCTAACTTGCGGGAGCTTATTAATGACTGTAGTGTCTTAGTGGAGAATAGAAGTTGACTCTCTCTCATCCAGTATTAAGGTGTCTGTCCAGGAGGGTGCTAGGGGTCGTAACCCCGGGAAGGTGAGAAGGGCCTGAAGGTTTCACTCTCCATGATGGAAGACACTGGCTGGGGCATTAGATTGTAATTCCACACATACACACACACACACACACACACACACACACACACAGACAATAACACATTTAAGTTGATAGGAAGGAAGAGTAGAATGCTACCATTATATTGTGATTCCACAAACACACACACACACACACACACACACACACGTAAGTTGAAAGAAAGGAAAAGTTGAATCCCACCCCAATATACTCAGAGCATGAAGCTGACATTATGCAAGCACACACCATCTGGTTTGTCCAGTTCCCACCCTGGTTTCTAACACGAAAGGCATGTTGCAGATAAACTGTTTGTACAAACCTTCCCGTCCTTGAAGCCTTACACGCCTCTCCCAGCACACTGGATCGTTTGGTCAGGTATACTGTTACTATAGAAGCATGGCAGTCACAGCTCTCCTAGGGCTTAGGTTTACTTAGTCTGTGAATGCATCTTTACAATCATACAAAGGTACGGTTCCAGCTATAAAAAGCCTTTAATTACACATTTGGTCAATATGTAATGGAGCGAATTACTGACGGCAGTTACACCTCAAGTTTTTTTTTCAGATACAAGTTTAATTTGTCAAATTACATGACACACAGACAGGTAATAGACAGTGTGTTAACAGAAATGTGATTCCTACAGTAAACTACATGATGCAGATTACAAAGTGTCCCTCACACTGCACGTTGCAAGCTTCTACATGTTCTGGCCTCGGGTGAAGTCCCAGACACAGGCGCTCCCCCGACCTTGCGAAGAGTAAACAGATTCTCTTACGGACACTACTGCAGCTGGTACCAGCTCAATGCCTGGGGGAAATGGGTTCAGTCTTATAGTTTGGGTCAAATGTCCTGTATGTGCTCCGCCACCTTTTACTTGGAATTCTCTCCAGATTCAAAACTCCCTAAAGCTTTCTCAGCTGGTTTCTTTGAGGGCTTTCAAATTGTGAAAGGTTTTGAAATTGAGGGTTTTAATAACTTAATAAAACTTTGTTTTACTAGTTAAGAAGTGTTCTTATGGAATTTTAGAACCCAATTCTTTGTATCCTGTTTGTAATATTGTTTCTATGTAACTTCTGTGTTTTGTGCCATTTTGGCCGGGTCTGTCTGGTGGCAATAACCCGGTAAAATTAAAGTTAATAATAAATAGTTAGGCTGCACTGAAGGGCTATTTGTATTCCATTCGTCCATGTACATAATGTATGGTTACATGTATTCCTATTTGCACTTCCCATATTAAGCTGACATGACTCAACAAGTATCATGCATCATGTAGTTGGGTGGTCCCTTATACCACTTATTCACTCCATAATTAAAGGAACACTACTATATAGAGGCTTCACGAAGTAACTACGACAGCGGATTTCATACTCCCGAGATGGCAAAAATACACATTACTTAATTGAATGCATAATTTAACAATATACTGTGATTTTCCTGTTGCTCTTGTTGATCATACGCTGACTGAAATACACTGCCCTCTTGTGGTCATTAACAACAAAAAAGAGAAATGCATTTTTCCCTGTAATAACCAGATAGTAACTTTAAATTCCGTCCACATTATTACAGGACACACACATACCAACTGAGGCTGGGGCTATTTTTGCTGTCGGTCCTATCAATACACAGGTCAGACAAAACCACCGTCGATAGGCCCAGTTGTTGGTGACCCACATCCAAAACCAAGCAGAAGCTATCTTATTACGTCAGACTCTATAATGACAAATGAGACCAGAGATCCATTACCTCCAGTAAAAACGGAATGTGAAGAATTTTACAAAGTAGGATGTGATGGCTCAACAATGGCAGGCCATTTCCACCGGAATTTGAAAAAGCGTTTTGTTTTACATAACATCAGCTGCAAGCTTTTCATTTAGACTCTTTTATTCAGATTTCGAAGGGATGGTGTTTCAATTTATTTCCAAGCGTCACAATTTGGTAAATGTTTTGATCTAAAAATAACCCTGATTTAATATAGTGTATTGATCTAATACTATTAGTACACTCCTGTAGATTCGGAGCTCCCTCTTTCAATCTGTTATTTGGGTTTTAAGTTTTATACTCCCCTACAAATAATGGTATGACCGACTCCCTGCCGCGAGGTGTTTTTGTACCCTATGCTACAGAACAGATTTGTGTCGCGCGGGCCTCCAATCGATATCACTGCACACAATTATACAGAAGATGCTCCTTCACGAGATCAAAATAATAAAACGAAGAACAAAAACTCTAAAACAAACTTCGGCCTATGCCCAAACTTGTACAGATTGAAATTCAAGCAACTTTCTCGTAGTTTTGAGGTTGCGCGGATTCTTTTATTTTACTACTATTGCTATTGAACACATTTTTAGATAAGCTCGCGCCAGTCTGATGAATTCTCCGAAACAGGACGAAGATGATGTGCCCGTTAAAGACCCGGTAAAATACGGAGAGTTGGTCATTTTGGGGTGAGTATAATGTCTGAGGTTACAACAATAGGTTAGTGTTCTAGTATTCTTAGCCCAAGGCTATGCTCCATCACTACAATAACGGGAAAAGATGACGTGGGAGTTGAGCAGTTTTTGGGTTCTTTTGGAAAAACATTTTACTTTAGTGCTTAGTGATGGGTAAATTGTAAAATTGATCTTCTGTTATTACGCCTTTTGCACAGAATTGAAATATTTGTAGAAACGTGTGTGTAAGATATGCCGATGTGTTCACTCAGCTATAGTATTGGCAACTTTGTGACACAGATGCTATTATGTTTGGTTAAATTAACAAAACAATATCTGAAATTCTACACTACAAGAATCCGTTTGCCCGTTTGATGTATTTGTAACCTAGTATTTCTTTATCTGGGAAAACCACAGTAAAATACTACGGCTATAGCTTTTTTTTTTTCAATGGACGTTTGAGTGGGTGTAAAATCAGCACTCGATTGCTAAGGCTGAAAATCCCTATGATGTCATACTATTCTGGAACTGCCTGTGATCGCAGAAAGTGGGACAGGATCAAACCAAAAGGATGAGAAATGGCCTACTACTATGCCACACATCAACATCCCTTTTTATGTGAAGAAACTCCAATGGGAAAAAATGTATTACTAATTAGTAAAAAAAGAAATTGCCTAGATTGCCTAGCAACCATCTGTGAGCATACATCCTTTCCCACACACATTGACAGGATGTGTTGAGAGGAACTGCTGCCATTCAACATTTCCAACCCTGCAGTCTCAGATGACACTCTTCAGGGGCCTGTCACAACAGAGCTAAACACACACACACACACACACACACACACACACACACACACACACCCTGCCACACACACACACACACACACACACACTGTCTTTTGCTTCTTCTCATAACTGTCCATCCTGCTGTGTAGTGCTTCCTGTGTGCGCCACAGATAAGTGACCTCACGGCCTCTTCTCTTTCCCCTCTGAATGTGGCCAAAGAGTGAGGAGGCGACTGGCGCGACTCGCACCTGAATACTAATGGCGTCTGTGCCCTGGCACCGGACTAGATCACCACCCTGTGGCCCAGTCCAAACTAAACCTTTCCGGGGAGATCGCCCTGCCTCGTTTTGGTCACGAGGAAAGCGGGGAATGGTTGCGTGACTATGTGCAACTCCAATCCTGTTAGTAACGGCATATCCTTCCACACACGCTTCCTACACAAGCAGCTTCCTCAGATTCACATGGTGTAGGTCAGACCATCAAAATGTCTGCCACGCTGAAGGCAGATGTCGGGTCAGAGCCTTCCTATCTCGGTGGAAAGCATGTGATCTCTCTCTCTCTCTCTCTCTCTCTCTCTCTCTTTGCAACGCAGTGTAGGGCCCATCAGGGGAACACTCTCTGTCTCTCTGTCTCTCTGTCTCTGTCTCTGTCTCTGTCTCTCTCTCTTTCTCTCTCTCTCTCTCTCTCTCTCTCTCTCTCTCTCTCTCTCTCTCTCTCTCTCTCTCTCTCTCTCTCTCTCTCTCTCTCTCTCTCTCTCTCTCTCTCTCTCTCTCTCACACACACACACACACTGTGTCACCCTCTCTCTCTCTCTTATCTGGTTCTCTTTCTGGTCTCATCTTATCTGGTCTAATTTTTCTCACACACTCATAAAACACGCGCACACACAGATAGACAGTTTTCATATCTCTTTCATCCACCCTCACCCTGTCCCTCTCCTTCCTGCCCCCCCCCCCCCTCTCTCTGTCCCCACCCGTTGGCCCTCAGCGAGGCAGTTTGCTGACACACAGAGAGAAGCCTCTCCAGTGGTCCGACCCTCCACCAAAATAAACCCTGTGTCGGGGGGCAGAGAGAGTGAATATTTAATACAGAGTGTCGCTGGTGTGCTTGTGCACGCAGACCAGGGCTGCCCAGGCGAGTGGCAGTGAGCTCAGCTGTTTGCCTCCTGCCCTCTTTCTCCCCCAGTGTACCTCCTCTCTTCCCCTCCGTGCTCCACGCTCTCACTCCCCCCTTTTTCTCTACCTGCAGCTCTGCCATGCAGCGTGGCCTTGGCCTTGGCCATTCTAGGTTGCCTCTTGTTCTTACGCCTCCTCCTCTCCCAGCGTTGGCTTCTGCAATATCCTCCTTCTGCTCTCTGCCTTATCGTCCTCTCCTTTCATCTCTCTCTCTCTCTCAGATTCAGATTCAGATTCAGATTGCTTTATTGGCATGAAATACACAATGTAAATATTGCCAAAGCATACATGTAGGAAAATAATGGTAACAATAATAACAACAACTATGAAAACAATTGACAGTAAAACACGAAATGTTAATGACCACTACCAGATTAGGCCGTGACATTAGATGTGATCACTCAGTGTCCCTCAGGCCATGGCAAGCAGATACATATTTGGCGGGAGTGTGGGCCATTGCTCCCTCACCCATTCTACGTATTCTACACTTTTCTTAATCTGATAACATTTGGAAATTTGAAATTGATTCACTAATTTGTGTATGAATTGATTCTCTTAATGTTAAATATTTTTGACAATGGAGGAGAAAGTGCATTTCTGTCTCCCGTCTGACAGTGAACACATGTTCGCTCCTCCTTGGGTAGCCATGTCTTTTTGTGTCTTCCTTTTTCAATTGCCAATTGATGGTCACTCAGTCTGTACTTGGTAAGGATCTGTCTCTGCTTTACATTTCTGACGGAGTAGAGATACTTTGCCAATTCATACTCTCTATTCAGGGACAGGTAGCAGTTAAGTTTGTGTTGTGTTTTAGTATGATCATTCCAATGTTCCAAATAAGACGTTTTGATCTGTTTAATAGTTTGGTTCTTCCAATTTGGCTTTGATTTATTGTGCTGTTCAGTTTCAGCACTAGCTGGCACAGTGGGCTCTTTTCAGGGTTCAGCTGTAGGGACTCAAGTACTTTGTACTGAAGGGAATTTGTGCAGCTTTTTTCAAGATGATCCCAGAATTTTAAGGCTCTTTTTTCAATGTTAATGTTTAGTGGGAATCTTCCAAGTTCTGCCCTGCATGCATTGTTTGGCACTTTCTTTTGAACTTTTAAGATGTTCCTGCAGAATTCAGTGTGCAGGGATTCTATTGGATGCTTTTCCCATTTGGTGTTGTCTAATTTGAATGTTGGACCCCAAACCTCACTTCCATATAAAGCAATAGGGAGAATCACACAGTCAAATATTTTAAGCCAAATTTTAATTGGGACATTAATGTAGAATTTTCTTTTTATACAATAGAGTGCTCTGCGGGCTTTGTCTTTTAGTGCATTAACTGCCAGACCAAAGGTGCCAGATGCACTGATTTGAAGTCCTAGGTAGGTGTACTGCTGGGCATGCTCAAGTTCTCTCTCTCTCTCTCTCTCTCTCTCTCTCTCTCTCTCTCTCTCTCTCTCTCTCTCTCTCTCTCTCTCTCTCTCTCTCTCTCTCTTGTGTCTCTCTCTCTGTCTCTCTGGCTGTCTCTGTATCTCTCTCTGTCTCTCTTTGTGTGTGTATCTCCCTTCATCTCTCTCTTTTCATCTCTCTCTCTCTCTGTCTGTCTATCTCACTCTCTCTCTCTGTCTCTATCTCACACCCTGTCTCTCTCTCTCTGTCTCTCTTTCTCTCTCTCTTCTCTCTCTCTTCATCTCTCTCTCTCTCTGTCTGTCTATCTCGCTCTCTCTCTCTGTCTCTATCTCACACCCTGTCTCTCTCTCTCTGTCTCTCTGTCTCTCTCTCTCTCTCTCTCTCTCTCTCTCTCTCTCTCTCTCTCTCTCTCTCTCTCTCTCTCTCTCTCTTTCTCTCTCTCTCTCTCTCTCTCTCTCTCTCTCTCTCTCTCTCTCTCTCTCTCTTTCTCTCTCTCTCTCTCTCTCTGTGTGTGTCTCTCTCTCTGTCTCTCTGGCTGTCTCTGTATCTCTCTCTGTCTCTCTTTGTGTGTGTATCTCCCTTCATCTCTCTCTCTTCATCTCTCTCTCTCTCTGTCTGTCTATCTCGCTCTCTCTCTCTGTCTCTATCTCACACCCTGTCTCTCTCTCTCTGTCTCTCTCTCTCTCTCTCTCTCTCTCTCTCTCTCTCTCTCTCTCTCTCTCTCTCTCTCTCTCTCTCTCTCTCCCCCTCTCTGTCCCCTCCTCCCTGTTCTCCGTTTCCCCCTCCTACGGCCCTGCTTTGTGCCGTGGAGCTGACATGCAGAGAGGGAGCAGCCAGCGGAGGCTGAACAACAGGCCTCGTTGTCTGGCCTCCTCTGGCCCGCTCCCGTGTCAGCTGCGCTCTCCTCCAACACAGAGACCAGCAGAGAAAGAGAGACATGCATCCTGATAGAACCCTGATAGACCGGCTACACGGGGGGGGGGGGGGCGTCCAGACAGACCTATCTCTCTGTGCCGCGATTCAATTTGAGAGGCAAGTGAATGCCCTGTACAAAGGTTGCTTGCCCATTGGGCAGCCTTGGTTGTTTTAAATAGGTACCACGCGCCGCAGATTAGCTGAAGGCTAACGCCACAGCCTACTGTGAGTTCTGAGCGTGACACTGCAGTTCCACTGTGGTTTCTCTGGGAAATTGAGGAGGCCGGGCACAGTGACAGTTTCTTCTTTCAGAAGAGTTCTGAAAAACCTGTTAAAGAGGAAAAGTATTGCAGTTCCCAGACGTGTTGACACGCTCTGTTTCTCGGCCATCTGTCTCAACAGTAGTTTTTCTTAGAGAGAAGAAGGTTGGATATTAGCTTTCTAGTTTGGGGAGTATTTCAGCGTTGAGCGCCTCACACTGTGTTTCTAATAGGGATGCACTGATGTATCGGGGCGCTATTCACCTTGTTGACCGCCAGCGGCCTGTCGGCAAATAAGGAGGCATTCACCGATGGGAGTGGACCACGTTTGTGTCGCAACAATTTGCGTGGTCTAAATGTCGCTACCGTGTGATTGAATTTGTACTCATTCAAAGAGAGTGTGATGAAGGGCTGAAATACTTAAAACTGTTCCGGACGTTTTTTTTATTTAATTATTCTTTGTTTCCCCGGCACAAAAGTATAAATAACAAAAACAAACAAGGCCTACAAACATCACGGCATCGTCTATTGGCCACAGTGTCCTTTTAAACATCCGTATCAGCCCAGAATTTCACCATCGGTGCCTCCCTAGTTTCTACCGCTGGAGTAGTTTGCTGCTCCATTGTGCTCAGCTGAAACGGTAAGAGCCCCAGGTTGCCAGGTTGGCGAGCCGAGGGAGTAAAGTAGGTTCAAGTGATTTCCGCTTGGAGTGTGGGTGATGTTCAACGATTGGATGCGACTCGTGAAGGGCCATTGAAAGGGAGAGCGTAACAAAAACAGCGAAAGGGATTTGCCTGTGGTGTCATGACCATCCTGCGTGTAGAAATAAAAGGAAACCAATGGTGGTTTTCCTGAGTGCCATTCGTGTAGTATTGTGCTGGTCTATTTGTCTCTGTGGCTTTAATGTGTGCTTTTTGGACCGGCTGGTCTCATACAGCGTGTCTATTTCCAGTAATTGTTTAAATACAGAGTGGTTTCCATTCCCTTTGTGTCCCGTTTGTTTTTCCCGCTTTTTTTCTAGGTACAATGGCTCCCTGCCCAGCGGAGATCGCGGCCGCAGAAAGAGCCGCTTCGCGCTGTACCGCAGGACCAAGGCCAACGGCGTCAAACCCAGTACCGTGCACATTCTGAACACACCCCAAGACAGCAAGGTGTGTGTGTGTGTGTGTGTGTGTGTGTGTGTGTGTGTGTGTGTGTGTATGATTGAGGAGGCTAGCCTTTGCCTTATGCCTAAGTGTCTCTGTTTCCCTGTTTGTGTTCGCCTGGTATCTCTGTGTCTCTTTTGAGCAACACACGTTTCCTGCCTGTAGTTGATGGGACTGTTTCCTGTTTGAGAAAATGGCGGCCAGTAAAATAATTCTGAGACTTGAGAGATAGGCACAGAATCACGATTCTGCACATAGACCCATAGACCAGAGCCACATTGAAACCCGTTTAAACCTGTTTAAACCCGTTTTAAACCGTTTAAGTGGCCGCTTGATGTTTTGTAGAATATACTCACTGACTCTGAGGCTCTTGCTGTTGTTGTTGCAGGCTGTCCACAGCAGAGGGCAGCACAGCATCTCTTTCACCCTGTCCCGCAACCAAACGGTCGTGGTGGAATACTGCCATGACAACGACACAGACATGTTCCAGGTAAAACGCCTCTAAAACTAAACAAGGTATCTAGCCTGGTTCTCTCCCCCGATGAAACAACACTTCATGGAAAGCAGTAAGGATTTTTTTTGTGTGGGTTGAAGCAAAAATGAATGACCCTTTGGTTTCACACAAGGCTAGCCTTCTTCTCCTACAGCAGAATGACGTGGGAATTTATGGATCCTGTAAGTCGGTTTGAGGGAGCCAACTTAGTAAAGGGAGGGCCCCAGTTACATGTCTTTGAGTGTTTCCTTTATAATCAGACTGTCCGTGACAAAATGTGTCCGTGAGAAAACAGCATGAAAACTGCAGGAGGAACAAATGTAATTGAACTAACTGTCCATCTACCCATGTAGTATTTCTGTGAGCGTTTTTATGTATTTCTGTGGGTGTTTTTATGTATTTCTGTGAGCGTTTTTGTCTATCTCTTGGTTTTGGTTTTCCCGGTCAGATTGGTCGTTCCACGGAGAGCCCTATTGACTTTGTGGTGACAGACACCACGGGGGGCAAGGAGGGCGAGGACCCATCGGTAGCGCCCAGCACCATTTCCCGCTTCGCCTGCAGGGTGGTGTGTGAACGCAACCCGCCTTACACCGCGCGGATATACGCTGCTGGGTTCGACTCCTCCAAAAACATCTTTCTCGGGGTAAGTGGCGAGGCTAACTGACACTTCTTTGAGTGTGGGGTATCAAATAATCTCGAGTCCAGAATCTGGGATCAAATGACAACGGAGGAAATGAACGATCATTTTGGTTGTAGCGCCTTGACCAGGGTTATTACTGTTTTGTGAAAGCCACAGTGCCAATGCAAGCCATGTAACAATACAAAGGGATAATGCAAATATTGGAAAAGACAATGAACACTCTTATGATGTCAGGAGAGCAGGCTAATAGTGAAAGTTATTTCTGTTTAAAAAAAAATAACCATAGTGGCAACAAATGTGATGATGATAATCATAATAATAATGAAATGATAATGCACATCGTGAAACAGCGTATGACCCCCATGTTTACATTCTGTATCTCCCTGTGTGTACCCTTATCATCTGATGTCCTCCTGTCTGTTACCATGGTGACTTGTCTTGTCATCTTATCTGATGTCCTCCTGGATATTACCATGGTCACTTGTCTTGTCACCTGACGTCCTCCTGTCTGTTACCATGGTCACTTGTCTTGTCACCTGACGTCCTCCTGTCTGTGGCCGTCAGGAGAAAGCCACCAAATGGAAGAACCCTGACGGCCACATGGATGGCCTGACTACCAATGGGGTGCTGGTGATGCACCCTGAAGGCTTCCCCGAGGACTCCCGGCAGGGCTTCTGGAGGGAGATCTCTGTCTGCGGGGACGTCTACGCCCTGCGGGAGACACGCTCTGGCCCCAGCCGCGGGAAACTGGTCAGTGAAGTGGCTGTGTGTGTGTGTGTGTGTGTGTTTGTGTGTGTGTGTGTGTGTGTGTGTGTGTGTGTGTGTGTGTGTGTGTGTGTGTGTGTGTGTGTGCATGCATGTCTGCGTGCATGTGTGTGTGTGATGGGAGATAGGAGATGGTCAGTGAAAGCTCTGGGTTAGGTTTTGTGTGTGTCTGTCGGTGTTATTTGTGTGTTTGTGTCTGCCTAGTGTGTGTGTGTCTTTCTGTTTGAATTGCTCTCTTCTCTCCAAGACAATCATGATAAGGGTGTTAGATTTTGAATTCTTTCATGCAAGGAAATATGAGCCACAATTGCTCAAACCTATAGGCATTAAATAATCAATTATTTAACTGTGTGTGATTAATACTGTGCAGCCAGTAACGTGTATTCCATCACTGCTAATAATAGCCACCTATGTGTATATATACCTGTGTGTGTGTGTGTGTGTGTGTGTGTGTGTGTGTGTGTTCATGTCTGTCCCTCTGTGTGTGTGCGTGTGTATGTGTGTGCCCTGCAGGCGGAGGGAGAGAGCAGCGCTCTGCGGGACGGCTCCCTGGTGGACCTGTGTGGGGCCACCCTGCTGTGGCGCACGGGAGAGGGCCTCCTGCGCGCTCCCACCCTCCGCCACCTGGAAGCACTGCGCCAGGAGCTCAACGCGGCCCGGCCTCAGTGTCCCGTGGGCCTCAGCACCTTGGCCTTCCCCAGCCTGCCACGCAGCCACAGGTGGGGCCTCCATTGCTGCTCCCCTAGCACAGGACCAGCCAAACGTGTGGACACAGTCAAGTGAATGGGAAAGTGTGGCCAAACATTTGACTGGCTCTGTATGTGGATAGGGGATAGGGATCTAAAATAAAAACTATCGTAAAGTCAATCTCTCTTATACACAGAACTAGTCAAATACTGTTAAAAAAGTGCTAGTTAGTGCTAGTGCTTTGTTATTTACTTAGTTCTAGTTTCTTTTTTCTTTTTGTTAGCCTACAGGTTTTGTTTTAGGGCCAGAGTGAGGAATGAAGTGCCACTAGAAGTGCGACATAGTCTGTTCTGTGCTCTGAAGTAAAACCACCATTTTGTTTTGTTCCTCGCAGCCTGGAGGAGCGTCAGCCCTGGGTCTACCTCACCTGCGGCCACGTCCACGGCCGCCACGAGTGGGGTCAGAGGTCGGACGGCCGGGAGGAGCGGGAGGGCGGCGGAGGCGGCGGCGGCTCGGCGGTGCGGCGCGAGTGCCCGCTGTGCCGCAGCGTGGGGCCCTACGTGCCCCTGTGGCTGGGCTGCGAGCCGGCCGTCTACGTGGACGCTGGCGCCCCCACGCACGGCTTGGTGCCCTGCGGCCACGTCTGCTCCGAGAGGACCGCCAAGTACTGGGCCCAGACGCCTCTCCCCCACGGGACCCACGCCTTCAGGTCCGTCTGCCCCTTCTGCTCCACGCCGCTCAGCACGCCCGGGTGGACACGCCTCATCTTCCAGGGCCCCATCGACTAGGCCGCCGCCCGGACCCCGTCCCCGTCCCTGCTCCCCTCGCCGACCTCCGACGCCACCGCAAAGCAAAAGCCCCCGGGGCCTTGTTCAGTGCGGAGAACACGCGGGGGGGAAAGGTTGAAGGTCGGAGGTGGGAGAGTCGGTGGAGGGGAACCCTGGCGGAGTCTGGCTGAATAATGCCCTTGCTGGGCTCCTCCATTACACTCAGCTCCCTCAGTGTTCGCTGATCTGGATAGGATCTGGATAGGATCTGGATAGTATCTGGATAGGATCTGGAGAGTATCTGCATAGTATCTAGATAGCATCTGAATAGTATCTGGATAGTATCTGGGTAGCATCTGGATAGTATCTGGATGGGATCTGGATAGTATCTGGATGGGATCTGGATAGTATTTGGATAGCTTCTAGATAGTATCTGGATGGGATCTGGATAGCATCTGAATAGTATCTGGATGGGATCTGGATAGTATCTGGATAGCATCTGGATAGGATCTGGATAGTATCTGGATGGGATCTGGATAGTGTCTGGATAGTATCTGGATAGGTGAACAGCAATATGACATCGTTCCTAATATATAAGTATGAGGAGCCAGCGCCATTTTGCCTTTGACCTATCCAGTTTGGTCAGATCAGTAAATGCAGATGGTATAAACGGGAGGTTATTCAAGGACACCTTTGGAAAACTCACTACAGAACTCCTACTAAAGCAATAAAAAAACAGCAATACACTCTCTATATAAGCTAGTCAATATGCTAAGTCATTTCCAGCCATGTGTTCAATGCAACAGTGTTTTGACCATGACTGAAAATCCTCCAGTTCAAGAGCTATACCTGAGGTGTGTTCAAGTCCCTGGATCTTTGTTAAAACCTTTCTACTAAACTTGCCTTTTTGCTGTTAAAACAAAATAACCCATGTTTCTCATAGGTAAGATTGAAATGTTTCGAGAAAGTTTTGGTAGTTCAGCATACTATCTCAGAAGCCCTAAACATTCAAATTGTTGAAGTGTGTACAGTGCATCCTGCTAGAGAATCTACTCAAAGCCTTCCCAACCAGGGTTAGTCCTTAACGTCTGTCGTACACCGATTTAAATTTCTTTGAATTGTGTTTTGAACACGCCTCAGGTTGGTTATTGATTTGACAAAACAGGGTCCATGACACAGTGACATGAGTAGGTCGAAGGTCAAAGGGTGCGACCTGTGTAACCTCAAACGATTTTCAAAGAAAACTATTTTGGTAAAAGAAGGGGAGGGAATTCTTTTTTGTTTTTTGGGAGGGGGGGAAGGGGTCTTTGTTTAGATGTGCAGTGTTTAAGTAAGATGCGACTATTTTTCTAACTTGAGTACTCAAATTTTTAGTGACCTTTTTTTTTCAATGTCTGCAAACTCTGTATGGTTATGAGTATTTTTGTGTGTGTGAACCTAGGAGATATTGTGAGTGCGGAAATATATTGCCAACACTGTGTCACACACACTCAACGCGACCATAAACCTTGCCCAGACAATGAATGTAGCCAAATACTCAGGCTATGTTGCTTAGCCTTCGCAGGTGCTCATCTAAAAATTGTTCTATATTATATATATACTATTTTTGTAGATGCGTATATGGTGTAGCTAGATTGTCTCAGTAGCCTGAAGTACGAGAGATGTATAAGTGATACACAACCCCACAAAAGCTTGCATGTGCTGACACACACATACACACATTACTACACACGCATCTTGCACTGTGGAGAGGGCCGAACCGTACAGTCATTTTAATGTAAGAGTGTAATTCCTTAACAGAGAGAGGCAGATCAGGAAAGGCTCCAAATGTGTGACTTTTTTTATTTTATTTTTTAGAATGACGATATGACCAAGAAAAAAAGTCCTAGATACTTGACTAATGTTTTTGGGCAATTGCGAAAGAAGACTTGCTGAATGAATTCCAACCTCATCTACTACTATGCCAATCTTCGCCGTTAGATCGATTGTCCTATAGCTCAGGTTTAGCGCGTCGTCTAGAGATTGCCGACCGTGCAACCGGTGGGAGGCAGAACTCCGTCGATTTCTTCAAGAAACATCTGTAAGAGTTTTGATTCATTTTAGAGTCCTCGGGTCAAATAGTGTGACTATACCTGTCAAAGGCCTCAACTCCATGGCTCAAAGCGGTCCAGTATCAGTCTCATAGCTCGTATACGGGTAGTAATAGCAGGTCCAATGGAGTTGGGTAGATAAAGATATTCAGTACAGGGTTCTAAAACATTTCAGTTGTTGTTACCCCTTAAAAATGCCAAAACCTCTTGATTTCTTCAGTGGATCTAGTGTATTATGATTGGCTTATGGAATGAAACGTTTGCAGCACCTATTGATGGTGTGTGTGTGTGTGTTTTTGATACGAAATGTCTGCTCATTTTTAAAAATATTTTTTTACTGTTCTTGTACTAGATCCTTGTTTTTACCGGCTCAAGAGTCGAGGTTGCCCCTACACAGAGATCTAGGGTCTTTCTTTAGTCATTCCTTAGTGTTTGTCCAAATTAACTTCTATCTATTATGTTCATCTTCCACTCATCACGACCGCCCAAAGTGCAAAGGTCACAGAATTAGCAATCATCCTTCGGAAATGTTTCAATTTAAATTTTTTTGTGTGTCCTGCAGTTCTGTAATCCTCCGGTGCACAGACAATCACCATACACATGTCAATAAATCTGTTTTAAAAAATATGTTCCAATCGAAGTCATTGCTGATGTCTTACCTCTAAACAGACACGTGTGATTTACATCTATGATGCAATGAAGCTTTTAGTAGCATATCTAGGTATTGAATATATTATGAAATATTCGATATATTGCCTGGTAATGGACCGAGTCAATGACAATCAATCCAATCTCATGTTTATCAATACCCCCTAGATTGTTACTGATGTAACGGAAAATCCTAAAATACGTCTTACTGAAGTGACAATTCCCTGCCGGCCACCAGGTGGCAGCCTCTACCAAATATAACGGGGGACTAGTATCTCTTGGCGTTGCTTTGGGTTGCATCACCTCCTCAACTCATCAAACATTTTAATGAGTAATTTTGACAGTCTCGTGCATTTGCCACACAAACCTGATAAGGAGTGACTGTCTGTTTGCATGATGGGACCCACGATAAAGATAATGAGTTTGAAAACTCGAGAAAGTTTCGCGCGCACTCAAAGATAGCAAAACACTCGAAACATGCTGAGAATGGTGTTATTCAAAAGTTACTTTCCGAAATTATTTCTCTTGTGAACTGAGGAAAATAAGCAGTTTTTTCCCCCCTCTTTTAAAGATTATGAAGCCTATTTCATGGGTATCTCAGTGACACACACTATGTAATCTCTTCCTGCAGAGAGAGAGCAGGGAGGGAAGGAATATAACTTGAATTGAAACTCAAAGACTTTACTGGAGTGCCACTTGGAAGAAAAATCAGATGCGCAGAATTACGGTGTGTGGTCTGCTATCTTGTAATAGGTAATCTTGAGGTAATGATAAAAAACTATACTTCCGATTGTTTTTCATTATCTTATCAACCTAAAGATATTACAATGGAAAATAGTTTAAGAAGAGTAAGTTGCAGGTAAATTATATGAGTAATATATAGAATATAGATTAGAGCATCTACGCGATACATGAGATACATGTAATATTTAAGGCATTGTTTCATCCAAAAGGTTAGTTATCCTTTTACTTGAAAGGCTATTTTCAAGATAAGTTCCCTTACGTTCATTAGAAAGAGACATGATAATATCACAACATATCTCACAGTCCATTTAAGCTGTGTGCTTCTGTTAAATTCATAAAACATTTTTTCTAGTTTTGTTTGGTTGTTTCGTATAAAATATGGTGTTAATGTCTAATTTAATACACTTATATAGGCTGAGACTAACTCAAATAAAAACGAAAATCCTTGCTTCAACTCTCTGACCAAATTGTCATTGAAAATATGAGTAGTAGTTAAGGCATTACTGTCAGTATGAGAGGGATTTTATGCAAAACATTGTGTTCAATTCAATTCAAAAGTTAAGTGTTCTGCAATTCAGATTGGAAGTTTACAAAAAACACTGTGCAGGCTATCTTCAAAAAATTTGACCACTGTTTCCAGAGGACGGCCTTCTCTCCTGATCACTTTTCATTCTTATTTTTAAATATTTTATATACTTTTTAAATATACTCGGGTAGGTTTGACACATTTCTGTTTTTGCTGAACATTTTGCAGTTTAATTCTTACCTTTCTATACACACATTGGGGTATTTTGAGGTCCTGCTTTCATGGACCTCATGGGTGGATTGTTAAATGTTTTTCTTGACAGGCCCTCTGATGTCAGAGACACACTCCGTTCCACTTTAAATCATTTCTATTTGTGTGTGTGTGTGTGTGTGTGTGTGTGTGTGTGTGTGTGTGTGTGTGTGTGTGTGTGTGTGTGTGTGTATGTATCAGGGGACCAGGGGTAGATGATGGAGGCAAAGCTTAGTTTAATTCTCAGTGGAGGGATTTGAAGGTTTTGATCCCAGCTAATTAACGTGAAGCCCTCGTTGGGAGTATTGGGTATTTGTGACGAAGAACTTTGAAGGGGACTCTTGTCCCTGTGTGTGTGTGTGTGTGTGTGTGTGTGTGTGTGGGGGGGGGGGGGCTGAGGTTGGTTCTGTGTGTTTCTGCGGTAATCAAACGGCTTTATAATCATCCTTTCCTCTCCATAAATCTCTATGGGCAGGCGATCAGTGCAGCGGAGGGCATTCTCACCATTGTTCCAGCCATCCACTCATTAACTCCAAACATTGGGAAACTTTAATCAATCTGAGGCCTGAGACGATTAATTAACTTTAAGACTTTACTTCTTTTTCTTTCCTGTACACTTATTTTACTAAGTCACACAGCCACAGAATGCGCTAATTTAGCCACACAATTTACAAATCCAATTAAAGTCAATATTAAGGCTTGACAAGCTGCTGCTGTCCTGTATTATAGTCTTATAAGACTATCCTCTTTTGTGGGTAGACTAGCAGTGAATGCCAGGATGTGTAAGCCGAAAAGAATGTATTAAATGGGGGGTTAAGAGTTTTAATAAGTTTGATTATTTTATGGAGTTTATTCTGCTGTTATCCTGTTAGGGAGGTGATGTTGTGCCACTGAATGGGTAATCCTGTGTGTCTCGCCTCTCCCTGAGTGGTCCTCATCGTCGCTGCCGGAGCCACTGCCCGCCATTGTCCGCGCGGCGGAGACGAACCGAATCTGGACCATTGTGTGTGTTTCAAACGCGAGCGCCTCATCACAGACATCAGAGCGTGTCTCCGTGGCCTCGCATGTGGGGAAATCTGGCCTGTTTTGTGCCGGTGAAATAGACACCACACACCCAAGTCGGGCTTCAGATCCGTAACAATAACATGACAAAATGGAGAGGCCTCTGAAATTTCGTTTTTCAGCAAAGACCATTCCCGCCAAATACACACAAGAGGGAAGTACATTTTCCTATTTCATATTCCCTTCTCCCCGGTTCCCCATCCTGCCTCAATTCCCTTTCCTCACATTCTCTCATTCTCTCCTCTCTTTTTTCTTCTTCTTCTCGCAGCGTGACCAATGCAGCCCTCAGGAACCATAGTCATAATTCCCTCTAAATGAAGGCTAATGATGACAGCGTCCCCCTCATTACGGGTATTTGTGTTGGTGGTGGTCTGGCTGGGTGCTGCAGCGCTACAGCGTACGGCCACCACAGCCCCGAGGACACTGTGTGGTATCTGTCGCTGCATTACTGAAAGACTCCTCTTCTCTCTCTCTCTCTCTCTCTCTCTCTCTCTCTCCCTCACCCTCCCTCTCAGTCTCTCCTTGCTGACCTGCGCCTCGGTCAAAGGTGAACAACGCCGATCTTAAGACCCCCCCCCCCCCAACATAAAATAAAGATGGTGGGGGAGCGTGGCAAGGCGATGGCATCACGCTTAGGCCTCCATTAGCATATTTGACAGGTACGGTCCGTTTCCAAACATTCTCATTACACCTTATCGTCGGAGCACAGAGGGGGGCAAAACATGAAGCAAATTAGATGAGTGAATGAGGGAGTGAGTGTGAGCGAGGGAGAGCAGACATCAAAGTGGTACGCTCTATTTAAATTGAGTGATCTTGTGTGAAAGAACCCCCCCCTACACAAAGATTACCCCCCACCCCCATACCTAATATCACACACCACATACCCTTGGATTTATGTGTCAAGGGTTAATAGCTATGTGGAAGAGGATATTGAGAGGTTCAAGTATGGAGCGTGTGTGTGGGGGGTATCTGTGTGTGTGTGTGTGTGTGTGTGTGTGTGTGTATGTGTTTAAGAGAGGAGGAAAAAAAGAGACGGAAAGAGTGAGAGAGGGAGGACACGTTTGTGTCTGTGTGAGAGCGAGGGAGAGAGAGAGAGCAAGGGAGTCTTCACCCTGACAGACTGACTGGCACATTTACAAATCCCCTGAGATGAACTGAACTGCCATCACTCCTCAGTCCTGAGTGAAAGGCTCTGCCAGGGGGAGCTCCAATGTGCTGAGACACAGTGGGAAACAAAAGACAGAGAAGGGTACGGAAGAGTGCGGAAGTTGATTTGTTTCTTAATTTTTTCCACCAGTTTCATCATTCTCACTTTTTTTTTTTCGAAATTAGAATTTGGCTCTTTTATTACTGAATGGGTATAGCTGGAGACGCTGGCGAGAGTGTGTGTGTGTGTGTCTGTGGGTGTGTGTGTGTGTCTGTGTGTGTGTGTGTGTGTGTGTGTGGATGTGTGTGTGGGTGGGTGTGTGTGGGCGGGTGTGTGTGTGTTGGTGCTCATGTGTGTGTGTGTGTGTGTGTGTGTGTGTGTGTGCTTGTGTGGGTGGTTGGGTAAGTGTGTGTGTTGGTGCTCGTGTGTGTGTGTGTGTGTGTGTGTGTGTGTGTGTGTGTGTGTGTGTTGGCGCTCCATCCTACCCGCCAGATTAATGACGGGGCTGGTGCTTTGGTTGGGACTGGAGCTCACCCTCTCGCTCTGATAACGACGTGCGCCGCCGCCCGCCGTTCCTCCGCTCCCCGCGCTCAATTTCAGATAGTGCTAATGGAATCTGTCCCGCACGATTGTAATGCGAGTGAGACTCATTTGCCACGGAGCTTGGAGCTGTCAGCTTGACAGGGCTGTGGGGGGGCGAGGAGAGAGGGAGGGAGGGAGGGGAGGCAGAGGAGAAGGAGAGCGTCGTGGTGTTGAAGAGAGGAGAGCAGGAGGGGGGTGGTCGATTGGGGGGGGGGGGGGGGGGGGGGGGGGCGAGAGTGGAGACGGTGCCTGTGTGTGTGTGTGTGTGCTTGCGCGTGTGTGTGTGTGTGTGTGTGTGTGTGTGTGTGTGTGAGAGTGTGTGTGTGTGGGAGTGTGTCTCTCTCTCTGTCAGGACGGGCCTCTTCCTTTCTGTCAGTGAGCTGGCCCTCTCTGCTGAGTTGACAACCCAACTGCCCGAGCGCAGTGCACGCTCAGAGACACTTAATATGCAGAAAATATCACATCCATTTGACTTACTCTCTCATTGGCCGTAAACGAACACATTTTGAAAGCACGCCAACCAACACTTGTCCCAGCCATAGCAGGCGGAATATCTTTACTCTGCCAGAATGTATCGACGTAAAATAATCCAATTATACGTGAACCGAATCACGGTTGCACATGGTAACCCTTCTGCCCGGATACAGATTGTTAGACCACGGTTCCAATCGAAACAGAACACACTAAACGGAACTCTGGTACCCAGAATTCTCATCTACCACGGTTACCCACCCAAAGAAACGAGGGTGTCAGCCGGAATATTCTTGAATAGAATTCATATAGTGCAGGAGTGCAGGTTTGTGCAGAACACCCCCAAGGAAAATGAGTACGGAAAGCAGTCTGGGAGGGCTAGAAATGTTGGACCAGCCCCGTCATGACCCAATGTCCTGTAGATGGCAGTGTTTGCCTGGTGAAAGATCCAGAAGGACCATGGAGTGACCATGCCTAATGCCAGGGCACTTTAAAGCCCTTGATGTTTTGTAGTTTTTTTAGGCGTCTTTTTTTTCTTCTAATTTGCCACCGCTGTGTCTCTGGTTTTACCTCTGTTTCCTTGCATGCTTCTGTTTATTATTTCCACAGCATGTTAAACGCTAAATCCAACCTTTTTCTCCGGGCGAAGCCTCTCTCCCTGTCATTCGTCCTGTCCTGCTGTTGTCGCCACTGTTTTAGATTTGGGAGGAAAAACCCAATTTGGCCCGGGCTACAGGGATTACAGTGCTGGCCATATTTAATCTGGGACAGACTGTACACAGTGTGTCTGCACTTAAAGCAGTCTCGGCCCGGCCTGTCTGCACCCTGTCCCATCCTGTTAAAAAACACTAAACACTGCTGGAGCTGATTAGGCTCTTAAAAAAAAAAAAAGAAAAACGGCTTCCCAAATCTCATAGCAGGGCATTAGGACGAGCAGAGTGCCCATTAGACCCACTCTACCCCCTGGGATGAGGTCGGAGTACACAGACCTCCACCCAAGGGAAAGCCTCACCCACGGACCCCAAATCAGAGCTCCATCTCTGCTTAGGGCCGCTTTAGGGGTCATATGGAGATATGGGACATATAAGTTGTTGATATTTTAATGACGCTAGCTTTGAAGCATGCGGTGCCAAGTTAAGCGATGGGTAATGGCCAACACGGATGTAAAATTGGTTTTCGTAAAGTAGAGAAAGATACTCGCTTAAGAAACTGCGGCGCAGCGTTCTACAATTACCGCACCACAATGAGCGTACCGGAGTTGTGTGCGCACATGAAGCGAATGTGCGTAAACACACATGCACAGATCCCCCCCCCCCCACACACACACACACACTCACACACAAACACACACACAAACATATTTGCATGCATGCATACACAAAGACACACACACGCACACATGCTCCTATTGGTGCATATGCTTAATCACCACTGGAGTCTCCCAGGAAATAAAAAAGCCTCAGTGGATTAAATCCTTGGAGCTGAACATTGGAGAAGTGCACAGTTCAGCTCTTAGAGACAGGCAAATGATTATCTTTCCAGAGAGAAGGAGAAAGAGAGCAAGAGAGAGAGAGAGAGAAGGACGGAAAGAGAGGCGAAGAAGGAGAAAGGGGGGGAGTGAGAGAAAAACAAGAGCGACGTAGAGAGAAAGAGAGAGAGATGAGGGAGAAAGATAATCAGAGGTTGAGGGGAGCCAGAGAATAGCGGAGGAGGAAAATCATTGTTGCAGGAAGTGAGAGAGACAGCTCGATAGCGAGAGGAAGCGATAAACTCGCGTAGAGGAAAACGGGGCCACAATTTGGCGAAGGAAAGTCAGGGTCTCTTCTGCTTTGCATTTAATTTACATGCCTGGCCGTATCGACCAATCGGATTGGGAGCAGAGCCCGCGGCTTAGCAAGGCGAATAAAGACTCCAAATGCCTTCACTGCTCTCATCCCTCCTGCTCATAATACCCTGTCTGCCTTTCTTTTCTCTCGCTCTCTCTCTTTCTCTCCCCACTGTCATAATACCCTTTCTCTCCCCATTCTCTTCTCTCTGGCATGGCGCTATAAGTAGACCCTGTCCGATGTGATAGTGGGATGGAGAGAGGGAAGGGGGGGGGGGGGGGGGGGGGGGGGGGGGGGGAGGGGCGGATGGAGAAAGGGGAAGGGGGGAAGGGGGGGGGGGGGTAGAGAAAAGATGGGATGGTGTTTTGTAGAGATGACTTTAGTTGCCACCCGTTGAGAGTTAAAAGGAATTCTTTGAGTGTGTGTGTGTGTGTGTGTGTGTGTGTGTGTGTGTGCGTGTGTGCATGCGTGCGTGCGTGTGTGCATATGTGTGCATATGTGTGTGCGTATGTGTGTGTGTGTGTGCGTGTGTGTGTGTTTGTCCGTGTCTGTGTGTGCATGCGTGCACGCCTGTTATTTCCCGGTAGGCCTGTTGTGGCAGCGTCACCAGCGTGTTGGCACCGCTGTGGCCACACGTGTTCATGGGTGATCCGGACACAGCGTCCCGTAGGAGCGCTTGGAAAACCAGGAGCCGGAGCATTAACATCCGCTTACCTTCAGCCGGGCCCAGGGCTCCCACGGCGCTCACCTTTACCACGCTATTCATAACAGCAGAGCCACGGTCTGCTAAGCCCAGGGATTCAGGGCTGCAGACAGACACAGGGGACCCACACTGGCAGCTCATCCAGAGCCTCCTCTTCTCTCGGGACTCGGGGGAACAGAGTGGAGGGGGGAAGGGGAAGGGGAGGGGGAGGGGGGCAGTGAAAGATGGAGGGTGGATGTTTTGTAAAGCAAAGAGAGCAAAGAGTCCCCGCGAGGGGCTGTGTTCCTCCGCACCAACTTCCTTCCTTTCAACTTTTCGTCCTCCATGAATGTTCTCTGCGCGCAACCCAAAACTACCCAGCCTTACGACTGTAGTCCAACAAGCGCTCCCCCCCCCCCTCCCCATCCCCCACCATATTTGTAGTACTCTATTTTTATGGGTAATTATATATATACCATTTAAATATATCCAAAACAACAAACAGCTTACTGTATGAAAATGCTGTGATTACAGTAAAATGAATCTGTTTATTTAGAATCAAATGTGAATCCTTCAGGTCTGGAAAACGCTCTTCAACTCAAACAAACAGTTTACTATATGAACATGCTGTGATTACAGTATAATGAATCTGTTTATTTAGAATCAAATGTGAAAACGCTCTTCAACTCAAACAAACAGCCTCGTGGGACTTCTTCTCTGGTGTCATAGACGGCACATTTAGTCACTATCATTCTCCTGACTGACACACAACCACACTCACACACACACACACATACACACACACACACACACACACACACACACACACACACACACACACACACACACATACACACACACACACACATACACACACACACACACACACACACACACACACACACACACACACACAATTACACAGTCAGCCTGGGTTTCATTTGAATAATGGAGTGTAAACAGACACATTAGGATTCTCCATGGACGGCCACAGGCATTTCTCACAGGAGACCTACTGCCTCTTGAAACACGCACACACACACACGCGCTCTCTCTCTCTCTCTCTCTCTCTCTCTCTCTCTCTCTCTCTCTCTCTCTCTCTCTCTTTCATACACACACACACAAACACACACAAGCACACCTCAGGGTGCAATTTTGTGCCACATTACAGTAAGTGATATAGTTTCCATCGAGTGAGTGCATACATTCCCCTTCTCCTCATCCTAACGGGGCCACAGAGCCTTTTCTGAAATCACCAGAGAAGTCTTCCTATTTTCCATATTACTGTATATCTCATAAACAGTCTTCAACTCCGTTTGTCCCACACCAACGGGCCGGAGACAGGAAAAGTCAATCGTTATTTTCGGAGCGACTGCTTGTCGCTCGCCAGAGCAATGGGAAAGATGTGAGTGCCGCTGACAGCAATGATTGCCATCAATTTCATTGTCGTCGTCAACAATGCCTTAATTGTCCGAGAAGGTTGACAATGGGCCCCCCTCCCCAAACACTTACAGTGTGTCAGTGTGCCACCAATTACCAAGCACTAACTCAATGAGGCCTGAACAGGATGGGGTCATTAGCAAAACAAACCCGCTAACCCCGTGGGGGAGAGACCCCCCTTAAAGCAACTAGTATTTCTCCAAGCCCCCCATGCCCCCCACGCATTTTTTTTTTTGTTGACTATTATTACTAGTAACTGTCCCAATGCAAAAACAAATGAGGGGTGAATCATGTAAAGTGAAGCCATGTTAAGTTCTGCATTCATGATATATAAAAAAAATCCACAATACGCTGTGATTGATTTCTGGCACTGACTATTGGTAAAAATGATCAAGTCACTATATATGTATATAAGAAGAAATATATGAAAACATAAGCCGGGTGAGTTGAGCTGGTTGTGGGTTGTGGTGCCATTTGCGATGCCTTAATCCATCCGTCTCCCTCACATTAAGACGTGAGACAGACCTGAGGGCTGCAATTAACCCTCACACTCCTCACCAGCAGACGATGAACCAGCTTCATTGAGTCTCTGTCATCTCATCACAAAAGGCCGCTCGCCTTCAACTGGAGGCCCTATTGACCGCACCTCGGGTAGGTCAACGTGCCGAACACACTCCAGGCCCCTCTTACGGTCCTAAACAAGTGCAGCCTCTTGTGACAGACTTCTACTATCCAACAGCAGGACTGCAGCTGTTGCTGGGCGCTTTTTTGTTTTGTTTTTGGAAGGAGTGTGATCGAGCTATTGTTGTTCATTTCTATCTCGCTGTTATTGTTGTGTAAAAATGTTACTGTTGTTTTATTGTTGTTGTGTATAGCCCCTGAGACCTCCCCCCTGACCTTGTTTTTGGCCCTGGTCCGCCTGTTGGCTCTTTCGCGTGTTGACGTCACAGTGTGTTTGTGTGTGTAAAAAGTAGGCCAGCGGATCTGTTGTGGGTCGCGGTGGAACGCATGGCAAAAACACCTCCCTGGGCCCTTCACTCTGGCCCCAGGGTAACCACGGAAACAACACCATGACGCAAGAAACCATGGCTGCCACGCCACACTGACACGTGAACGCATATGAATGCACACAAACATAAAGCCATTATCATATTGGCCACACGACAAAATACATTTTAATATCGGTTATGAACACAAACACCTGTATTCCACGCCCCAAACAAACTCAGAGGATGACATTTGGCACCCATCCTGGTATCACAACCCCAATCACATTGGACAAACTTAAAAAAAAATGTCACAAAAAAAAAGGATTTCACCTTTCTTCTCTTAGAATAAATACACCCAATGTAAAACCAGCGTTATAGATTCACAAATATGAGATCTGTTTTGTTGTGAGGTCACGTCAGGAAGGCTTTCCTCTGTGCGTCCCTTTGTTGAGGGAAGGGGCATATTCCCGTTAGTGTATCTCCATTGTGATGAGTGTAATCCATGTGCTCTCCATAATCCCGGAGCAGGTGGTCAGGCGTGTGGCGGCCGCGGGGGTGCGGGGAGGGCACACTCCTCCTGCTACACACACACGCACACACACTCACACACACTCACAAACACAAACTGATTGATCAACGAGCCTGTAAGCCACATGAATGCTCTTACACACTCTCGTTTCCCCCCAAGCCACGGGATGTGAACGAGACTTTTGTTTCCAGCGATACACACATCCACCCTCACACTAACGCGTCCAAACACACACACACACACACACACACACACACACACACACACACACACACACACACACGTTCACAGTGACACACTGCAAATGCCCAGCTGGGTGGAAATAGAGACACGCAGGCTGATATCCTATAAGCAAGCGCATGCCAGCATGGATGGTCAGTGTCCCCCCCCCCCCCCCCCCCCCCGCACCTCCCCCTCCCCACGTGCAGCCAAACAGGCACGGGGGCTCCCAGGGACTCAAACGCTCGCTACTCCTAACAGGTGGGCCAGAACCGGCTGGGGTGGGGAGAGGGGGCATCTGTCAACAAACTCCACATCCTCCTCTGCTACCTCTCCATCTGCTGGGGGGGGGGGGTTATGGGGAAGGGGGTTGTTTGACTTGCTGTCTATGATTATAACTTCTAAAACGAGCTGTCGCTGGTGTGTTTTGTGTGATTTGGCCCACCACGCCAAACATCGCGGGCTGACGTGGGCCGATCAATAGGCCCTCGTGCCCTGGGCAATTGGACATACTGTACCGTGCGACCCTTGACCTTTGAACCCCATTGTGCTCTGGTCGTACGCAGGAGGTGCTTTGGCAGTCCGAGTCCTTACCGATTGGTGTCTGTAATACAAGTGTGGAGACAATAGTAACATGAATGTGAATTTTGGTTGCATTCTTTTCGCAAAAGTCCGTCTTTTAGAAGACTGTTTTGCACACTTTATTTATTATTCTGTGAAAGGTCTTCACAGTTTTGTTTACTCTGTCAATATTTTAGTTGCTCCTTTATATAACTTGGAATAATAAAACCCACATGTAATATAGTTCAGTTGTCCGCCATTTTGACGTTTATTTCTAACAGCCTCATGGCCACAGCTAGATGTTTGGGTGACCTTTCTAGGTACAGCATGGTTGATATAACCCATCAGAATCTCATCCATTTGAGTCAAATGCTTTTAGCCTCACAACAAGCTTATGCCCGCAAATTTGGCCATTAGATGGATGTAATCCGTTATTAGAACATCTCCATTTTTGCTCTTAAGGAGATTTGTGATAGAGTGTGTGTTTGTGTGTGTGTGTGTGTGTGTGTGTGTGTGTGTGCGTGCGTGCGTGCGTGCGTGCGTGCGTGCGTGCGTGCGTGTGTGTCCTAATGGTATGTTCACATAAGGTGGAGTGTTTTGTTGGCTGACCATGGTCCTGACTGGTCCTATAATCCTGGGCTGAAAAGTCTCCAAGCTAAATGGACGCCGCAGAGAGAGAAAAAAAACATTAACTAGGCATTAACTTTGCAAAAAGCTGTAAGACTTAAATGGCTTTTTTTTTTTTTTACATATGTTGGAATTTGTTAAACATGTAATCAGCTTTGTGTTTGTCCAGTCCACTTCTTTTATCTATCTGTGTAATATTCATGTATTTTATTTAAATCTCTAGCTTCCATATGGACTCTAATCAAATCCTTCTATCGTTCAGAAGTCACTGAAATATATTTCCACCAGTCTTTTTATAATGAATTATTATTGGGGAGATTAATGTAGCGATTATGGCTTAAACTATACGTTTCCAAGAATTTAGAGTACGGAAATTGAAACTGGAATATAATGTGGAATATAATGTGGAAATGTTCTTATAATTGTTGCATTCATTTCATAATGTGCGGCTTTGGTCAGATACGTGATTTGTATTTTTGCTGTATTATCAAGATTAGGGAAAAGTCAAAAAGAAACAAACACACGTAACATTGAGACAAACATATCAAGTCTATGCCTTTTAAAACTATCTTTCCATCCTTCATGCTTTTATCTGAAACTATATATATATATATATATATATATATATATATATATATATATATATACTGTATATATATATATATATATACATTTATATATATATATATATATATATATATATATATATATATATATATATATATATATATATGTATATATATATGTATACACACAAATACATTTATCTCAGGGGCACAGAGTTTACACTGTCCATTATTTATTAAACCTATGTGTATACTGCAATAAATGCAATATCTTATAAAAATTATTATCATGTGATACAAATCGATCAGTTCTAGAGTCCATTGGTATGAAAGTACAATTACAAGACAAAAACCTGGAAAACCCAACACAGCTTTACTTTTTCTGAGTCAACCTACTTAATCATGTCACACAAGTTCAGAAAACAGTACTTTCATTCATGCTTGAATCACCATGTTGCATAAGATCCCATTTAAATGCCACATGGCAATATTAATGTGTGCATTTGATAAATCAAATCTCATTGAATTGTTTTAATCCGTTTGATAAAATCACAACGTCTCACAACGTTTTATTCACTTCCGTGCATGAGAACAAGGGTCATAAGGTGTTACATGCGTGTGTGGCAAGTGTGTCCATTGAATATATTCCCTAACCGCCAGATTCAGGAGAGCCTACATAGCCAACAGAAACACTATTGTTTTATGACACTAAATGAGATTCCCTGGTTGTTGATGTAGATGAATTATGTATGTGTTGATGTGCCGATATGTGATAGACACTCCGGTCTGGGAATGTAGGGCACACATGCGTTGGTATAACAATAGTCCTTAGTTTCTTTCTCACAAACAAATTGTCCGTTTATTTTCTTTTCTTTAAAAAAAATTATAGTAACTGTACTGTCTGAGATGTGTGTGTGTGTGTGTGTGTGTGTGTGTGTGTGTGTGTGTGTGTGTGTGTGTGTGTGTGTGTGTGTGTGTGTGTGTATGTGTGTGTGTGTGTCTGTGTGTCTGCTCCACAACTATTGCTGGGAAATGTACAATCCCAATTTCAAAACGTTATTAGGCGATGTGAAATTAACGCAACAAATCTTTTCAAATTTACTCATGGGAAATAATTGTATTTTTCTGCAGGCTCAGGATCAGCTTTAAACACAAAATTGTAATATTTATGATTGAATATATATAAATAGTGTATGGCATGCATGGAATATTGAAGTGAAATTGACAGCTAGGCCTGTTTTTAAAAGATATTGGACCCTGAAGTCTGCAAAAGTTTTGCTCAGAATAAACATGCTAAACTAAGCAAGTAAACAATAACAAGTCTTGTTCATTTCATTAGACATACAGAGTCCCTTAGTCTACTAACATAGCGGTGTTTATGGCTCAAGGTGCTCTCAAAGGGCAATCAAAGAATTTGGCAATGACAAAAGTCACATTTAACTGGCATGTGCAAAAATTCAAGGTCAAATAAATGGCCTACTGTAAAATATGTATTTTTATATATAAGTTACATATTGAATATGTGTATTATTAAATTCCTATTTGGTTATACTTAAATATGGGCTACTGATGCACTGCTGGACCCCATGGGGCCCGGGAAGAATGATGTTTTACGCTATTGGCTCTGCATTGGAGTTCCCTGGGCTTGGTAAACGGCGAACTGGCGTTGCGTTTGGGAAAGCCCTGGCTCGAGGGCAAGTTGACGAGAGGGCATTGAGGCTGCTTCTCGAAGACGGCTTGCCTTTATGGTTTAACATCGTCCGCAAATGCAAAGAGGGGATTTATGGACGGCGCGTCTGCCTACTCCATATGTCTCTTTGAACCGCGTGGTAGACCACAGCCTACTTAATTAAAATCGGCAAATACTTTGGTAGCCTATCGGATATTTAGGACTTGGGACCCAATAAGCCAACTCTTAAAGAATGACTTTAGACTCTTTTGATAATTAATTTACAATATACTAATCGGTAGAACTATTTGAAAATATGAATCTGAGCAAACTAAAATTGTGAACCTAATTTTTATACCATAAAAATATTATAAAATCAATAGGAATGTTCACGCTTCTTTTTTCTTTTCTAATTGGCTATATCTACTAACTCAAGTTAGTCAACCTCCCGTTTGAGTTAAAATATGCCCCTGGCCCTGTAGGCCTGCTTCATTGACGATTTTGACATCCTAATACATCTACACTACTGTAGATGGCTCAGTTTGAGGACTTATTTCTTTACTTCTTTCCCTCCTTACAACGCACTTTTATGGACTACCATGCCCAGGCCGTAGTTATAATTGTCTTTATCAGTTGGAGCTAATTGAGGGTTAAATGAAAAAGGCACGTGCACTATAGTAAATACTTTGACTTGTTTTCGTTCAGTCAACTAGTGCTATGTACTATGGAAGTCTCATATTTAATATCGGTCGTCTCGATTAGTCAGACCTTTCTCTTTCGTTCTCTTTCTCATTCTCATTCTCATTCATTTCTGCGGCCAAATAAATCCGTATACATGTTAATTAATTTGGTTAATCAAAATCCATGAAACATATGCTTTTTTCTGAAAATATCATCCTTGCTAGGTCAAAATTATCAGGTAGGTTTGGAAACAATCAACATCGTTTTTTTTATTAACATAACCTCTGTTCATTTTAGTGACGTCCAGAAACATACATTTCTTTCGTTGTGGGAATCTAGAAAGCGGTGCCGTGTGAACTGGACACCGTGCTCCGTGCCCTATGAACCAAAAAACTCCTGTCAGTAAAATATTGGATTATCCTCTTCTATGAGACAGGATTAACATTTCTTTCCCACTGAAAATTCCTGTCTATGACACTTGAAAACATTTTCCAAAGTGAAATATTATTTTTATGATTTGGCCATGTGTAACTTGATGTTAGTGTTGTATGTTGTTGGAACATGTTAGAATCATGTCGGGTTTTTAGGAAGTGCAGGCGACAATGTGAAAACAGATCAAACGTTCTTTATTAGTGTGCGTGCGTGGCCTTTTGTCACAGATGGTTAATAGACTTTGCTGCTCACTTATCAATAGCCCACATCGTTTGAGAACTTCCTATTGTAACTAATATTTTGTAATAATAATTTATTATTTTTTAAACACTTGGACATAAAAAAACTACCAAATTCACAGCTGGATGATCGCATGATGCGGGGCAAATTGCATACAGATACAAATAATCACAATCTCAAAGATCTAACAGAGAAATAAATCAAAAAACACTTAGGGGACATATATGGGCACACGCATACAGACTGATTGTCTCTTAGAGCTATAAACAATTTTTATAAATTAAATAGTGCATCCAGGTTCGTGTCAGAGTGTGCGCGTCCACACACACGTACACACTCGCGCGCTCTTTCGCTCTCTCTCTCTCTCTCTCTCTCTCTCTCTCTCTCTCTCTCACACACACACACACACACACACACACACACACACGCGCGCGCGCGCGCGCGTGCACACACACACGCACATAAACACGCACACAAACACACACACAGTCTCTTTCTCTGTCTCTCTTAATACTTTGATCAAAGGGCGCCCTTCAGATTGCCAAGCAGGAGGAGTGGAGAGGGGAGTCCTAAGAAGCTTAGGAAAAGTTGACCCATTCCACGGGCTTAACCATGGGTTCGATCTTCTCTCTTGATCATTTTCTTCTTGTGTGACAACTTTGTTCCGTGTCCTTGATCAAAGTAAGAGAGAATTTACGCTGAATGTTCAGTAGGCTGTGTGAACCCAACAGGTGACGAGTGGCTTGGCAGGTCTGGCCGAGAGGTAAAATGACTTTGAGGCCTACTCCTGGAAACTACCCCAACTGGGCATAGAGAGTCTGGAGAGTTAGTCATGTGAAAATGGCACGTTTCTTTCCTCTCACAACACCTGAAATTTCCACGAAGACGCTTGGTCTTTGTAATCCAAACAGTCTGCGTTGAAATTCAGTTTCCAGGAGGCTGTTTGGTCCTTATAATCTAGGCAATCTGCTGGACCACTGAAACCCAGTCCCGCAGCCCCATACGCCGACGTAGGTAGGGATGACGCTGAGCTTAGATGGTTGGAGACCCCGTTAGTGCCCATGGGGCTCATTGTTGAGCCCGCCGCCGATAGCTGATGGTGCATAGGCGAAAGGTAAGAGCCGCACTCCATCCCACTGAAATATGACGAGGATCCCGTGTACCCTTGATTATATCCCGATGCTTGAGAGTAGGTCATGGGGTAGGAGCGCTGCATGCAGGAGGAGGAGGAGGTAGACAGAGGGTCGGAGAGTGGGGAGATGGAGGCCGGACTCCAAATGGACACGGGAGCGCTGCTGCTCACTATTGGGTTTGAGGCGCTGGAAGGAGGCGTGAACTGGCCGCTAGCCCCACTCTCAGAACTGGCTTCTCTTATGGGAGAATTTTTCTTTTTGACCGGCTTGGTTGTCTTGCTCTGTGCGCCACTTTGATTTTGTTGTGCCTGCTGGCGACACTTGGCTCTTCGGTTTTTGAACCAAACCTGGAGAAGAATTTTTGATTAGCAATTGCACAATAACTGTCAAATGCATAGGCCTGATAAAAAGTGGCAATTTTCGTTAGAATTAAAACACTTTTTGCACCAAACGAATTATTCAGTCTTAAATTTGTCCCGAACTGTTTTACTAGTTTGTCTTAAGTTTATCTGCTGCTTACATCAGCCTATGAAACTTTAATGATGTTAATAAAAAACTATATAAAAATAATAAAATATAAAAAATAAGCCTGAACTTCTTGAGATTTGAATATGTTGACGTTAACGAAAAGACATTGCAAGAGAAAGCCGAACTTTCTCTTTTTGAAACTTTCCGTTATTCATGCAGGCGAGCCGCAAAATCCAGGCCTTTCCATTGGGAATATTTAAGCATACACTTGGGTTCTCACCTGAACTCTAGACTCGGGTAAGTTGATCTTTAAGGCCACCTCCTCCCTCATAAAGATGTCCGGATAGCGCGTTTTGGCGAAAAGGTTCTCCAGAATATCAAGCTGGGCGCGCGTAAAAGTCGTCCTTTCTCGCCTCTGTTTCCGAGGATTTCCTGTGAAGTCCACATTAAGTTTTTAGGAAAATGGTGAGGCTAAATTAAACTTTAATAAGACATAGTCCCTGGTATATAAATATTGTAATACCTTTCACCCCCGGTAATGTAACAAATGGCTAAATGAATCATGGGAACACATAGCTGTTGTGACTATGAAAATACATGGTTATATAAGCCTTTGACATAATAAAGTGTGCACATACAGATTAATTATTTACGTGCAGGCTATGTCATATTTATTTGTCATTTGCGATTCTTCTAACCCAATAGAAAGTTTCCGCATAAAAACATTTTTTCCACGTTATCTCGTAAGACAAAACATTTTTAAATGATTTATGTAGTATTAATTAAAGGCCTGTTGGCACATCCTCTTTTACCTGGATATCCTACAGAGGGATGCAACATGTCCATCCCGGAGGTAGATAAACTCAGTCCATTGACTGTGTATGGTGGTTGCTTCAGATAAGACATCATGTTAGCGTTCAGGCGATGGGCAAAGTTAAACAGAATTTTGAAGACCAAACGCGAAAAAAATATGTTTTCCTTAGTCCGCTTGTCTCCTTTCTGTGTGGTCAATGTTTCCAAAACCTGACAAGTAGTAAACCAAAGATAAAAACTGATGGCAATGGTCAGCCTATGGCTTCGGTTACACTATGCAGCGTTGCGTACTCTTCGTTGGGAATTTAAAAAACTGAGCGTCCTCGCACGCGCAGGCTCTTAAAGCGGACCCGAGACTCCCAGCTGTCCTCGTTGACTGTGGATGATGCTCTGTCTGCCTGACAAACGTTTACGCCCCCCCAATATGCCCCCCCCCCCTCTCTCTCTCTCTCTATCCCTCCAAGCACACTGCCACGCACAGAAACGCACATACAAACACACAGCCACACCAGCCTCGCTTTCACACGCACACACACGCGCGCGCAAACACACACACACACACACACACACACACACACACACACACACACACACACACACACACACACACACACACCATAGCCATTGCAAACCACCAAAACACAACAAAACATTGCCGTTAAAGTGCACCAGCACATTGCGCCCCAAGCAGACACCCGATTAGCATACCCACAGGTTACCAACCAACTAAATAGACGTCTGATTGGAGGCTATTTACAAAGACAAAGACCACTGATGACCGATAAGTAATGCTGATAACAATAGAGCCTTTAAGGCGACAAAAAAAATAGAAAATACTTAAAACGATGACCGTTTCTCAGTCCAACTAGGGTACGGCACAACGTTAATCCTAAAACCGTTGCACATGTATTTTAACAAAATTGTGACATCGTTTTGAATTGTGAACGTGAAACGTAGTTGATATAAAATGTGAGTTTCTCATTTGTCATTCTAAACTGACATTATTGACACTCCCTGGGCGATATCCTCCTAATTAATTGCTCCCGCCCGGTAATTAGATTTGAGTGGTGAGACTATCCAATGGTGTTGATTAGCAAAGACCACTTCATCTTAATCTAAACAAATAAGCGCTCCCCGGTTTGTTAAGGGTTGCATATTTCTCCTTACCAAACTCCGTACCCTGTTTGAAAAAAAAGTAAAGCCAATAAATGACATAAACAATCTCTCACAGCAACTTGCTCAATCGCTTTCGAACAAAATCCGTTGGTCTTGTCATTGACAACATAAAAAAAATAGCCAGTTTAAGGAACTTTTTGAAATTAGTTTTAAAATAGTCTAAACTTCTTATCTTTACAATAAAACAGTCCTGTTTATTTAAAATAAAATAGCAATGTTTATTTTTTTATTTTTTTATTTTTTTTTATTTTTTACACAAGAGGGACAAAGCTATCCACATTTTTTTCTCGTTCTATTTAAATCTGATTAAAACTTTATGACACCTACCTGTAGAATGAACGTGACACTTTATTTTTAGTTGCCTCATTTTACTGTTGGGGACCGGCTACGTTTTAAAGGTTTATAACGGCCACCCTAGTCAATCTGTCACTTTTTTCACCCAGACCCCGTCTACCGGTTGCTCCATATCCGTTCAATAATAATTACCCTGTCTAAGAATTAATCATTATTGGCCACAAGTTTTTGTGTGTGCTTTTTTCCCCCAGAAATTAACGAGATAATCCGAACGGCACGCGCTGCCCTGATTACAGGACGCTAGCCACGACTCCGCGCGCTCCGCATTCGGGCTGATTAATTTTCTGCGTCACGAAAATAAAACAAAGGCAAGCATTGTGTTTATGAGACCAGCTGACTGCCAGACAACCCTAAAGCCCCCCCCCCTCTCTCTCTCTCCGACACACACGCACACAAGAACAAAAACCTGCACACAAATACACACACACGCGCGCGTACACAGTTCCCTAGCCGAATTACTTTCCCAAAACGATAGGCCTACAGCTTAAAATTAATGTTGATCGTTCCCGCAGCTCGTTAAAATATGTTAAAAGTTACTTTTTATTGTGTTTTCAAAGCTCAAATAATTTCAGTCATACATTTGCTTTAAAATGGGATAACTTGGCAAAAAATAAGTCATACTTATTTTATTTGCATTCATCTATGTCCATCTGCTCTCACGTTCATCCACCATGACCAGAGAGAGAGACTTAAAGAGTGCAAGAGAGGTGAGGGAAGAAAAAAAGTTTCTTTTTAAACACGCCTCCCCAATTATTCCCCCGTATGCAGAGGTATTTCCATTACAAAGGGCGCATGGTGGCATGGATTTCAACGTGGGGCTACACCGACTATACGATACAGGATGTAAGGCCTCGCCCGGCTATAAAATAGGAAATATCTGCAGCCTATATTTCATTAATTTCACAACCTTCTCTCATCAGCATTTTGAAATAAATTTACTGGTCTAGTTTTAGGCTATATCTTATTAGTGTAATCCCAAGACCAGGATACGAATTTTGGCTCATTTGATTGCTTATATAGAGCACTTACTATCAATGTCCCAGTGTGAATGGGTATATTGCTGTGGAAATACAGTAGCGTAGATGGCAACGCTCAAAAAGTGCGCGGAAACTGCCAGCTATAAAAAGAAGTGAAGATAAATAATAAAGCATTATTTATTAAAACTTCGTCTTAGTCTGACCGACAAAATTATTATTAACCTCGCACAAATGTAAAAAATATACATTTTATAGTAAAAATTATTTTCGCATGTTTTGTTTGACGTTTGACTTCTTTTAGTTTCATCACACTTTTCTATAGTGTACAATAATCATTTAATTTCCTTTTTCTATTTTCTCTACCCCTCCCACCATTCACCCCACCCATCAGTAATTTCTGTCTTGAGGGACAGGTCACGTTTTGGGGGATTAGCGCCTGACTTTGATTCGCAAGTAAGCTAATTGTAAGTGCTCTTTTCACTGTCTTCGTTAACAGTCTGTTTCATATGGGATGCAATAGGTCCATCTTTAGCTTAAAATTTGATACAGGGCATGTATTGATATTGATAGCTTTTGGGGGCTATAGCAGTCTGTCTTGATTTTATTATTATTAATTACCGTAAACACAAGTCATATATATATTATAGCTTGACACAATCAAATGCCAGCCTAAACTAGAGAAGGGTTCACCTAATTGTTTATGCTTATTTTAATAGTAATGTAAAGGGGAAAAAAAGAAAAACAATCAAATGAACATACTTCATATTTTAAAGCTATTTTACGTTAATTTGGCTTAATTTTGCGTTTGGCCTACAGATGGGGGTAAATTATCATACATTATCAAAATAAATATAACAATTATCGTCTAAATATTTCGTTTCCTTGTACCAAAGCCGTGATGTGAGAATGCTCTTGGCGTGCAGTGTTCCTTTCATCTTTTTGCTCTGATATATAATTCATCGGAAAAAATCACATAGCCCCAGGGAGCGCTCGCGCTAAACGTGTCTCTGATTGTAAAAGGTGAACGCGCTTGTTAACGTCTGTGGCAATATGCCCTCCCCTAGTCCCTGGGCCAATTGGAGGAGTCACGGTTTCTTCTGCGGTTTTGAAAACGAACTGAGGACTGTAAGAATCGTGGGACAGGGATAGCAATATCATTCTTATGCTTGATGTTGCCGTACAGGAGCAGAAGGCCTGCCGTCCGCCATGAGGCTTACACATCTAGCAAGGAATTAGCCTATAAATATATTGGCTTACATAAATATAAAGATATAATGAAAATAATTATAGGGCATATTCAAATACAATGTATTTATTTCCAATTAGGTGTTGAATTTTCTGTAAAAAGATTTAAATGAAAAACAAAAAGCTGAATAAAATATACTATTAGGTAGATTATTCTATAATATTCCGTGGTCAAAGTTAGTGCACATAAGCATACAAAGGCTCTATTGCTACTGTTTAGGAAATTGTTTGAATATACGATATATTATATATCAATATATGGTATACTGTTAAATCAGAATTAATTTGTGATTCAATGAACTTCAGCTGCCCATCCCAAGGTCAAATCAATGACTTGGCCAACTCAATCATATCCATCTGTCACAGAACACACACACACAAACACACAGACACACACACACACGCTCATGTGCACACAGGCACAAGTGCATGTACAGACAAACCACATTATATCCAAGAAAACTAGAATTGCATTTTCACATACAGTGCGACCGATGTATTGATCACAATATGATGCCCAGACTGATAGCAATATTGATATATTGAACCGTCATTAAAACAAAGAGCTACAAATGCTACAAGAAAAACAAATAACACCTGTCATTACTGTTTTATTCAAGATGGTCCCGCACTCACTCAAACCCATTCTGACTCTTTAGCCGACTGTCCTTTTCGATGATTAATTGTTTCCAATTATAAGAGCGTGTCATTTGGCACTTGGCTACTTTACAGATGACCTCTACTATGCCAATTTCAATCATCATTAATGCATCCACATCCAAACTTATATAAACTCACACTGTAGCCTTATATTAGTGGTCACCTTAAACCGCTTAACATTAACTTAACATATGCATAACATTGGTTTGCATTCATATACAGTACATGCAAGTACCTATGGGTGGGTTTAGAATGTCTCGTCCCTGCTGATTCCTCGTTAACCTCCCAGGGAAAAAGACTGGTGTTTCAACCACTGAGAGGCCTTAAACCTGGGCACTGGTCAACAGGGACTGGCCCACAGGAGCCTTGGGCCCCTACGGAGGGAGGGGAGGGAGGCAGGCGGGACGGAGGAGGGCCAAACAAAAACACAACCTGAGACCCCCCCGCCCCCGACCCCCAACAAACAGCCCACCTACTGACACACAGCATCTGGAGCTCTCCATTCTCATTCAGATGCCAGCACACACACACACACACACGCGCGCTCGCACACACACACACACACACACACTCACACACACACACACACACACACACACACACACACACACACACACACACACACACACACACACACACACACACTTGCACAAACTATACTCTTCAGCTACATTCTCAAGCCCCTAGGCACTCACCACACAAGCCACCATCAACATACTTAGTCTCAAACAGACACTTGATGAGCAATTAACAAATGCCGTAGATATCTGTCAAACCGAGTTCCAGTTTAATACGTTTCTACATTTTTGCATCCCCCTGGAACTTCAACAGAGGCCTAGTTTACTGTGAGTAGCTTGTATTCGACCCAAAGGAACTTTTTATTAATAGTAACATTTTTACAGTTTTCAAATGTTGTTTTCTAATTCCATGTGTGTGATTGTAAGTGTCATACTAAACTGTGACATGTTAAAAAGAGCATCGTTGGCTATTAAGACAAAAGAGGAGGAACACAACGTTGAAGGGGGAGAGAGGAAGAAAGGAAGAGCGGGAGAGAGAGAGATTGAGGAGGGAGGAGTGTAAAGTTAATCCCGTCTGAATCGTTGGGTCCGGCTGCAAGAGTGACACTGAAAACAGTTTTTCTTTTCTTTCTTTTCTCTCCAAATTTGCTCTCCCCTCTTCGTCTCTTTCTCTTCCTCCTGTGCCTCTCGCTATTTTTCTGCCTCCTTATCCTTTTTAATTAGAGGGGCTATTCTGCAGCATAGAAGGGCCTTAATCCCTTACTGACCAACAATGCAAAAAGCCAGCCTTTGAACAGCCGACCTGCACCCCCTGCCCCTGACTCCCCCCCCCCCCCCCCCCCATCTCAGAAGACTGCCCAAACACTCCATGGGCTCCCAACGTTTGGGAAAACAGTCCTCCCATTCCATCTTCTCTCCAGCATCATGGACAAAGCCCTTCGGGGGCACACAGAGAAACAGAGAATGTCTCCCAAGAAAGAAAGAAAAGAAAAAAACGTCCCCTTATGTCAATCTCAATATCCGGCAAACATTCTCAAAATGTTTGGTTGGATCAGTGCTGCTCGGAGGGGAAAGGTCACTCTGGAGGACGTGGAACCCAGGAACATGTTTCTAAAACGCACCTGCTAGATAGAACAACCCAGGGGGGGGGGGGGGGGGGGGGAACTGAGATGGAGGTTAAACAAGTGGCCAATCTCCAGAGGGAGGTTTATGAGGACGTGGTGTAGATCGACCAAGCAGCCTTTGTTGTTTTAATAGGAAAAGAGAAAGGGTTAGGGAGGCCAAGGATTCTAAAGTGCGGGACAGGGAAATAGGTTTTTTAGAAGGTTCTGCATATTCTCCCTCAGTCAGACCTAATTTGCGTGTGTATGGGCATTTCAGATTGTGATTGTGGGGTCTATTAGCCCTGACCCTTGTTGTTAAATGGCTAGTTAGTGTATGATTATGTGCAGTCTTTATCTGTCAATTACACCCAGGTTGAGATAAGAAGTCAGCCGAAGGGCAAGAGGAAAAAAGGATGTCTGGTTAAATTACTTCCTATCACTGCGTGTTTTTTTCTGCCAATCGGGCACAAATTATGAACATATTACATATTTTGTTCAAGTTATTTCAGAACAATTATTTAGCCAGTTGCTCAATTGGTCTTAGCCATCATGACCGTTGGGGGAAAAAAAACAATTTTAGACAGAGGGTCAGACAAAAAGAAAAATTGTATTCAACGTGTTTTCTATTTTGCAAAGCTATTATTTAGTATCCTGTTTCCTATTTACATGGCAAAATGAATCATGTCATCACTGCAAAAATTACAACATGTCTAAATAATCATGTTCACACTATTCAAATATAACGACGGCAAGCTGGAAAAAAATGCAAAGCCTCCCAAATGCAGCTGTCCAAAATCTTATGAAAACTCCAAATCAAAGTCCATCTAACTTACTTTAAATACTTTAAAAGACCAGTGATGAAGTTCCTAATACTCCATACATACATTTTTTCAGTATTCAGAGCAGCAGAGAAAAGTGCACTAAAATTTGTATAACCTAAAGGTGAATTTCTGATTAAATTATGTGTACCTTGTATATTATGCTCCCTCCTAGTTTTACACTCAGTAAAAATCTAAAATAAAAATATTGGTTCTTTACAAAAGCAGCTGATAAACCCTCAAAGAAAACCATACACTTGGCAGACGTTGTATATCCAACCACAGTAAATAAAAAAAATTAAAAATCTGTGTTTAATTTTTTTAACCACAAAGAGAGGCGAACACATTGCAAAAAGCTTAGAATTCCTGCACTGGCACCATGTCGAATTTACAAATGACTTTCAAAGCTGTAGAATGGTTTATTTCCTTGTTCTGTGAACAAACATTCAACTTTTTCCTAAACAACACATAGAATGCAGCCTTACATCTTCAAGTGAGGCTCTGCCAACTGGTTCTTAGTCTGGATTAAAAAACAAAGATGGCTGACTGACTTTTTTGCTCGTAAATGCTTCTGGACTTTGTAACAATCTGCCCGAGGGCATTTGGTATTAATGGGCCACTGTTTACCTTTTTAAAAGTCTCTTTAAAAAAAAAAAACGATTTCAAATGGCTTCCCACTATTTGATTTATTGCAATTGAAGTATTCTTACATTGAACTACATGATTTAAAACGTCTGGAAGGGTAGATTTGAGTTTTATTTTCCAGGATATGATCTTTACATGAAGTTTCATCCACATGTCTGTTATGAAAATACTATACATTCTTAAATGTGGTCCTACAATGCACTGAAGACGCACTATGACATGAAAAAGTAAAATTGATATGAAGAGATTTCATTGTTATTATAATAAATTATTCTCTTTCTCTGCGGATAAGATTCTTTTATATTTTTATTACAATTTAATCAGAGCTCACTTTGCTCCTGTCAATCAACATCTTGCACACACATGCGCATCACAGCTTGACAAATTGCCAACGCAGCACAATGACTATTCTCCCACCCTCCCACACTCAACGTTCCCTTGCATATGAATGGTTGAGAAATGAATTTCCACCGGCAGCTACATGCACAGCGCTGGTATACTGTGGGTGGCTGGCTCGACACCCACCTTTCACAGACAGAGAAACACGGGCCAGCCAAACGCTGGGCACTTCGCTAATCACTGGTCCAATATTTCCATAGCAGGCAATTAGCTTCCAGCTTTTATGTGTTAAATGGCCAAGGCAGGAGAAGGAGAGAGTTAGGGGAGAGAGGCGCGGGAAAAAGGAGAGAGAATAAAAGAGCAATTAAGATGTTGGGTGAGGAGGACAGAGACAGGCTGTCTGTTGCTGTGTGATTTGAGGCTTGCAAACCCAGTAATTAGCCCTTCATTGTTAGATAATGGACTTGGCTGCTCTTCTCTGGTTCTGAGAGCGGCCCGTCCGACCCAACCCATGAGGGGTCAAAGGCCACCATGTGCGGTTTGCCTCCTGAATGTGAGTTGTGGGTGTGTCTATATATGTGTGTGAGTTTGTGTGTGTGTGTGTTTGGGTGAGTGTGTGTGTGTGAACCAGTGTGTGTACCAGTGTGTGCATGTGTATTGGCATGCATGGTACCCGTGTGTTTTATCAAAACCATTTGGTAAGGTTTACTTCACGGGTTATGACAATGGATTTCAATGAAATAAACACATCGCTATTAAGGCACAGCGATAAAATATTAGCAATTCAACTCTAAAATACCGTGTTTGTGAACCAGACAACGCAGAATCTACTGAAGCCAACTTTTTCTTGTCAACGTTTCTGTAATTCTTGCGGTGTGCAGCACCGGCTAAGCCTCCCTGGAGGAGAGGCTGGCGTTGTCTGGCTCCCGATGCACGGCGTAGGAGTCACCGCTTGCATCATCCCCCTGGCCTATCACTCTCTTCTCCCGCCATCTTTAGAAAAAGCAGTAATCTGTGAACCCTGAATCCTAAGCTTGGGTAAAGCTATGTAATACGGGTAATTCGATGAAGCAGTATTTTCCTGTTGAGAGGCAAAATCCTGTTGACTATTCAAGGGATTGAATCGTCCAACAGTAATGCCATTAGACCAGTGCCACGGATTCCCCCGAAAATGCTGTTTAATTGCCAGTAGCCGGCCATTGTTTGGTGACGGGTAAACACTGGCTTGAGGGGAAGGGGGGGGGGCTCCGTAAGGAAGCGTGTGAAAAAGATGGCCCCCTCGGCCTCAGCCAATCGCCGTCAAGAAACAGATTTACCAAGGCTCACTGAGGCCCAAGCTTCCAAAGTGGCAGAGGCACTAGCTTAACCTAAGTCTTCAAGAGCATAAATGCAGACTAACTCTTCCCTTTTAATACAGGATTTGTTTAACAATGCGATTTAGGGGGGATGTCTATTCAGAGCGGCCATTTTCTTTGAGTGGCGGGGTCTCTAAGGATCAAGGCTTGTTGCTCACGTTTGTTAGTGAGAGTCTCTGCAGCTCAAGCCTTGTTGCTCACGTTCACTGAGCGGTTTATCCATGTTTGGGTATAACAGTTTCCTTTACATACACCGAGCATTAGGCCCGCTTTTTCTACCTGTTACAGAGAGACTTAAAAATACTAAACCTACACCCCCGAAAGCGCACGCGTCGCACTCCCCCGGGAAAATCTTTACACTGACACAAAGATATTTGACAAATGAAATGTCTCACTTTTTATTTGCAATCGTCTGAAATCTGCACGAGCACGTAAACAAACTGGGGGGAACTGGCCCCCTTCTTCGGACCTCGTCGTGGTTGGAGGAGGCCCTCGATTCTCAGCGCTGTCCTCCCCCTCGGAGGACGTAGATTGGAAGCGAGAGGTGTGTCGGCCATTGTTGGGCCCTTCCATTGTGAGGTGGAGCCTGGGAGAGGAGAAGCACCGGCCAACCAGACACTGATTGGGTTTGACACTGCATCCAGGAGGCCAGAGCAACCTCTTCTGTTGCTCTTTTCTCCCCCCCTTCACACCCCCCCCCCCCATGCCCCCCACCCCCCCCGCCGCCGCCCGTCTCGCCCTCCTAAAAAGTAACAGAGAGCCTTTTTTGTACGGCCAGGCCCCTCCTCCCTCCCGGTTCTACTATTTTCCGACCTCCTTTGCACCTCTGAACTGGGGCTCTCAGGCTCCTCGCTCTTCTCCTCCCTCCTCTTCCCTCTCTTCCTGCTTTCTTTTCAGCCCCTTTGGTGCCTTGTTTTTGGCCCGGCGAAGGCGTCGATCAGCAGGGGCAGGCTTGGTTTCTCTTCGGGTTCTCTCTGCCACGCACGTCTCCCCTCGATTTGAACCAGCATACGTTTCACTGTCTTCAAATTTACGGTTGCTTCAAAAAAAATGTAATAAAAAAGAAGACAACTGGGTTTATTGTTAGCTGTTAAATCCTTTTTTTCCTGCCTTAAAGCTATAAGAGGCTGTCCCATGGAACTCACTGGCACACCAGGAGAGACAGTCTTTTACATACGGCCTGCTAATCACTGTGCCTCAGGCTATGATCACCCACAGCAAAACGTTCTCCCTTCATAGGTTTAAGCTGGAGTATTCAATTAATCAGGAGATGAATACCTTTTGTTCACAGTGGATGCAAAGATGTACACCATCATTTTGTAGCGTCCAAAAATGTCATTGCAAGTGATTGTAAGAGTATGAATTCGTGTCAAATGGAAAGCTAGAGACAAATCCTGTAGTCGTGTGTTTGTGTGTGTGTGTGGCAGTATGTGTGTGTGTGTGTGTTTTTTTGCGTTGTTTGTGGATCATTTTAACCACCCGTAAATGCTAAGTGCTTTAACTTACACTGCAGCTATGGTGGTGTCTGCGGGTGGAGCGTTATTGGAACGTTCAGGAATCGATTCATCTCCATGCCGATCGCCGACTCCTGGATCCCCTTAATGGAGGCACTAATGAAGAGCTCCATTAGTTTAATGTCTGCTTTTATCTCCCTCCCCTTAGATGACTGTAGCATTTCATTAGCCCTGTCTGCCTCATATCTCACTTTACAACCCAGAGGAAATTGTGAAGGGATTAATTTTCATGACGGACCCCCTGCCTCCCCCCCATCCTTACCTCCTCTCCCCCGTCTCTCTCCCACCTCCTCTCTCCCGTCTCCCCCCTCATCCCAGCTCCCATCCCAGCCAGGGACCCAGGAGGAACAGTGTCTTTGTCCTCCTGCCGTTTCAGAGTTGAAGAACAAGAGAAGTTTAATCCTCATTGTCCAGGAGACTGGGGGGTTCGCCGGCTGTAAAATGATCCAACTGGCCTGGGCTAATCCCCTTCTAACCCCCCTCCCCAACCCTAACCCACCCAACCCTACCCCCCCCCCCCCCCCCCCCTAAAACCACCCATTCCACCCCCCCCCCCCCCCCCCCCCCCTCAAGGCCTGTACCCCTAGATCCATACCCTACCCCGGCTCCACACTGACACAATACCACACTCTCAACTGCACACTTTACACACACACACGCACAGACCTGAACAAACACACACACACACGTACGCACGTACGCACGCACGCACACACGCACGCACACACACTCACACACACACACACACACAAACACACGAGAGCTCCAAAGACAGGCCGAGGGGTCATGGAGGAGAAGAAGAAAAAACACAACACAGAAAGATGCAGCAATGCCCCAAGCATTTCAATTCATACGCGTTGATCAGTGCACAGATGCAGCCATATGCAAACTCCAATGGGCACACACACACACACACACACACACACACACACACACACACACACACACACACACACACACACACACACACGGTCACTCATGTGGACCATCTCATTCAGTCTGTGCGGTATCAGCGGTGTATGTTTAAGTGGTGTAAGCTAATCACCTGTACTTAGACAGTAACCTCTCCTCCCCAAATCCCAGAGGAGGTGCTTGACCTCAGCTTTAAAGCGGGGAAGCCTTATGGCCCCCGTTGCCATGTCAGAAACCAGTGTGTCTGTGCGGTGCGCTGTGTTTGTGTGATAGCCTTGAGCTCTGGTATCAGTGTCAAGGTCATCGATGCTCGGGAGAGTACCGAGTCACACACACACGAACCTGAGCTGGCAGGAGGCGTAACGAGGACTTGGTGCGCTGTCAGACTTGAAAACACGATTCTTTCAGGGTGTCCTTGTTTCGTCAATGAAGATCTTGGACAAAAGGTAGTATGCTTATTTGTGTGAGAAGCACAACAAAAAGTTACGTTGTACAATGTTACCTCGTTCGACTCCTTCTTACTCAGTCTCGTTAGCTTCCTCTCTTCCTCTCTTCCTCTCTTTCTCTCTTCTCTTCGTCGTCATCCTTCCGATTTTTTTTCTCATACCTTTTCGCAACTCCCCCAGCATCTTTTTCTCTCGCCTCTCTCTCTTTCTTTTTTTTGTGTGTGTCCCTCTCCCCACCTCTCGTGCTTTCTCTCTCCTCCTCCCTGAGTGACAGCTCAATGGCCAGCTCTCGCAGGCTTATCTGGCCTCAGCAGATGGTTGACTTGGATCACTGTTCATACGCCATGATCTGGGGTGATGATAAAGACTCTCCCTCTCTCTGCTACGCTCCCTCTCTCTCTCTCTATCTGTCTCTTTCTCTATCGCTCTGTCTCTCTTTCTTCCTCTTCTCTCTCTCTCTATTTCTCTGTCTCTCTTTCTTCCTCTTCTCTCTCTCTCTCTATCTCTCTCTTTCTCTCTCTGTATCTCTCTCTCTCTTTCTTCCTCTTCTCTCTCTCTCATTCAACGCCTGTCTCTTTCTGAATCCTACCGTTGGTGTCCTGTTTTTTTCTCTTCCTGTACCTGCACAGCTTTCTCTCCTCCGCTCGTCCTCCACCCCTCTCGCCCGTGTCCTTTGTCCCTCCTCTCCTCTCCTCTCCTCCGCTCTCCCCTCATCCCTGGATGCCCGTGCGTGGAGTCTGGTGCTGCGTGATTGTCTCTGTCCCCTGCTGGGCTGGCGCCTGTCTGAAGGGCCCCGGGTCCGTCACACGGCGAGGGGGGCCCCAGCCATGCCAGAGCTGCCCCCTCTCTCTCTCTCTCTCTCTCTCTCTCTCTCTCTCTCTCTCTCTCTCTCTCTCTCTCTCTCTCCTCTTCAGTTCACCCCATCTCTTTTTCTCTCCATCCTGCTTATTATCACCCGCCCTCTCTTCTTCTCACTGTGTCTCCACTCCCTTTTTTATCTCCTGTACCTTCCTCTCTCTCTCTCTCGCCCTCTCTCTCTCTCGCCCCCCCCCCCTCTCTCTCTCTCTCTCTTTCTCTCTCTCTCTCCACTTCAACCCTCTCATTGACTCCTATCTCTTTATCCAGTCCCTCTCCAGTCTCCGCTCAGTCAAAGCCAGCCCCACAGGATGTGACAAAAGGTTTCTCCGCGTTTTGCTTTCTGCTCATATCCCTCTCTTCTTCTGTGGTTCAATGCTGTTATCACCGGTCATGGATACAGTGCTTCCACAGTCATTGGTATCATTGTGTAGCTAGCATGTGTGTCAATAAACTCCCACATTAGTTACAGCGATCAGATGATTCACAGGCAACACACAAAGGTCAAGTTTAATGCACTGCAGCATCAGATCTCGCTCAATTATTGCCCAAGGTCGACGTTACAGGAAGTCAAATCGATAGTATAAAAAATTGCTAACATTGGTATCAACAATATTATAATTAGGCGACTAATGTGTCCTTCATATACTTTAATTGAGCATTTGATCTGTACTTCATTTGTTTTGATCGGTGGTTTGAAGTGCTCTTCACAATATTTGGGTACTTCACAGCCGAAGCACAAAGCAAAGAGACAGGCTTTGCCTGAATACTCTCCGCAGCCTATCACAGCACTCAAAGCATGAAAAGGACTGAAGGCTGGGGGCGATAAAGAACACAGACCTTAGAAAACACCACCTTGTTTAGCCGACAGCGACAAGGAAACAGACTGGCAAGAGGCACCAGTGCCAAACAAACGCTATTGGAGGCCTGTCCATGCTTCAGTAAGAAAACGAGAGGGAAAGAACAAAGACCGGTCAAAAAAAAAGAACAGCCAAAGAATTTGTACCAACAATTATTTTAGTATTCTTTCATAAATATGTTCCAATTTAAAAAAAAATATATCCCTGTGAGAGGAGTTGTCACTAGATTATGGGGGGGATCCCTCCCTTGCGAGTTTCTGGTACTTTGTAATTTCACTGTACTCCAGACGCCGAGCGGCCATTTTAATCTGAACGGTGGAATCTGGCAACTGCTCCGGAGCACCTGCGTCCATCCAAGCCTGACCCGCTTTTGTTACGGTCCGACCCCCTAACTTTACCCCCTAATTAACCCAACAGAAACTAATTAAATACAGCTCTCCTGGACCAGGCGCCACACAAAGGGAGAGGCGGACGGAATGAAGCGAGCCGAGGGAGAGAGGGAAGGGGACTGAGCCAAAGTGACAGACAGAAGTGGAGGAGAAGAAGAAGAAAAAAAAGGAAAAAGAAGAAAAAAAAGGCCTCAGACTTAGAGAGGTTCTAGACGTCGTTTCAGGAAGAAGAAAAAAGGCCCCAAGAATTTGTTGTGATAGAACTTGCCAGATTCTGCAGTGTATACTAAATAAAAGAGTTAACCAGTCCTTTTCTGGTGTCTTTTTTTCAAACGGTCAGTGTACATTTACAGTTCATTCATTACGAATTTACAGATAGGTGACTGTGATGAAAGCCACCACAGTGACCCTACAGATAAATTACTCTATCAGTCAATCATGCAGGAGAGCATTCAAGTCTAGACCTCCGGCGTTTTAAAGGAAAAAGAGAGAAGAAGACAGGATTTAATCCAAGGCACAGAGCCATTGTGAAGTAGAAAGGAAAGTGAAATGTGAAGGTAGTGCAGGAGTCATCGTCTGAGAGGAAAAGTAGAAATATAGGTTGATAGCAGCCAAGCGTCGCTGGCAAGGCCCTGCTCTTAGCCCAGTCACAGCCTGCTAAGTGATAGAGAAAGTAATTAAGAGAAGGCTGTTCAAGTAGATAGGCCTGCAAAGGAGATTTAAAGAGGGGAACTGATTGTGCATGTCTGATTCCAGCTCTTCAGAGAGTTCTCAGCCCCAAGGCTTAGCTTTCAAAGGGCGGGTACTCTCTCTCTCTCTCTCTCTCTCTCTCTCTCTCTCTCTCTCTCTCTCTCTCTCTCTCTCTCTCTCTCTTTCTCTCTCCCTCTGTCTCTCTCTCTCTCCCTCTTTCGCACTATTTCTCTCTCGTTCTCTCTCCCTCCCCCCCTCTCTTTCTTTCTTCCTGGCTTGGAGAAGACACAAATACAAACACATTTACATATATAAAATCTCTCTCTCTCACACACACACACACACACACACACACAGACCCGTCTCACAAACAAACGCCTTGAGAACGACGGAGAGACTGACAGTCTGTCAGCAAGCCAGACAGACGGACGGAGAGAAAGAGGGGGGGGGGGGGGGGGGGGGGGGGGGGGGCCTCAAGCGTCTCTCGTTTTCTGACATCTCACAGCTTCATCGTGTCAACACTTTGTGTTCCACCCAATTCGAGTGACACACTCACTATTTGGCGTGTGTTTACATCCGTTCAAAGGAGCTGCCGTTTCTCGTGCCTTTGTTCTCTGTTTTAGTTGCTATGCTTCTTTTAAAATAACACTTTTTTTCCCCCTCGAGGCAGTCCTATGTTGATAAAATGGTCTGAGCCGAGACCATTTTGAAATGTTGCATACGTAAAAATTGTGTGTCATCATCGCTGTCATACAGTCACATGGACGCTGAGCTAAACGCACAAATGCTGTCATGTTTTTGATGATCAAATATCAGGCCTAGCTACTTGTATTCGTAAGTAGTGCAACACTGCCTCCTATTGGTTTTATGTGGATCTGCAGATAATTCAACTTTCAATTCATTCTTGGTTTAGTATATGTTGGTTAAATTTGGGGTCAAGTCAATCTAAGTTCTTTGTAAATATAGGAACGGAGAGGCTTGCTTGTGGAGAACTCTGTGTCCAATTAAATTGACAGGAATCAAAATGTGGTGGACTTGTGTGTGTTTTAATGTGTCTGTGAGTGTGTGTGTGTGTGTGTGTGTGTGTGTGTCTGTGTGTGTGTGTGTGTGTTTGATTGTGTGTGTGTCTCTCTCTGTGTGTGTGTGTGTGTGTGTGTTTACATGGTAATCTGACGGACTCTTATCCTCCTCTCCAGGGCCTCTAATCCTTTCCACCTGCTCAAATATCCAAACAGCGGACAAGGGGGCCACCAGCCCGTCTCTGTGGCCCAGTTGGTTGCTGCCACCCCCTTGCCAGCGTCCAGCTGGGGTCCGCCCCCCCCCCCCCGCCCCCCCGTCCTGTAGCCCTCCCTGTAGAGTCTGGATCCCCCCTAGCGTGGCCCGTATGCTCTCTGCTGCAGGGTGACTGCAGCCTGGCACTGCTAAGAGCTGGCCACTATTTATACAGTGCTCACTTTGTATAGAGTTTCCTATTGGGTTGACAGCTAAAGGAAATAAATAAACAAACAAAAACAAACAAACAAACAAATAAAAGAATAGGCATGACGCCAAGAAATACATTATTATTTAATGAGGGACATGCTCGTGTTGCTGGTCATACTGAAAGACTATACACTAACTGTGTATATTTGACTAAGTTCGAGAAAAGGCAAGTGTAAGTCGCTGCGACTTCTGTCTGTCACTATTAACTGTCACTGTGATGCTGTCCACTCATCCATGGCGCTGTAAACTGTTGCCATCTTAAACTACAGGAGATCATTTAGTTCAAATGTTTCGTTCGCAATTCACCGCATGGTATCTATTTGATAACCGATACAATCGCATGGAAATGTAATGCAGTATCGCCTCAACACGCCTGAATAGCGTCATCTTTTGGTAGAGCATTGAAATTTCACTTTTCACCCCTTTGTAGTAAAACATATTATTTTAGTAGCCTGTTCAGTGTTCATGTCATGCTATTTTGTGATGGCCGTCTGATGTTTTATGTCTTTCCGCTATTCTAGGTCAGGGTCCCCAAAGTCGGGTAATTACAACTGTAGGCCTACATACAATAAACGTGGAACTGTATTCAATAAGTTTCACTATGTTGCAATTAAAATGACCGCACCAATTACCACTTCCTCAAATTAATTTTTAATAGCATAGTAGTTTATTTAAAATGAAATGTACGTGTATTACTTCAGATAGCCATTATCATATTTTATTGTATTATTGTGGAAAGTGCTTCCATCATGAATCCCACCAGTGTCGTAAAACATCTCTCAACAGTCTGGAATGGAGTTTGCTGCGACGGCACTTTCCGGCAGAAGGGAAACCGAGGAGAAAGCAACGGCAAACGTCGCAAGGAAACCTGATTTTGCCTCAATAACCCCCGGATTTATTGAATATTCGATGACGCTGTGTATGCTTTGTTTATAAAGAATTTATCCTTGTGGATGAAATTGTATTTAACGTTTTTTAAACGTAAATCTCCACCTTAATGCAGTGGGATGGCTACAGTGCCGACAGGGCCTAGTAGCGCATTGCCTGCATCCCCGGCTGAAATTACTCTCTTCCCCGGGGGTGGAAGCGTGGAGTCGGGTGAAGGGAAGGCACCAGGCGTCGGTAGAGAGGACTCCTTAACCTCTGGAGTTGAAACGGCCCAGCAGGTCAGGGAGGACAAACGCCCGTCAAAGAAAAAGCAGAAAAGCATGCTAGCGCATGCTAACACGACAGCGCTGCACCTTAAAATGCAACCCCAGGAACAGCAGCAACTTAACGGCTTGGTTAGCCCGTCGGAAGATGGCATTAGCTTGAGCCACCACCACACAGAAGACCGACATGACAATCCGCGACCTTCCACTGAACACTGTGACAGCAGTAGTGAGGGGAGCCCGAGCGATACAAACAATAGTGATCTTTGCCACCATGAAGGCCACACTCCATGTTCAAAAAACAGCAGCCACCATCACTTAACCAACAATAGCATGAACGGTTTGCTGACTATCACAAGGACTGAGGCTATCCAAAGGCACTCTGAAATCGAAGACCACCCTGACAACGATAGGAACGAGGAATGCGACCCCACGGAACCCCCGCCACCAATGGGCGAGCCTCCAGATCAAAAAGATGTTGAAACTTCCCCCGACCCAACACGACAGCCTCCCCTCGCAGAATTGGCCAGACTCGATATTAGCTCCTCGCCCGGTCTAGCGGAGGAAGACAGCCATGGGATTCACTACGTCCGTTACGAGTCCGAACTACAAATGCCAGGGATCATGAGATTGATTACCAAGGACCTGTCTGAGCCTTATTCCATATACACTTACAGGTACTTCATCCACAACTGGCCACAGCTCTGTTTTCTGGTAAGTGTTTCTGGACAGTTTTTATTGTTTATTTCACTTTTACTTTTCCTTGGATCATAAATTGCTCGTGACTGTTCGAACTCTGCAAACGGAAAGTGTTCACTTAGGGTTTCACGTGAGGCGTTTCTAGGCCCGTGGATCATTTGGGTAATTCATGCATGCAAACCATCAAGTCTAGATAAGATGTGGTTGTCAAGAGCAGCCCTCAATGTTCTACTGGCAACCAGCGCTATAGGGCGTGACTGCTTGTGTAGGCATGTGCCTTCACTTGGCCCGTTTAAAATCGCCTATTACAATGTCATACACACACACACACACACACACACACACACACATCAATGAACATAAAACCAGCGTATATTTACAGTTTCACATTTATAAATAGCCTATAGTTGACAGCGCTAGGATTGAAGAGCTTTGTTACAGTGCTTTTCGGTCGTGAGCAAGCCCTCCCAAGTCTCTCAGATGCTACCGGTGCATTGTCTGTGTCTTGATTAGTAAGGCTTTAATCCAGGCATTGATCAGACCTGACCACGACTAGATGGAGTTAGAGTGACCTGACTGGGTGGCTTCATCAGCTTGACACAGGGCCATCTGTCCAGGGCTCGGTGACCCTGGAGGAAGTGCTATGCCACAGAGGTCGAAGGTGAGGCTAGAAAGCCTCGAGTTTGCAGAACTACAGGAACGGGAGGGCACCTTTTCACTCTGCTTAATGAAGGATGTTTCCAGGAATAGTCAGCTAGAGGACTTACCAGCTGTGTGTGTGTGTGTGTGTGTGTGTGTGTGTGTGTGTGTGTGTGTGTGTGTGTGTGTGTGTGTGTGTGTGTGTGTGTGTGTGTGTGTGTGTGTGCGCGTGTGTGTGCGCGCACGCGTGTCTTTGCTCTGCTCTCCTATAAGGCCATGGTGGAGCAGGAGTGTGTGGGAGCCATTGTGTGTAAGCTGGACATGCACAAGAAGATGTTCCGTCGTGGCTACATTGCCATGCTGGCCGTGGACTCCAAACACCGGAGAAAAAGCATCGGTAAGGAGTCGTTTAACAACCTGAAGCCTACACGGCCCAGACGGAACGGCCTCATCATTTGTTAAGATATCTATGAAGCCAGCGAATTTGAATTTATGCATGTTCTGTATTTGCGAGGCATAGCCTTCTGATGGATGTACGGTACCAGTGTATATATGTAAATAATAATAATACTAATAATAATATAAATTGGAGGTCAGAATCGTCCTGGTGTCCATGGCTGACCTTTGGTCTGGTTTCAGGTACTAACTTGGTGAAGAAGGCCATCTATGCCATGGTGGAGGGTGACTGTGATGAGGTAACAGAACACCCACACCCCATGCACTCATCCCTGCAGGCCCTCATCCCTGCAGGCCCTCCCTTAGCCCTTGGCCCTGACCAACCTGTCACCAGCTCTATTCCTCTGTGTGGGCTTGGACTGAAGGCCGTCGGCTAATGTGCAGTCATAAATGCTCCATGTTTACCACAATGTGTTTCATTTTTGGCACACTGTTTATTTTCTTGGTTATTGGCTCACTAACGGAGCTGTTTAACGTCCGTTTCTCAACTTTAGCCAACACTTGCTACTAGCCTCTCGCTCGCTGCGGTAGCATCCCATTTTGCTGACTCATTCAGTTACTGGCCCCGCCCACTCCCATCATCAGTTACTGGCCCCGCCCACTCCCA
>CM030185.1:11731567-11736567 GCA_017639675.1 Aplochiton taeniatus | reverse complement strand
GTATGCAGTAGGACCCACTCCACTGACATTGCCCGTCTACTTTGGGACGGGCGAACACACTAGACCGCTTGCGTCCAAGTTAATACTAGCAAAGACAATATGCATTGGCAAAAATTAAGACTGAGTAAATGAACAAAGGTCTGATGCACTTTGTCCATTATGTGTGTGTGTGTGTGTGTGTGTGTCTGTCTGTCTGTGTGTGTGTGTGTGTGTTTTGATGCGGGAGAGAATGTGCGCGTTGTTGACAGTGTGGAAGCAGCTCTGTTTAAGCTTTCCCAGTTCACCATGGCCCTGCTCAGCGTCAACTGGTTCCTGGGGGTCTGTTTTTGTACTTTACCAGCACTAGCAAGCACGCGATGGGTTGAATCATGTGTTTGTTAGTTCACTAGGGCAAGCGCCAAAATGGCCTCATATCCAGGATTATGGGGACTAGTATTACTATGGCATACCTCTGAGATGAAACAAATTGGTTGTGAACCTTGAAGTATGTCAGATGAATTCTCAATCTTATTTCTTCACTGGACTGTGGGACTGTAGTCCGTTGCTCCAGTGTACACTCACCGAGGCCCAGGGTACAGAGAGGAGCGGAGATGTTTACAGACCTGCCGCCCAGCCTGTGTCCGTCTGTCTGTCTGTCTGTGTGCTTGGGGAGGGGGAAAGACAGAGCCATTTACATATTCTCCTTTTGACTTTTATCATATTTTTATTTGCAGATTTGTATATGAGTGTTCGTTCTTGAGATATATTGAGAGCACTTTTGTGAATAGTGTTTTGTTTTTTTGTTTTTTTTGATCGATCAATTGTGTTTTTATTTTCTCTCTGCTAATTCCCCCCCATCCAGTTATATTGAGTCAAACAAAAGTAATGAATCGGCTAGTAGACATTCATAATTAATTAAAAAAACATTGGTTCTGTTTGCTTCCTTGGTTTGCTCCACTGAGACTCCCATTTTGTTTCCCAAACGATGACATCGGTGTTCTGTCCCATTCCCCTGTGGAGCGGTGAGGGTCTCCTAGCGCCTTAGATCCTGATCCTATTCTGTGCCCTGTGACTATCCTGCCTCGGTCACTCTCCTCACACTGATGACTGATGCTAACATGGACGGATCTCTGTTTGACCATTTCCCAGACGGACAGAGCTCTCCCATCCAGCCCTCTCCCATCCCTTATCAGTGGGGAGGAAAAGACGAAGAAAAAAATCGAGACACACACTCTTAATTTTGGCCTTGTTCTTATAGAATGGGGCTTTTCTCCTCGTCCTTACAGTCTGAGACCCTGGCAGTGCCAGTAGATGGATGTGTGTGTGTGTATATATATATATATATATATATATATATATATATATATAAAAATGGGCATTACACACAGCTATGTCGTGCCAAACCGCTCAGCTTTGACACCAGCTAAAGGGCTCCCTCATCAAACTAGTTACCCAGCTGAAACGGCGGTGACGCTTTCCTTTCCTTTATCCACTGCTCCCCCTTATAGAACTCACAGCTTGACTTCAGTTACCATCGGTAGGAGGCTTCCACCACAGAGAGCCAAATATGACTTGACTTAAGCCAGTTAAAAAGCTAGACGGTGCAGGTCCTGGAAGGCTGTGGACCCTCATATGCAGTGCTTACGTGGCCCCGAGGCCAACCCCGCTCCTCCGCCCCATCCTGGGACAACGTGATTTGTTTGGAAGGGTTTAATTGGATGTTCTTTGTTGACGAAGCACCACTGAAACCCGCTTGCTGATAAGAGGCCCCCTGACCCAGCAACCCCCCCACCCAACAAACCCCCCACCCATGACGTGACGTGTGCAAAGGAAAGAGAGAGAAAGGGTGTTTTTGCATGTTAGACTTTTTGTTTCTCTATCCATTTCCCTTCTCTCCTCTGTTGATTTCAAAACAAAATTGTCCGACAATATCTTTTATTTAATGTGGGAAAAGAACACAGAAATAAATTATTTGATTTTTTTAATGCTGTAACATGGCTTGTTATGGTTAACTTTCTTTTGTGTTGTCTAGTTTCTCACTTTCTTTTAACTACACCATTTAAGGGTCTTGTTCTTTTAAAAATGAATAAAAATAGAAAATTGTTTTGTATATGGGAAAAGCGGACCATTCACCATGGCAACCCTTTGGTCAGCAAACATTTGCGGTCGTGGCTTTGTACTGCAGCACATTGAAAATAAATATGAATAAAACAATGACTTTAAGGTTAAATTCCAGACTGTTACTTTTAATTTGAAGGTGTTTAATTCAGTGTAAGGTGAACTGTGTAGCAAGTGCAGACCTGTATTTTTAATGTTAGATTCATGAAATATCTCACTGCGTTGTCAAATTGAAATTCATTGAAATTTTGTTGCGAGGCCATGTCTTGCATCACATGGTATCCCATAAAGGAAGGGGTCCAAAAAAACAACTCTTCAAGGTGACCTGAGAGACAGTTTTTAAAAACAACGAGGTTGGGCTACAGCTTGAAATTACATTTTACTGGTCATTTAGTGATTTCATTAGGCCATTTTCGTTTGGGCCCTTAAAACAGTGTATGTTTAAAAGCATATTTTTCAACTGACATAGTTGCTGTTTTATTTAAAATTGTATGTGCTGGATTACATTGACTCGCCAACATATTTGTTGCTGTTCAAATACATAAGGTCATTACAGCAGAGAAACAATCAAAACATTGTTCTGGATTGAAGTATTTATTGAAATTACACATTTTGTATCTACAGAGGAAAAGTTAAATATATCTTTTTTTTTTACATCACGTCAAGGTTAGCATTGGGCTGCATAATGACATGTACACAGGCAATGTGTTTGCATATCAAGCACTGGAATCTTTTTGAAAAACACACGAAGTGATATGAAAACTCAAATACATGACTTATTGTGGTTCTAGTGTATTATCAAAATACACTGCGTTTTCTTTCAGTTTTCTTTAAAACTGATGTCTGAGATACGGATGCCGTTCTTAGACTCAGAGACCACCTCCCTCCAACATTACCTTTTAAGATACCCCACTATTTGTGTCCTTTCCTCTCTGGTTGCACAGTCCAAAAATATCAGAGGAGGTGTTTATAGACAGAATGCACTATTACATACATAATGATAACATCTTTTCAGAATGTATGCAAGTCATTTTACAAGATTCCCACAATTGTATTCTGGGATATTTGAAATGGAGAAGATTGAAAGAAGGTGGCACAATATCACTTTTTATAACCAGTGTATGTTAAATATAGTGGAATTATGCTGTTGCTGTTCTATGGATTGTGGATCTACTGGAGCATGGATGTTCAGAGTAACACAAGACTTCATCATTTTGTCCAATGCACAGCAATGAAAGGAGGTGCTTGTCAGGTTCTTCGAAGAGAGAGAAAACCTTGCTATGAACAGCAGAATAAGTCGCCACATGGTGTAACGCACACTGATGTTTAAAGTAGACGTAAGAGTATCATTTTGTCCAATGTTCAACTATGACAAGAGGTGCTAAAAAGAGAGAAAACCTTGCCATAAACCACAGAAGAAGACGTCATCAGAAGTTGCACAGGATGTGACGGACATCAAGAGACGGACCTGTTTCTGCTGCATGCTTAAGGAGGGTGGCATTTATTTTGCCTAGCCCGCCCAAAAAGGCTGTACAGACACAATGACACAAAGGGGCTTACTGTTGTCAGTAAGCTATACCTATAGGTACTCACTGCATAATATTGTGAGTGTAAATATGTTTGGTATTCTTTTGTGGCAAGTCATCTTGAAATCATTAACACGTCCCATCAACAGTGTTAAATAAGAATGGAGACCTTTTCACTATTAAGATTTGACTATGGATGCTTGAATATACAGTATATACATACAGTATGATTATGAAAAGTTAGGTTTCTGCTACAGCCCTTTTTAACAAGACAACTTCTCTGCTAAGACGTTGCCCTTATGTTAGTCTTTCAAAAGTCTAAACTTTTACAATATGAGGTTTTAATATCTTGGCTTAATTTGCCGGCAAATTTCGGTCAACTACTATGGTTGGCAATAGGATTTCAGAACAAATCTCCTCACATAGATTGAGGCCTCTCACACCGCCACAGCCAACTTTCTCCATCAACATCGCCTCTAGAGAAAGTGCACGTTCACCCTGGCCTTTTAGAGAGAGAGAGTTCAAAGCTGACCATATGTGTCAGTCTGGGAAACCTTGTCATCCACTCAGGCATTCTGGATCAGATGAGTCATAGCCAAACAGCCCAGAGTGATTGGTAATGCGGTCGTCATGGAGATGGTGATGTCACAGCAGGACAAAGTGTTGGTCGCAGACGCACATCTCTAAAAGGAGATCAGAACTCGTCCTCCGAGCTGTCAGCCAATAGCATGGCTTGGTCCTGGCAGTTGGTGCTTGGCTCTCTAGGTTGCTGGGCGGGAAACAGGGACAGAAAAAAAAAATGGACCAGAGGTCATCAAGTCGGTAATTCATACGTGGGTACAAACATCAATTTGAACATGACGATTGATATAATATAGTTGTGTATTGACCTCTGTCTGTCTGACCTTCCTCCTCTGGTGTTTGAAGCTGCTCCTCCTCTTGCGGTGAATCATCCTGATGCTGTAGAGGGCCCCTACGATGAGCAGAGCCCCAGCGATGCCGATACCCACCGGGGCCAACATGCCAGACACATAGCCAGCCTGCCAGAGAGGGGAAGGATGGATGGAGCAGGGATAGGGAAGAAGGCAAAGTTAAGGTAGAAAGGGTGATGAAAGAAGGAATGAATGAGAAAAAAAACATGGCAAACTCTGCTCAAGAATCCATTGGTCTTGCCATTCTTTTTTGAACATTTCAATTTCCAACCAACGTTTGGGAAACGTGCATTTACCTCCAGGAAATTACAATATTTTTTTTATTTTTTTAATCTGCTTCCAGGATTGGTTATGAAAAAATATGGTAAAATCACAGTGCACTCAGCAATGACAGTAGGGGGCAGTCTTACCTTTTCTCTGATCAGCTCAACCCAACTACGCACTG
>CM030185.1:11714067-11729067 GCA_017639675.1 Aplochiton taeniatus | reverse complement strand
GGAGAGAGGATGAGAGAAGGAGGAAAAAAGGGGATGAGTTAAAAGGAGTGACAGACAAGAGAAAGGAGAGGGCTACCCAGAGAGAGGGAGGGATCCTCTCCAAAGACTGAATAACACCCTCTGTCACCAGGCTTTCCTGGCAGTCACATTGGCTTATTTCCAGAGCCGGAGTCAGGAATAGAAAGTAATTAGAGTGCCTGCCTCCCTGCTGGGGGTTCAAAGTGGAGCGTGGTGAAGCGGGAGCCTCACTGCGATCATCAAAGGAAATCTCTGCAGCGCGATGTGTCACTCTCGTTTGCCTTCACTTTTTAATAATACCAAGGAACTTCAACAGGGCAGAATATGGTAGTACTCCACAAAATGGAGTTAAATGAGGTGTCAGTCACTGAAGTGCCGCCAGGCCTGTGATGAGAGGCAAAGATGACGGCCTGCTTGTTGTAAACGTACCCTGTGTTATTATTGATGTTGATGTTGTTTTGTGATTCATAGGATTTAAAAAAAAGGTATAAGGATTTGTGGTACTCTCTGTACTTCAGAGGGATAGAATACTTTAGAAATGTTGTTTCCTCTAAGTGAACCTGGTCTTTAGTCCGATTTTCTGAATAGGTCTTTAACATTTAGACCTTAACCCGGTGCTCACTTACCCCCACTCTGCTGCAATGGTTCAGTCCAGAGGCTGTCAGGGCCCTCCTCTCTGAGGGTCAGGTCTGGTCCGAGGTCAGGTAGAAGCAGGTCCGGGAGGGTAGGGGTAGTCGCCCCCTCCTGCAGGCCCCACACGGACTGAGAGATGTGGGGCAGCGAGGAGTGTGAGGGTGACAAAATAGGATCCACCAGAGAGACACTGAAGGAGGTTCCTCTCGGTGTCCATCCTGAGGGACGGAGCAGCTCTGGTGTGGGTGGTCTGCCAGCCTCTGACTCCTGCCCAATCGGAGGACCCTCTAGGCTGGATAAGGTCAGTGTGCTCTCCTGCTCCACTTGTGGATCGTTCTCCAGTACAGGTTCTCCCTTCAACACCGTCTCCCTCTGTCCTGGGTTGTCTGGTTCTGTTGTCACAGCGGGGGGTGCCGTCGCTCCGAGCAGGTCCGCTCTGGGTGTGTTTACAGCAGCTGCTATCACCTGTTCCTGTCCTGCAGACGTCCACCTGGCCATGTTGGTGACGGATGCCTCCTCCATGTTGTTGGGCTTCGTCTCTGGCTCAGAGGCACGCTGTCTGTCAAATGAGCTCTCCAAGGCTGCTTCTCTCTCCTGGCTCCCCTCCTTTTCTCCGGCTTTGCATGGCCCAGATCTTCCACCACCGCTGTCCCCATTCTCTGCCCGCATCAGTGCAGCAGTCCCCTGCGCCGGTACCACCCCTCCATCGTCCAGGCCCGCCCCCTTCTCCGTTCCTACATTGAATAGTTGGTCAGTCCACCTGCCAGTCACGACTTCTGAGGGCCCACTTTCGGTGTGTCCTGGCACGGCAGGCCTACCGGTGCTCGTGCACTTTCCAACACAGCTACTGTCTCCTGAGGAGAGTGTGTGTTGCGGGAAAAGAGGGACTGGAGTTCCATACACACAAATACAGGTCCCAGCCAGGAGGAGGCGAGGGAGAGTTACCGGCACCAGCATCTCTACCACCCCTCGTTGACTTGCAGTTCGTCCTTAGTTGTGGTCCCCCTCAGGTTTAAGATTCGGAATAGGTGGGGACAATTTTTTAGAACTGAGCTTTTAGTGCACGCAGTCTTACCATTCTCAACTAGCTTTCATGAGGGCAACGACTGAAGAAAGGAGGTTGCAAAGGGTTAAGGATACAGGCCAGAAGGTGAAGACAGGTCACATCACAACGGTTTGGATTCTCCACTGAGGAGAGAGATAGGAGACAGAGAGAGAGAGAGAGAGAGAGAGAGAGAGAGAGAGAGAGAGAGAGAGAGAGAGAGAGAGATAGATAGGAGAGAGAGAGAGAGAGAAAGAGAGAGAGAGAGAGAGAGAGAGAGTATGATTAGTTCATAATTTTTTTGTCTCAGAACATCACAGCTAATTTTAAGCTGAACCCTAACCTAAGATAACCACGGAGTGAAGTATTGGAGTTGTATTCATTCACCCCTCTCCTTTGATGTTACAACCTTGCAGTTTTGAACAGACGGTTTTTCAACAGATTATAATTTTTTTTTCATTTCTGAATCACTGAGCTTTCATCTTCGCTAGTTTCATCTTCTGTCAGCCCCCTTCGTGTTATTATACCCACCACCTCCCTCCGTGTGTTCACACGCTGGGAAAGTTGAAAGTCTGACACAGCAATCCCTACACTGTGCTGCACTTCAGAAAACTAAAAATAGCAACTGGGTTTGTCTGTCGACTAGAATTATTTAGCTACATAGACGACAAATTCTGCATGGTCTGAAATATGTTGGTAGGCTATACAGGGTGACATGTTCCTAAATGAAACATCACCGAAAACAAATCGAACGCAATCATAAAGCACAATAGATATGACATTTATACGCAACAGTTATAGAAAATGTATAGATCTAATCTAAGACGTCTCAGTGAAGGTAAGACAACGTTACCCTTGATACATCAATACAGACATAACCCAACCACCATCCCACCAAAACCCACACTTTCATAGACCTAGACGTATCGCACTTATTTAATTCTTAATAAATAAATGGCCATACAAGATTTCAGAGACAGCTTGACAGTGCCACACGTGCAGGTCACCGTCTGTGAAAACATATTGTACAAATGCCCCTGCTTCAAGGACATGATTTATAAAGATATATTTTTATCAGATTAGTTCATAGAGGAGTAATTGCATGCTTGGATTTAATCGTAGAATTGATAACCTTAAAATACATAGGTTGGGAAATAATAAAATAAGACGCACAGAAAAAGGCGAATACAGCGTCTAATGTGCTCTTACCCGCGAGATCCAATTGTTCTCTGACAGACAGTCTGTTTACAAGGTGCTCATATTTAATATATATATATATATATATCGTTATCGAGAGACGTAAAAAATGCTGCTCAGCGTCTTCGAAGGCAAGTAGATCCACTCAAGAGTGCGTATATGCGCGAGCTTCTGTAACCGCCACTAGAGTGACATTACGCAAATTTTTATAGCAATAGTATACGTAATGGTTCAATTGGATTCAACACTAAGACTGATTAATACACTTAGACTGATTCATTCACATGCTGTTAATATCTAACTGTCGATCCTAATTTGAATCCCCCTTTACTTGCCATTCAAATATCGTTGCAGCTACATAAGGTGGTGCTGAATGGACAGCTCCTTCACCTGATTTGGAAAAGTAGCCTGGCCTACTTTTGGACAAAAACAAAGAACTACAGTTTTTCATGGCACGTCTTATGATGTCCTGACACCCAACATGCAAATTGCATTAAATGTATTTCCATTTTATTTATTTATTTATATATATATATTTTACTTAATAATTGCTATAAGTGTTGAAAGGGTCTTCCAGCATGAGTTATGTCACATGTATGCTTTCTTCAGTACAAATCTTTGCATTAGGCCAATCTATTTTTGTTAAAATGTATGATGCCCAGGTCAGCGACAAATCACCCCATTCTTCATAATTCAAATATCTAAAAATCAAATATAGGCAGCATGTTACTCATTGCTATATGGTGTTTAAAAACCATACGGTAAATCATAAATTATATTTCTTGCATCTTTTGTATTACTAGTGAAATGAATGCCAAAATAGTGGGCAAAACATTCAACCTTCATTATTGGCCTGCATAATTACCAAATATATATTTTATTTTCATTTATTTTAATCAGGCAGTATCCGATGACGTCTTGCCATTCTAAATCTCTATGGACCCAGCCCATCCGACCCAGGAAGTCAACAATCTTTAATTGTGGTGGCTTGCTTTAGTTGACTAAGATTTCAACTGTAACGCAAGGCGCAACAATAAAATGCCCTTATTTGAAGGGTCGGGTAGTGGTGGAGAAAAGACGGGTATCGTCATTGATTTAGGAGCAGCGTACACAAAGTGAGTATGAAACGGGGTTAGTTACATAGCTTTCTAGCTAAGTAGTTAGCGTTCAGCTAATCTAGTTAATGCTCAGTTATCAGCGTTCCGATATGGACATGTACAACATTGGATGTGCCAGGTTTTATCGTAAAGCTTAAACATGTTGTCTCCCTCCTTAAGTCCGTCAGAGTGGTTCAGTACAACATCAACACCGAAGAACATTATGCCAATCTCTTCATCCGAGTTCATCCACACTCTCTACTTCATGGAAGCAACACAAGGCTGATCAACAAGGTGTCTGACAGTTATAACGTTTGAATGGGAAATGTGTGTGTCAGTGGTTTGGTTGACATTTTTTTAATGGCCTGGCCAAGCCAGTTTCAATGTCGACTGTCTCCAACCCTCTACCTAGACATATGCTGGTGAACCCTCGCGACAGAAGAGTGGTCGTCATAGAGTCCATCCTCTGTCCTTCCCACTTTAGAGAAACCCTCATCAAGGTGTTCTTCAAGCAGTTTGAGGTACTGGAAGACTCCTCCCTCTGTAGTCTTCTCTCTCTCTCTCTCTCTCTCTCTCTCTCTCTCTCTCTCTCTCTCTCTCTCTCTCTCTGACGACAACCCTTCAGACTGCCTTTGTGTGCTATACACGTAAAATCTATTATTACTATTATTATTATTAAGGGAGATGGACGGGCTACTTGTGGAGCAGTGCACTGTGGTCACCAGCACAGGCCAGAGTCTGCCAGCGGTCATTGGTAAAATGAAAGCATTGGATGTCATCAGAAATACTAAGTGCTTTGGGTATCTGAAAAGCGCAATATTAATTAATTAAATGAATTATTATTATTATTATTATCATCATCATCAGGGATGTGCTCGATTAGTCGACCAATCAATTAAACATTGCTACCCTCGCTTCTCGGCACCAGAAATACTTTTAAAATAAGTTACAAATACATACTTATCAAGTCATCATACTTATAATAGTATTACACTTTTTTTCCTCTATGTTCAATAAGTCTTTGTGCAGGCAGTTAGAATATGTGTTTGCTTTACACATTCAGTGTACCGTGCAGCATCTTGAAATCATTTAAGTTTTGAAAATAGAAAAAATAAATAAATGAGCTTTCACTGCCTAAATCACACACGTAGAAATGGTTCACTGGAGCTGGTAATTTCTCCCTACATACGGAGTAGACCGTATTGTATTCTGGAAGAGAGGAGAGCTGGTGCGTACCAAGCTAGGCAGACCGGATACACACGAATAATTATGGCTGGGTCACCATAGACCCTCCTTTTCTGTATTATATAGTTAAATGCAGAGTTAAATGCAGTTAAATGCAGTGCACAAGCTTCCATATTTTCTATGACTTGAAAACGTTTGGAGTCAGCAAACTCTACCATATTGTATATTCCAATGGTAGGTGCATCCTGGGAGTTAGCTTCTCTGAAGTGCAGAACTATTTTGGGTCGAGCTGAGTACAAGTGGGGAGGATGTGTTGTTGGGGGGAAATAGGTAAAAAAAAAAAAAGACTTTCTTGTTTCTCTTTGATCTGTTCCCTAGGCTCTGTCCCAGAGGAGGTTGTGGACGACATCAAGGGTAAGGTCTCTTATTATTTTGTGTTGTGCGGATATTATGAAATAGAGAATGTATCACCACAGGGTGATAGCGTTGCCTAAGAATCCCTACCCTTGTCATCATCGGCCTGCTACAGCTGCGTTGTGTGATGTTCTCTGCAGTGAGAACCTGTTCAGTGCCTTCAGAGGCATGAAGATCTTTAATCTGGAAGGAAGTGCAGAGGGGAGTTCTCTTTCTGTTCCAATGACGAAGCGATAACTGCCCTGGTTTCAGACACTGATATGAGACTTATGAACAGGAGATGCTCTCAGTCTGGGTAATTTCCTGTGGCTATGTTCGCTGTTTACTATGTGAAGCATCTTTGGGTGTCAGAAAAGCGCTATAGAAATAAAATACATTTATTATTATTATTATTATTATTATTCATCTTCTGTTTTTGTCCACTTGCAGCAACCCCCCCCCCCCCACCCCCCCCCCGCGATGTTGATTACCCATATCAACGGGCCAATCAGGTGGAGATTTGAATCAACTGTAGTGTACTACGTACTGTTCACACCTGTGCTGCCTAGTCAGAGGTGCTTTCTAACACACTTTGGCTGTGTTCTTTTCTGTTCTGTTACCTGGTGCAGCTCCTATTATTATACCAGGGAGGTCCATGGTAGGCCATGCCTCTCCTTATGGCAGGGACCTTTAACAGTCGGAGGGTTCTCAATCCTGGAGGCATCTCTGTGTTCGGTGGGTCACTGAGGGACAGGGTGATCCTGCCCTGAGGCCGGGTCTGAAGTCTGTCTGGGTGGACGCGAGCGATGCCACAGCGCGTGGTTGAAAAACTCGGAAGGTGACTGTATTGTGGTGGTGGTGTGTTTGGCAGGGACTCTGTGCTGGAGATGCTGTTTGAGCAGGAGCAACAACAAGGAGCATCGCATCGCCCCTCTGATGCTGGATGCCCTGGTGAAGGTGGGAGCACCAGTTTGTATTTGTCTTTTTTATAGCCGAGTGATGACGAAACCTGGAGTGTGTATGAGGAAGCATTCACCTGCCTGTGGCAGACATTTCCTTTCCTTTGTCAAACTCTTGACTATATCAAATCATCAAAATAATTACATTTTCAGTCACCTCCATAAACCTCCAGGTGTTTAAAAAAAAGTGTCTTCTCTGAAAACTTGAAATAGCAGCATGTACTATTTATACCGAACTTATAACCCAGTTTCTATGGCAACCACCCCTCCGCCCCCAGCAGATATTCTTGCATTGGACTGTATCTGGGACTGTTGTTAGTGTGAGTGTGGCCTGCATGGGCCAAGTGCAGGATAGCATATTCATCTCAATAGTTACAGCGCGCGCCATTGCCCCCCCCCCGTGTAGACGTTCTTCCACGGCGTCAAAGCATGCGTAACGTCGGCCCAAAGTTGCGTGTGCTGCGGTAAAGTCTGCAGCGTTCGCTCTGGTTTACCTCCTTTTGTTTTTGTGCTGTAGTCTGCACTCGAGGGCTCGGCCAGGGGCCTGGTCACGTGACCTGTCCTGCTTTCTCTCCCTGTCTTCCTGGTGAAGTCTGCACCCAGTCAGTAAAAGGCGGCGTTTACTCACCCTGTTCGTATACCAAGGCTGCTGGAGGGCTGGGCACCTTTCTGTCATGTAGTCCCTGTCATAGCCGCCCTGTCAAACACAAGTCAGAAGTTATGGCTTTACCAATGCTACTGTACATTGGAAATATTGACGAATGCATACCGTGGGAGACCTAGCAAAATGGTTGTGAGCCTTAACAAATGGAATCCTTTGGTTTCCCTATGTCTCCCAGTGCCCCGTCGACACGCGCAAGGTCCTGTCGGAGAGCCTGGTGGTGATTGGCGGCACGGCCATGCTGCCTGGCTTCCTGCATCGCTTCCTGGCCAGAGATACGCCTCCTGGTGGAGAAGCCCCAGTACTGCTGCCAACCCCAGTCTGGCTGCCAAGCGCTTTCGCTTGCACTCCCTGCCCGCCAAGCATAACTGTACCACCTGGCTGGGAGGTGAGACGTACAGGGTGGAGTCTGTGTTCCTTTCCTCGTGGTCACAATCTATCTTACTCACGGGTGACAGGGTAGCGGGTGGCAAGAAGCAAGAAGTTAACTTATTAAAGGAATGTCAACGTTTATTGTTAAGAGAAACCAGAGAGAGAGATTGAGGGCTTTTATTACTACAGTGTGTGGCCCGCTTCGATTGCCCAAACCATCGCTCGCCTTTCTCCACAGGGGCCGTCTTCGGTGCACTGCAGGACATCCTGGGTAGCAGGTCTGTATCCAGGGACCACTACAACCAGACGGGCCGCATCCCGGACTGGTGCTGCCTGAGCTTGCCTCTCTCCGAGTCAGCCTACGACGCAGGGAAGACACCTCCTCCACTCATGAAGAGAGCCTTCTCCACTGAGAAATGAAGGTGGTGGAGGTAGTTTTTCTCCTGTAATGTCCCCGGTATCGACTTCCTCCAGAACACCCCACCAACAGCCGACCAGCCGACTCATCCAAGGTCAACAGAAGAACTTGTGGAATTTGGTGGAACCAAGACTGTGTGTTCTGTGTTGTGCATGATGAATGTTGAACTTTTGGTCATGGGTAGCATTGTGTTTGAAGGTGACTTGAATTGACCTAACCCCGAGTGTGAACCGCTAAGTTTAACATAAGAGAACAAAGATGGCCCCATCCCAGTTGTACAGGTCGGCCTCTTCTCCTTGAATCCGGAAGCCCTCAGTTGTGTTGTTCCTGAAGAGACTTTCACTCCAGTGTCAGAACTTTCTGAGAACTGGACATAGGATACTCCACAAATAAAGCAGGCGGGGAAATTGCTTTTATGTAGGCCTATACTGCACCAAAATGGTGGTATGTCCTTCTAATGTATATCAAGCCGGCAAGCTCTGTGGACATTTACATTGAACACTGTTCCTGTTGTCTATGTTTCTAACTGTGTGCTGCTTTGTTTTTGAGCCAGCACAGACCCAAGGATGTGGAGCAAGCGTTGTGTGTTTTAATGGAGTTTAGCAGATATGGAAATAAACTGCAAAAATCGACAAGATTTTCCTTTGCTCACAATTGATAATCATTTTTGTTTAGATACATTTCTTCTTGAAATTATGTTTATGCATGTGCAAAACATCTCTATATGAGCTCTAAATATTCCTTCACGCGCACAGAACTTTAGCACAAATATAAAGCCAGAAATTTGGGAGGAGATGATTGTTGTTAAATGTTGATAGTCCGACGGGAAAACTTGTGCCGGGACACCAGGCTAGCGATTTTGCGAGCCCTGATACTAACAAGAAAAGACAGGAGAAGACCGAGAGGATTAGGGTAATAAATGTACCGGAGATTATGGTTTGTACTGTGGGCTACAACCACTACACTCACCCTCGCACTGCCAGCCGCCTCCCGACCTGAACTTCACAAAATGTATTGTAACTTTCCCCACCAGCCTGTTACTCAATGAAAGGGAGAGACGTCATGTAGTGGTGAAGCCTTGGGTTGCACTGTCACCCCCGGTGCTTGATATGTTGAATGCAACCAGATCAGAAGCAGGCTGATTAAGTAAGAGGGTAGTAGAAATGACTTCCACTAACATCCTAATAGACACGGAGGCTACTCTGTTTTAGAGACCAAGGCCTACAAGCTGGTGGGTATTAGGCCCTCTCCTACGATTAGGCTTCTAAGGATTATCTTGCACAAGTTGCCGAAGTAGGATTATGGGTGGCAGCATTTGCGTTGATGAGACTTTTCCAACTGTTCATTTCATATTATTACAAGTATGAAAGATTGTTTTGGTCATGATAGGTTCCCTGGCTACTGAGAGTTAACATCGAGCGCACCTGTCTTGCTGTCATTGGTCCGTGAAGCCAGCGGGAAGAAATGCGCCTACTCAAAAAAACGTTTCGTTGTTATGGAGATGCCATCTGTGTACGGAAATACTGAAACATAAGATGACCACGTTGTTAAAAATGCATGGCGTTAACTTCCAGTGGGTTTGTCTGAATGGGAGAACATCGTCTTCCTTCATAATCTGTAGTAAAACTGCAGCACAGCCAAGGTAGACCATTAATGGGTAAGTCATCTACTAATTGTTGTCACCTTTCGTTGGATTCATTCACACTAACGTCACATGGAGAAATTTCACGCGATCTTTGCCAAATACTAAAAGCAGGTTTGCAACAAAACATTAATTTCTCATGGTACAATTTGTTTAACTATTTTTAGTGAGCAGTTTTCACTTATTTAATTGTGTGTGTAACGTTGGACAACTAACTAAGCAATGACACAGAGCTGGGCTTGGCAAAGGTTGCTCGACTGCCATAGTCAATGCAGCTGTCAGGTTACAGTAAAGCATAACAACTGCTGTGTGCCTGCCTCAGCTATATTTATAATCATATTCGTTGCTCTGCAATGTGGGACATGACACACTCACTGCCCCAGGCTCCATTCTCGTCCAGTGTCAAGTTTCAGGACCGTACCCCTCTCCCGTCTGCCACCTCCTAGTCAGGACAAATACATAGCATTTATCAACGGAGAGAAAAGGGGAAAGAGTTAAGCACTCATCGCAGAAGAAGAACAAGAATTGTAGGTTGGAGTTGTTACCATGGGTCCCACCTGTGTTGGTGTATAAAGAAAGTATCTTAAAGTATTCACTGTCAATCTGACTTGCTGATGGACAGACACATAGACCTGTCCTTATTACAGGGTTGAGGCCTCAAAAGAGTTTATATGCCAGTATTGACAGAAGTGAAGAAGAAGAGAAGGAAGAGGAAATGACATCATGCTTGTATGAGTGTCTGAGAGAGGTTGGGCTGCAGCGTCACTACCCCAGGTGAGTAAAACATACACACACACACACACACACACACACGTTTATACACGTGCACGCAGACACACACATGCACACACATTCACGCACAATACACTTGAAAACAAAGACAATCAAACACACAAACACATTTACACACACACACTCACACGCACACACACACACACACACACACACACACACACACACACACACACACACACACACAATTCACTTACACCCAATCTACAATCCTATCTTTAAGTGTTTGTGTGTGTTTGTTTTTGCCTACCTTTGTGTGTGTTTGTTTGTTTTTGTCTACCTTTGTGTGTGTGTGTGTGTGTGTGTGTGTGTGTGTGTGTCCCGTCTCTAGTTTCACCGCCGTGGGACTGAGGCGGGCTGCCCACCTGGTGGTGCTCAAAATGGAAGACTATCCCAGCGTGGGCGTCGACACCATGGAGGACCGCGCGCGCCTCTTCCAGCTGGTCCAGCTGGTGAAGACCCTGGAGCTGGAGGGACATGGAAAGGCAGGCACTGATGATGAAGAGGAGAGAACTATGAGGACAGTGGAACACTCGACTCCTCTGGTGGGAATAGGCAACCCTCGCAGGCGCCTAGATTTCACTGTTGAAGATGATGACAAATATTACAATTATAATGCTGCTGTCGGTGGTCAGTATGAGATCTTTGACAACAATGAGGATGATGGCGGTCGAATAAAAAATAAAGTGCAAAGCACTACTACAGTGTCCAGGCATTGCCCTGGCAGTGCTCGCAGGCAGCTAGCTTGGAATGATGATGAAGGTGATGATTGTGAAGGTGAATATCTTTTAGACTATTATTCTTCCAGGGCTGCTACTTTGGCTGTCTCCTCTGGGACCCAAACTGACCGGCAAACGATAGGTAACCATGGTAACCTCCGTTTAAACACCAGCAGGGATCCTGCTGCCGTTTGCCGGCAGTTGGATTTCGGTGATGAGCCCGTCAAACTCGCTCAGGGATGTCCCAGGACTGATCGCAAACTCAATTCAGGCATTTGCATTTTTCAGCACACGAGCGGTGTTATAAACCAACCCAAGTCAGATCCCATTAAAGTATCACCTGCTAAGTTAAAGTCTAAACCAGGAAGAACCATGACTCAGAAGGCCAATCAGAGATGCAATGCACCAGCGTCATCAGACAGGGGCCGCTTTAAGCCGACCAATCCCATGGAAGTTTACAGGAAGACTAAACATGTTGAGAGAGTAAAAGAGGATCATGGGAAGTGTAGTAGGACATCTCAGCCCAGACTTCTGTTTGAATCTAAGAGAACACCAGGTTACAACTATGGCCTACCACTGAGCTCACCTATGGCAAAACAAAAGTAAGTGGTTATACCGGATTCATTTAATTTGACTAGTTTTGTTTGTAGTTTCAATATCTCTGGTGTTTTATAAAATCCCAATACAATTTTATATTGTGTAGTTGGATGCTTTTACTGAATGACAAAAATTTGGAGTTACATTATTTTCAAGCTTTTTAATTTTTTGTTTAAACAGTGACTAAATCTATAAAAATAAATACCAGATATTTCCTTTTGTTGTTGATCCCTTCTGTAGCAATTTGATCTTATTTAGTTGTACTGTCACTGGCCATTGGGTCACTGTTTGTTTTTCCACCTCCCCATGTAGCAATGTTTGCATGGTGCTGTGTATGTAAATGACAGATCTGTTGGATTGTTTTCTGTGTGTGTGTGTGTGTGTGTGTGTGTGTGTGTGTGTGTATGTGTGTGTGTGTGACAGTGTATTAAGGGGGCAGCAGATCCGTGTGTGTGTGAGGAAGAGGCCCCTGACGAGCTTGGAGGACAGAAGAGGAGAGGTGGTTGTTGTGACGACTCAGGGCAGAGAGTGTGTGACCGTCCACGAGGGCAAAGAGGCTGTGGACCTGATGCAGTACACACTACAGGTAATATAATACACACACTACGCAGTACACACTACAGGTAATATAATACACACACTACGCAGTACACACTACAGGTAATATAATACACACACTACGCAGTACACACTACAGGTAATATAATACACACACTACGCAGTACACACTACAGGTAATATAACACACACACTACGCAATACACACTACAGGTAATATAATACACACACTACGCAGTACACACTACAGGTAATATAATACACACACTACGCAGTACACACTACAGGTAATATAATACACACACTACGCAGTACACACTACAGGTAATATAATACACACTACGCAATACACACTGCAGGTAATATAATACACACACTACACAGTACTCACTACAGGTAATATAATACACACATTACGCAGTACACACTACAGGTAATATAACACACACACTACGCAGTACACACTACAGGTAATATAATACACACATTACGCAGTACACACTACAGGTAATATAATACACACACTACACAATACACACGACAGGTAATATAATACACACACTACGCAGTACACACTACAGGTAATATAATACACACACAACGCAATACACACTACAGGTAATATAATACACACACTACCTAATACACACTACAGGTAATATAATACACACACTATGTAGTACACACTACAGGTAATATAACACACACACTATGCAATACACACTACAGGTAATATAATACACACACTACGCAATACACACTACAGGTAATACACACACACACACACACACACACACACACTTGTAATATAATACACACACTACGCAGTACACACTACAGGTAATATAATACACACACTACGCAGTACACACTACAGGTAATATAACACACACACTACGCAATACACACTACAGGTAATATAATACACACACTACACAGTACACACTACAGGTAATATAATACACACACTACGCAGTACACACTACAGGTAATATAATACACACTACGCAATACACACTGCAGGTAATATAATACACACACTACGCAGTACTCACTACAGGTAATATAATACACACATTACGCAGTACACACTACAGGTAATATAATACACACACTACGCAGTACACACTACAGGTAATATAATACACACATTACGCAGTACACACTACAGGTAATATAATACACACACTACACAATACACACGACAGGTAATATAATACACACACTACGCAGTACACACTACAGGTAATATAATACACACACTACGCAATACACACTACAGGTAATATAATACACACACTACCTAATACACACTACAGGTAATATAATACACACACTATGCAGTACACACTACAGGTAATATAACACACACACTATGCAATACACACTACAGGTAATATAATACACACACTACGCAATACACACTACAGGTAATACACACACACACACACACACACACACACACACTCGCACACACACACACCACTGTAGCACACACTATGCAGTACACACTACAGGTAATATAATACCCACACTACGCAATACACACTGCAGGTAATACACACGCGCACACACACACACTCGCACACACACACCACTGTAGCACACACTACGCAATACACACTATAGGTAATACACACACACACACACGCACACACACACACACACGCACACACACACCACTGTAGCACACACTACGCATGACACACTACAGGTAATACAAGACTGTAGCACACACTACTTAATGCACATTACTGTGAGGATATGAATACTCTTGTAAACACAACACAATACACACTACAGGTTAGAGATATACACTATTCCATAGTACACTCAACACAATACACACTACAGGTTAAAGATACACACTCTCCCATAGTACACACTGTTTAATACACACTACAGGTTAGAGATACACACTCTACCATAGTACACTCTGTTTAATACACACTACAGGTTAGAGATACACACTCTACCATAGTACACACTGTTCAATACCAAAGCTCTCTCTCCATGTTTTTTTCCTTTCTCTTCTTTGGTTTCTCCTTCTTTCTCTCACTGTATCTGAGTCTGTTTCTCATTATAGTTTTGTCTTCTTTTTGCCCAGTGACTTGGGTTATATACTAAAAAAACTTTTTTTGGAATGTCTACACAGATGCTTTTTGTAGTTAGTTAATTAGGCTAACACGTCTTGTGAAAGGGAAGCACTGTAGGAGTGTACAATAAAATGCTTTTGACATTTTTCTTTAATTGTCTCTCTCTTTCTCCTCCTCTGTTCTGCAGCACAGGTATTATTTCGACCAGGTGTTTGGGGAGGGCAGCTCGAACAAGGAGGTCTACCTGGAGACAGCCTTCCCCCTGGTACAACATGTCCTGAATGGGTACGACAGCTGCTTTGCCTGTAGGGACAACCACACTGATTCTCAATGCAGTCACCACATCTCTTATAAAAGGATGAAAAAAAAAAACGAAAAAAAAAAACCCATAACCAAATATGGGTCCAAAAAAAATGTGGCAAACGGTCGCAAAACTATTTTAGTCCAATGGGCATTTTCACTTCATTAACCAGTCATAAGCCTTCACGTCCCTTAGTGATGTAATTGAGATGCTGTTCTCTCTACCATTGGACACTTTGTTTGCTCTTCCAGCTGTGGGCCTTGCACTAGTAAACATAGTTAAACATATATGAGAAGAGAAGAAGAAGAAGATGTTGTTAT
>CM030185.1:11676567-11709067 GCA_017639675.1 Aplochiton taeniatus | reverse complement strand
TATCCTGGGCCCACTCGACACCAGCGGCCCCTCACCCCTCCTCACCCTCTGGAGACTCCTCAGGCTGCAGCATGGAGCCTCTCAGCCTCTCCCTGCTGCAGGTGGACCAACTGGCAGCCACCCAGTCCTTCCTCTGCGCGGAGCCCAGGGTGCCCTCGTCGAAGCTGGGGGAGGAGATGGCGGGAGAAAGGGAAGGGATGGGGAGAGAGGAGGTGCTGCCTTGTATGGGGATGGAGGAAAAGGTAAAGGGGGGAGAAGTGGTAGGGAGGGAGGAGGGGAGGGTGGCAGAAAGGACGGGAGGTAAGAGAAGAGAGGATGAGGAGGGAGACGTGAAGGTGCGTCTCGTTCAGATGCTAGCGATGAAGGCTGGTTGCCATGGTGCTTCTCCAAATACTGGAAAGGTGACTGTGGGTGGTGGTGACCAGACGAATGTTGCCACAGATACAGGACTGTGGAAAATAGGTAGGGATTGGTTGATGGTAAGAGAATTACATTACAAAAGTGCTGTAATGTGGCTTTTATCAAATTAAGCTAATCAACCTACAGTCATTATGCTATTGCACTAACATACAATTAGTGCAATTAGGGCAATTGAGTCAAACAAAAAAATTTCAAACATTAAAGAATAATATTTATATCATCTTTTTACATTCTTAAATATAGGTTATGTCTCTTGTCTGTTTTGTTCAGGGGTGAACCAGCCAACTGTTCCTGTGGTGGCTCTGATGGCCATCCAGGGTCAAGGGACTCTCCTGAAGCTCCCTCCCCGGCTAGGGAGTGACGTCCTGTGCTACAAAGACCAAGCGTACCCCCAAGAATACCCTTTACACATCAGTGCACCACATGGGGTCATACAATCTGACACTGTCCATCCAAATGCCTTTGCACACAAACTTTATACGCTTCCTAACAACGTGATATCACAATTCACACATGAGACTCTTAACGCTACGACGCTCAATCTCCAAAACACACAGAGCCCTCTTGTTCAAACCCCTCTACTAACAAGCGAACTTGACCACGCCCAACACATGCAACTAAAAGAGTCACACTTAGCAAGTTCACACAAGCCCCATCCAGCCACTATGACTGAATCAGCAAAACTGCATTACACAGAAGACAGTGGGCCCTCAGGCTCCCACATGCTCTCGCTCCATGAAGACTTGGAGTATGAACAGTAAGTATCAGTCTCATTGCTGTTAAAAGCATTGAAAAACAAAAACTATTAATCATTCAGGTCATCACACTTCATAATTCATTTATTTATTTATTATTATATAACTAACTCCCCCCTAAAGGCCGAACAAACAAGGACTCTGCCACACAGACCGTTTTTTTTACCCACACTCACACATTGTATTTCTCCCACACTCACCTTCTGCGTCTACTCAACATCATTTGTCTCTTTAACTCTTTTTCCCATCCACTTTCTTTGCACCCTCTCCATTGTCCGTTCCCCTCTGCCTCTTGTAGATGGCGCATCATTCAGGCACATTGGGACGAGCTTGAGGAGATGGAGACCTTGTGCCGCAGTGAAGCCACTTTGCTGTGCCAGCAGCCGGATATGGTAATGAGAATATTTATCTAATCTTAATCCAATTAGTAGTAAAAGGTCACCTAAGTGTTGTAAGCCACAGCTTAAGGAAAGGTCTGTTGGGGGGTAAAAGATTGTTGGGGAATGTTAAAATGGACTCCCCCCTGCTCTTCTTCCATTCAGTTAATCGTTTCTGTTTGTCCACGTGTCGGCGTGTAACCCAGCGGTAATATTGTACAAATGCAGGGCTGGCATGAAACATGCTTTGTCCCCGTCCTACCCCTTTGTCTGTCTCTCTATTTCTGTCCTGACTTGATGGATCGTGTTTATTTCCATTCCCACGTACTAAGAACGGCGAAGCATAGCCCGAGACGTTTAACCCTTTATTCCCGTCTGCTTGTCTTCTGCCCCGGGGCAGGATTTCAGGGAGTATGTCAAGAAAGTGGAGGAGATCATGGAGAAGAAGGCTCGTAGCGTCGATAGCATGAGAGTTCAGCTGCAGCCCTACCTAAAACCCAGTACCTGCCAATCATCAAACGACCAGGAAAACAATAACGTCTAGGGGGGCTCCATTTGCCGACATCAGCTCAGGAGATCATGGGAGTGAAAGTCTGATTGTGGTAACTTTGTTACCAGGTCTGAAATGTAACTGGTGTGCTAACTTAGCTGCAAAAGTTCCCTGGGGTCTATGGCAGAACTAAACCCTAGCCCAGACCTTTCAATCGTTGAAAAGCCTCCCTCTACCTCAGTTTCAGACATACCGTTTTTTTTTACCAACACAAGAACATTAACAAAGCCATCCTCTATGTGTACATTAGAACTACATGCTCTGTTTCTGTGGCCTTGAAGTACCAAGGTTTTAACAGACACACTGGAGGAAAAGGCTTTGTAATAAATCATGTTGATTGTTTTGTTACACTTGAAGGACTAGGGAGTTTCCAAATAAGGACAAGTAATTTGGAACATTACTCACAACCTGATAGACAGGTTGTGTTTCAGGGAACTGAGGGGAAAAGAGAAAAGAAAATGTCTGCCACTTTTTTTCTTTGTCTTATGAAGATGGTAGAGCTTTTGAGTGTTTGCGTGGTTTTGTGTGTTTGTCAGAGAGAATGTGATCGACTGAGAAAACTCTCAGGGTGATATATCCTTATCAAAGCGATAGACCTGTAAAATATTCAACAAGGTATTCATAAATTATAAATAAACAATTGTGTTTATACATTTTCTTAAATGAATATTGATTTATGTAAGATGAAGTACATTATTTATAAATGACAATAATAATCTATGTATGTAGGAAGATAAGAAGAAACAAAAGGGTCACTTTGGGTGAATAAACTGAGGACTTCATTTTGTTATTAAACTGAATGTGGCAATTGCAAGCCTATTGTGTGCAGCTCAATGCACCTGTTTATGCAACATGGAGGACATTGTCCCACTATGAACCCTAAACACCACGTTAAAGGGTTTTTCATGTATCAATCTGGGGTTTTAAATCTCTGTAACAATAGATAGAGTCGGATCTGTATACTGCTTAGACATACTCTAAAGGGAAAATAGATATGCCAAATGATAGGTTGAAAATGCTATCACTGATTGTGAAACAATAACAAATAAGCCAACCAAATCTGTCGCTTAATAAATTAATACAAATTGGATATAGCGCCAAACGTTTATATTTAAAGTTTAAATTGGTTAAAATAAAGTGGGGCTTGGACAAATAATTTCTGAATCATAAGCGCAATCCCAATGAGTCAGACGGGAACGAGCACGTATTGAAAGAAATTGTGCGTTAGACCACCTGGTGCTTACAACAGATTGTGATTGGTAGTTTTGGTATCTTAGTGTTGAACAACGGCGCGGTAGGTCACGTGACGGCATCTGCTGCTGGCTGAGCGAAGCGTGTTAGCAGGTAAAGAAAGAAAAAGGTTTGTTTTGAAAACAATCGATATAAACGCAACATGTGTCGGTCAAATCATTTAATTAAATTTATTCCGATCATTTTTTTACGCAAAAATAAAGCAGATAATAAGCTTGATTGACGGCGAACGCCGATTTCACGTTGCTTGCTAGTAGTAGGTTTGCTAACCAGCTAACGTCAGCGAGCTTGCGCTGCTGCGTACAGATTGCATTGTGTTGGCGGCCCAAAAAATGTGCATGCAATTTGTAGTACTGCTAAGTAAGGCGAAAAGCTAAGCTAGTTCACTAGCATCCACTCGATTTAACCATTAACATTTAGCACCCTACCATAACGTTACACATTTACGATGTCAAAATATATATTTTAAATATCAGAGAGGTATATTTTCTAACGTAGTAACCTAGTAGACGTTATTTCGGAACACGATGTTCTTCCAGCTTTCCGATCCCGACATGAAACCGAATTTCCTTCTATTTCAGCCTGCTGCTAATATTAGCATAGCTTGTTAGCTTTGTATCAGTTCGGTTACACAAAGAAATCCTCGTCCCCGACGTTGTTTATTTTTGTCTGACCCGTACATAGCTAGCTCGTTTCGTGGCTAACGCGTTAGCTGCACATATCCTGCTTGACTTCAACCAACGTTAGTGAATTTCTAACGTTTGGTTGATGTTTAGTCAAGTGAAGTATAGTCAACCATAATATTTAACAAAGTTTGTTCCGACAGTTTGAACGAACTGCTCGTCATGCTTTTCAGCTATTTTAGGTGTTGACATTATTGGCAAAAGCATGTTGTTTAGTCGTTTGTTTTTTCGATTTAGTAGGCCTATTGAGTGATTTGTTCTGGATGTTGTCCGTCTTTTTTTTTTTTTTAAGAAAAAACCTTATAAGGCCTTTCAAATCCCCAAACTTTAGCATAGCTCGCTAACGTTAGCTTGTTTGTTCACCAAAAATGGCAGGGCCTTATCTGTCTAATTCCGCCGCGTTCCCTCACTGACTATCAAGAAAACATGCAGCTGTCACGATAAAGTAAACGTTCATAGTATTTTGTTTGCGATTATGCCAGTAATATTCGACAATGGTCTAGTTAATTCAAGCCAAGGTCGTGTTTTTTCTTGATGGACACTCGTCATTTAAAGGCTGGTGGTGTTATACAATCATTGGCGTAAAGGCGAACTATTAGCCCCACAAAGAAGGAAATAATGAGACGGTAAACCCATTCGATAAATAATTTCATTACACTAGGACTACAAAAAATAGGTTGTTGTTGGTGAGGATATGCCTTTTTGTTGCTCATTGGATGCAACGGATCTACATTTGTGGTTTAACAAGCTTAAAATAATTTGTTTTTGAATTGCGCTGTGTGTGTGTGTGTGTGTGTGTGTGTGTGTGTGTGTGTGTGTGTGTGTGTGTGTGTGTGTGTGTGTGTGTGTGTGTGTGTGTGTGTGTGTGTTCAAGATACTTGTAAGTTGACACCAGGACAGGCCCCTCTTGGCTGGCTAAATTTAAACCAAAGGGGCGATGGACAGGGGTTATAGTCTTACAACTCCGACATAATTTACAAGCTGAGCAACATACTGTACAAACAGTACAGCACAGGCTTCAAGGCCTTCAACTGCCTAGTGTGTCAGGTAGTAAATTAATGAGATGTTTACAAACATGATACCTTCACTAACCATGCCTTTCTTTCTTCCTTCCCTGCCTCCTCCCTTTCTTTTTCTCTCTTGGCAGATTTTTCTATTTTGTACATACATTGTTTTGTATATACTGTATATGATGACTTCAGTGGTCAGCAATTCAGGTCGGGGGAGCCGTGACCGAGTGCTGCCCACCACCACCACACCACAAACCATACAACCACAGAAACAGATACAGGTCAGTCCCGTTATGATGGCATACTTTTGGTCAACACTCTTTATATGCATATATTTATCCGCTGGTAATTCGATTTTGATCTATCTATCTATCTATCTATCCATCCATCCATCCATCCATCCATCCATATATATGGATATTGTTCTTGCTTGCTGCTGTTTAGGAGAATACACATTCACGGTCAACTTAATTGAATTGAATGGAATCAAAGCTAGTTATGTAGGAAAGTAGTAACCCGATCCACCCTCTGGTCCCCAGGCCACAGCAGAACAGATTCGGCTGGCCCAGATGATCTACGACAAAAATGATGCCGACTTTGAGGACAAGGTCAAACAGGTAACGTGCGTGGGGGCTGTCAACATTGCTTAACGTTTGTCAAATTTTATTTAGTAGTGTGTGGCTTTACTTTTTGGGTGCATAATTCGTCTTCTGTATTGTTTCTGTCTGTAAATTGTTTGTTTGTTTGTTTGGTGCCAGCTCATTGAGGTGACTGGGAAGACTCAGGATGAGTGCATGGTCGCCCTCCATGACTGCAACGAGGATGTCAACAGAGCCATCAACTTCCTGCTGGAGAGCACCTCTGACACAGTACGACACACACAGACACACACTCTCCCCCTCGCCTGGCCTTTGACATAGTGAATGTCAACATCCTGTTCTGTCTCCTCTACTCTCTCTCTCTCTCTCTCCCCCCTCCCCCCCGTCTAACCCACTCCCTCCCTCTGTCCGCCCTGGCAGCAGACCTCCTGGGAGACCGTGGGTAAGAAGGAGAAGAAGGCAGGTCCGTCAGAGGTGAAGGAGCCCCGGGAGAAGAGGGGAGGAGAACGGGAGGTCAGCCGCGGACGCGGAGGCTCCAGCCGTAGAGGGAGAGGCATCAGTCGAGGACGAGAGGGTGAGGGAGCGCTCCTTACCATACAACCGTGTGAGTGATATGAAGATTTCATTATAAAACTAATTTTCATTGTATTTATTAGGTCGGTCGGAGGAGAATGGTTTTGAGACTGCTCCTGGTGAGAGGGGAGGCGATCGCGGTCGCAGAGGAGGAGGCAGAGGTCTGTACCTTTAACCGCTACACACACACACACACACACACACACACACACACACACACACACACACACACACACACACACACAAACAAAACCACCACCACCTAGGGCTGGACCGTCAAAACAATTCATCCCACCCCAAAGAATTACATTGAATAGAACAGCAAACCTTCAGAAGATGCGATTATTATAACTTTTTACCACAAACTTAATGGCAAAGGTGCTAGTTAGCAAGATGGCAGCTATTTTGGAGGTGGCGTTAGCCATAGATGTCCTGCTTTTTAGCTCACTATCCACCCTGTATAATCTAGTTCTATTTAATCTAATTTTATAGCACATATGCCAGGAAATTGTTGCGTCATCGATATTACACAATTCTGCTTAATATACTATTTCTTATTATTCCTCCTTATCTTGCAGTTCCTGTCTAGACTGATGACTGTATTTGTCAGTGATCCTAGGTTGTGTTCCTCTGTCGTAACCCAAGGTTTGGGGGTGGGGGGGGTGGTGTCACACTTAAACCCCCCACTTTACGGCTGGCAGTTGTAAATTCGTCTATTTGTGTGTACCAGCTAGTTGGCTACGACTAAGGTGAGGAAGGCACTGGGTCCAACCCAGATGCTCCTCAAAGCAGCAGGAGGAGAGATTGGATTAGGACAGCGTTAAGGAAGCAGGGGGGGTGGGAAAATGGCAATGCAAAAAGCAGACCAACAGGCAGGCATTCTGACTCCGAAGCAAACGGTACAAAAGGAGAGAGAAATTGAGAGTGAGGTGGCCTCAGAGGCAGGCTGTCTTCTTGAGAACAGTTGTCTGAATTAGTCAAATCATTTCCAACATCTAAGCAGTGGAGTAGTTCATAGTGATGGGGTTGGGGGGTCTGTAGTCTTTACCTACCCACCTCCATCTCAGGAGGGAGCGGACAGAGTGGAGAGGCACTGTAACAAACAGCCCACCGTCCCCTATAACACCCACACAACTTCTGGAACTGCCCACCTCCTACTGGATCTCATAATGGCCTTTGGCCTACACAGCTTGAGGCAGAACGCTGTGTGAGGGTGTTGATGTTTAAAACTGTGTGTGTGTGTGTGTGTGTTTTTTTTTGCAGGGACTGGAGGTCGTGGGCGCGGTAGAGCAGCTGGAGGCAGCCGTTTCTCCAACACGGGAATGGGGTATGTCCTCTCTCTCTCTGTGTGTGCGCGTGCGTGTGCCCCCGCCCCCCCCCCCCCCCCCCCCCCATCACTTCTTTGAAGGGATAAATTGTGGATTGGAATTCAATGGAGTCTATTCTTTATCATCATCATTCACCCGACTCTACAACCTCATCCTCTCCTGTCATTCCATCCTCTTAACCTTTTTATTGCCTCTCTTTTCCTCCTCTTTCTTTTCCTCCTCCCTCCTTTCCTCCCCTCAGGACGTTCAACCCTTCAGACTACTCAGCCAACTCTGGGGCTGCTCGCCAGGAGGACTGGGAGGGAGATGGCACAGAGACTCAGGAGGCTCCAGGTGAGAGACACACACACACACACACACACACACACTGCTCGGAACATGTAGGGGCACACACACTGCACATATAGGGGTACACACACACACTGCTCTGCACGTATAGGGGTACTAAAACACACGCACAACGGTCTGTCTGCACATATACGTGTATACAACACACCCAGGCACACACTATTTGTAGTTCTAAAAATCTGATTTGAAGATAACATTTTTTGTTTATTTTACTTTCTGTTCCATAGGAACGTGGAGGGCCAACTTGGAAGACTGGGCTGCAGAAGACTGGAATGAGGATGTAAGATTTTTAAACAGGCACCACACACCCACACACACACACCAGCACCAGCTTCTCCAGGTGTATAACCTGTTCTCCTGTCTTTTTCAAGTTGTCTGAGACCAAAGTTTTCACTGCCTCAGCTCCGGCTAACCACATGGCACCTGGACACAGGTAAGACCGCCCGTTTACACATGGACACACACGACACCAACAGACACATGAACATATGTGTTGTTTAAATGTTTTGTACGGTTGAAAATGGTGACTGCGACTGGTTCTATGAGGGTTTTTTTCTCCTAACACTTCTCTTGTTCCATCTTTCCTCCTCCCTCCCTCCAGCGTGGACCTCGCCTCCCTGCTGCCCAAGGTGGGGGCTGTGGAGGCGGAGCTGGGGGCAATGGAGGCGGACGGGGGCCTGGGCCAGGGGCTGGTGTTCACCAACTCCCACCACAACAGTCGCACGGCCACACACAGCTACGCACACGCCGCCTCCGCCACTCCCTACGCCCACACCGCGCTGGTGAGACACACACACACACACACACACACACACGCCCTGCTTCAAGCTCGGACAGGGGCGACAGCAGGACACGCTGTGTTTGTTCAATGTTTTGAGGAGCAAGAGTTGTCCTTGATGAGTGTGTTTTAGTAGGTTCTGATCTAACATGACGTCTTTGGAACACACTGAGATGCTCTTAAACTCGCTGGTTTCCTAGGAGACTGCTGCGTGACTTCTCAACTGTTAATGTTAGTTATAAAAGAAAAGCGGTGACTTTATAGTATCGCCTTAACACGTTTGATTTCTTCCTTCCTTTCTTTCTTCCTTTCTTTTTTTATTCCTTTATCTCTCTCTCTCTCGTTCTTTTTCTTTTCTCTCTTGTTCTCTTTCTCTCCCCTCCTCAGTCTTCAGGGCTGGGCTCAGGCTTTGGTTCTCTGAGCGCGCCCAAGCCCGCCCCCTCTGACGTCAGGCCACTGGACCAATCAGGTCCTCGGCTCACGGCCTCACGGCCCAATCAGACGCTTCCCAGCAATGTCACTAAAGATGTGGGTCCGCCCCCAGTTCAAAGCTCCGCCCCCGTTTCTTCCTCTTCCGTCACGGAGGTCAAAGTTCCGAGAGTGGAGAATGGCACTGTTACAGCCCCACACTGTGAGTTTTACACACACACACACACACACACACTCGTTTTCAATGTCAGTTCCCTGACCTGGTGTTGCCCTTTGACCTCTCCAGTGGACCTGAAGCTGCAGCCTGAGCCTTCGGCTGTCCTCGGTCAGTTGGCCCAGCGCCAACAACAACAGCAGCAGCAGCAGCAGCAGGCTCCTCCCATCCCCCCCGCTGAGATCCCCCACGCCCCCCAGGTCCCCACGCCCCCCGGCCACGACACCTCCTGCCTCCCCCCAGCCAGCTCCTCCCCCAACGGGGGAGCTCCCATCACCGAACCCCCACAGAGACAGATCAAGACCCAGAGACGCAGAGCACCTCCCACCTCCAAGGTAAAGACCACCCTGGAGGATAAAACAAACACACACACATATTCGGCCTCTTAGACTAAAAAACGTTTGATTTGTTAACTAGGTGACTCTATGCTTCTTTCTTGAAGAGGCTTATTGTATCCTTCAGCTGGGATGAAAACATTTGATATTTGATCATTCTGGAGATAATGATGGTTACAAGCACATATCTGAACCTTGACTGTGGATCACCTTCAATTTCTGAATCTCCATCTAGCCTGGGACTAACTAACTTGCAAAAAAAAAAATTACTATAAACTAATAAAATTACTAGCTTCATTACCACTCAAACTACAGTTCTCTTCTATTTAATAACCCCCTCCCCGCCACTTTATTTCCTCCCTTTGTCTTCTGCTCCCTCTTCCCTCGCTCCAGATTCCCTCTTCGGCGGTGGAGATGCCCGGTTCTGCCGACTTCACGGGTCTGAACTTCCAGTTTGGCGCTCTGGACTTTGGCTCTGAGCCCAGCTCACTGGACATGGGCCAGACAGAGCCGACCAGGGAACCCATGGCGGCGCCGGTAGCCCAGGCCCAGAACAGCCTCTTCTCCAAGCCTGGACCCGTCAGGTGAGTGAGTCTCTGTCTGTCTCTGTGCCTGGAAGCAAAATGAATTAACATCATTAGCTTAATAACACTGGATCATTCAGGAAACTGTTCGGAATGATCCTGTGTGATCTCAATGATAATTTAGCTGTGAATAGATTTGGAATGGAAGCGCCAGTGTGTGTTCAAAAGCTGACAACGGGGTTCTGGTGCAAGTCATATACTACTTCCTGTGGTGTGTCTCACTCTGTCTTCCCCCCGTTTTATTTCCCTCTCCTCCAGCGAGCCCCTGAGCAGCCTGCCTCCGGCCGTGTCCGACCCCAGCTTCCCCTCGCCATCTCTGGGCTTGCCCAGCGCAACCCACGTCCCCTCCCTGGGTCTCCCCAGCGCCACGGCTCCACCTCCCTCCTCGGCGCCTTCCTCCGTCAGCAGGGTGATGGAGAGCAGCGTGCCCAGGACGCTGCCCCCTCACCTGGGCTACACCCAGAGCAAGGAGACCCCCTCGCCTGGAGGAGCGCTCACGGTAAGAGTAGGGGCTGGTTCGGCTCAGCTTAATGCTATTGAGTGGCAGCCTGTGCCTCTTGGAAGGCTGACCTTAGCCAGCTAAGCTCATGAACCTAAATCGGTGACAGAATAAGAGGAAACGAAGGGGGGAGATTGTGTGTGTGTGTGTGTGTGTGTGTGTGTGTGTGTGTGTGTGTGTGTGTGTGTGTGTGTGTGTGTGTGTGTGTGTGTGTAATGGAAGTCTCTGCTGTTTGTCTTCTCAGAATGGCTACACTGCTGTGAGGACGCAGACCCTGCATGATGGTAAGTCGTCTCCATGGTTACAAAGCCCTTCCCATCGCCTGGGTTACGTAGACCTGCTCCATTTCTCTCTGAAAGTCAATGGTTACGTTCACACCGCAGGCATTCGTGGCCCCTATCCGATTTTTTTTATTATTATTTTTTGCTCATATGTGATTCAAGTCTGTTTTTTGTGTTTTAGTACCCCTCAAACAGTCGGCTCTGAGCAAGAATGTGAATTGAGCACCAAGGTTTGCGGTGTGAACGTGGCCAGACTGTCTTTATTTACAGACCTTAAAACAAATCCTTCTCTATCACTCTTTCTTTCCTTCCGTCTTTCTTTCTTTCTTTCCTTCCCTCTGTCGTTCTTTCTTTCTTTTTCTCTGTCTCTCACTCCAGTGACGTCATCCGTCCCACAGTCGGTAAAACCCGACTCTCCGGTGATGACCAGCGACAGTGGCCCCGCCCACCACATCCCGTCGCCAGCGGCAACGCCCTCCCACTCCGCCCCCCTCCCTTCCCTCAATAGGTAATCAGCCTTTTCTGCTCTTTGATCTGTTTTTGTTTCTTTATCTTTTTTGTCTTAAACCTTTTCTGTGTTCTTGATCAGTCAATTGTATTTTGCAGACTGTCCATCAGCCCATCTCTCTCTAGACTGTTTTCCTCTGAGTTCCCACATCCTCTCTCCTCTAAGTTTCCTAGCTTCAGCGCTGTGGAGAATTGTCTTTTGTCTGTCAATGTTCTTTCTCTATCTGGAGATAATGATGTTTTCAAGCACATATCTGAATAGTGACTGTGGAACTTCATATCCACTGAATCTCCCATCACCTCCACCTATCGTTTTTATCGCCCTGTCTGCTTGTTCGCTCCGTCTTGATTGGCTGTGGCACTTCCTGGTTGGCTAACGGTACGCTTTGTTTGTGTTTTCTTTACCTTCTCCGTAGTCACGTGACCAGCACACATTCATCGGTATCTGCGATGTCAACAAGCTCTTCCCTTACAGTAAGAAAACACAGACACACATTGGACAGGCTCTACCTCTCTCTTTCTCACACACACACACACACACACACACACACACACACACACACACACACACACACACAGTCAGTCTTTACAAGATGTAAACGCAAAACAATTGCTAACAGAAAAGTCAAGTGTCCATCAAACAGCAGACTTTCTCGAGCTGAATCCATATTTTTAAATGTCGTATTGCTCTGCAGCTGTGAGATGAGCTGCCGTGTCCATGACGACACATGGTATACATTCTCACCTGATCAGATGGTTCAGTCTGATCTGATCCAACGAGGTGACGAGCGCGGAGCGCACTGAGACACAGGACACTCTAGTACCTCTGCTCTGACCAGGACGCTCTAGTACCTCTGCTCTGACCAGGGTGCTCTAGTACCCCTGCTCTGACCAGGACGCTCTAGTACCTCTGCTCTGACCAGGGCGCTCTAGTACCTCTGCTCTGACCAGGACGCTCTAGTACCCCTGCTCTGACCAGGGAGCTCTAGTACCTCTGCTCTGACCAGGGTGCTCTAGTACCCCTGCTCTTACCAGGGTGCTCTAGTACCCCTGCTCTGACCAGGGAGCTCTAGTACCTCTGCTCTGACCAGGGCGCTCTAGTACCTCTGCTCTGACCAGGGCGCTCTAGTACCTCTGCTCGGACCAGGGCGCTCTAGTATCTCTGCTCGGACCAGGGCGCTCTAGACCCTATGCTCTTGACCTTTTCATTAACCGTTCCCTCCTTCGCCATCTCTATCCTCTCCGGTTTCTTTCCCTCCCTCCCTCCAGATGTCGGGTGAGGACAGCAGCAGTCTCCACGCCTTCTCCTCCGCCAGCCAAGCCATCAACCAAGGCTCCGCCCCCATCAGCAGCTCCACCAACGGCATGCATGGCATGGGAGCGCCGGGGCTGAGCGCCAACGGAAACCAAACGCTCCCCGGCGGAAACCGCACCGCCCCCCTGCTCAACACCACGTCCGGTGAGTCGCGCGGGACTGGCTAGCCATCCCATAATTTACGTTGATGAGCGTAACCGTCGCTGGCCGTTGGGGATGTTATGGTGGAATAGGACTCCGGGATCATTGGGGGCAATTTTTAAAGACCTACACTTAACTAGATAGTAGATATAGGGCCAGCTTCCCAGACACAGATTAAGCCTAGTCCTAGACTAAATCTCTGTCAATGGCGATTCTTAATTGAAAATATGTTTTTAGTCTAGGTCTTGGCTTAGTCTTTGTCTGGGAATCCAGCCCATAGACTTTTTCATTGGAGCCCTTGTTGTCAGGAAGGGTTGGTAGGTGGCTGTGTCTTACTCTTTCTCTGTCTTCATCTCCTGCAGGAAAAGCACCCCCCAACCTGGCCCAAGGAGTGCCCCCCCTGCTGGCCAACCAGTATATCATGGGCCCTGGAGGCCTACTTCCTGCCTACCCGGTAACTACCATCTTTACTACTTAAATTACCTACCACAGACCTCATAACAAAAACATAATTACTGCTTACATGTTAACTACCATCTTAATTACTTAAATTATCTACTTCATCCCTCATAACTAACATAATCACTGCTTACATGTTAACTACCATCTTAACTACTTAAATTATCTGCTACAGACCAAAACATAATCACTGCTTACATGTTAACTACCATCTTAACTACTTAAATGATCTACTACAGACCAGAACATAATTACTGCTTACCTGTTGGCTAGTTAAACTACCTAGCTAGGAACCTGCCTGCCAACATAATCACTACTTACCCAGTAACAATCTTCAACTATTTAAATTACATAATTAGTACCCAACTACCCACCTGATAGTCAACATAATCTACACTTAGTAACTACCTGCATGGTAATGTGTTGTGTCTCTCTCTCTCTCTCTCTCTCTCTCTCTCTCTCTCTCTCAACAGCAGATCTATGGTTATGAAGACCTGCAGATGCTGCAGTCCCGACTTCCCATGGTAAGAGGGTTCTGGAACATTCTCGCGTCTAAACGATGAGAATTTCATCTAACGTCATTTTCACGTTGCCATAGCAGCAGGGTGGTTGATTTTAAATTTCTCCTTTTTTTTAAGGACTATTATGGTATGACATTCCCCGGCACCACGGCAACCATGCCTGGTAGAGATGGCTTGGCCAACAACCCTTACTCTGGTAAGAAACCGCTGTTTAACTCTTTAAAAGTTGTTGAGTTCACCAAATTCACACCCAGTCATGTCTGCCATAGTGCTTATTTAATTGTACTACGATAAAAAACTTTGATCAACCTGTTGATTAGATTAATGCCGTCAACTTTTGATCTTTAGTCTTTCGGTTTGAATCTACTATCCGGAGATAATGATGTTTTTCAAGCACATATCTGAACCTTGAATGTGGAGCTTTATATCCACTGAATCTCCATTGACTGGGTTGAAAAGCGACTGTAGGAGTATTGTTTAGCAGCATTTGAGTTCATTCTGGACCCAGCACTAAAGTAACACATTCTACAACTACTATTTCATACTTTTAGTTGTTTAACAGCACTTTATACCTTAGTGATGGGTCTAAAATTAACTAAAGTTTAACACATTACTACTATTATAAATCTTTCTTTGTGTTTAAGCCGTACTTTGTACCTTAGTGTTGGGTTTAAAATGAGCTAAAGTATAACACATTATTAATACTATTATTCATGTTTTTAGTTGTTTAGCAGTACTTAGCTTAGTGACTACTTCCTCTATCAATCTGCCAACGTGTCTCCTTGTCTCATACAGCCCAAAACTAGAGCTCTTTCCTGTATGTTTTTAAAACTGTAGACCTTCTGCCCTGTCTCCCCAACCAGGCGAGGCAACCAAATTCGGCAGGGGCGACTCCTCGTCCCCGGCCCCTCCCACCAGCCTGTCGGCGGGCGTGGCCCCCTCCCAGCAAGGCCAGCAGCAGCAGGCAGGGCCTCAGGGAGCCAATCAGAACCAGGTTCAGAGCCAGGCCCAGCAGCAGCAGCAGGCCCAGCAGCAGCAGCAGCAGCAGCAGCAGCAGCAGCAGCAGGCCCAGCAGAACCAAGCCTTCCTCAACCCTCTGCTGCCCCCAGGGTACGGCTACACGGGGCTGCCCTACTACGCTGGGGTGCCCTCGGCCGCCTTCCAGTACGCGCCCACCGTCTTCGTGCCTCCCACCTCGGCCAAGCAGCAGAGCATGGGCCTGGGGAACCCCTCCAACCAGTACCACAGCCAGCACCAGAACAGCTACGGACAGCACAACTATGGAGCAGGTAACGCCCCAAATGGTGTGTGTGTGTGTGTGTGTGTGTGTGTGTGTGTGTGTGTGTGTGTGTGTGTGTGTGTGTGTGTGTGTGTGTAATTTTGTCGTCATGTGCATGCGTGTGTGTGTGTGCGCGCGCGTGTTTTGGAGGCTGGTTATGTTTGCCGCTGCATGCAGAGCTTATGCCCTTTACTGGTGGTGATGATGTCACTGCTCCCCCGTCTGTACTACCCCGGCTGGTGGTGATGATGTCACTGCTCCCCCCTGTCTGTACTACCCTGGCTGGTGGTGATGATGTCACTGCGTCTTTCTGTAGTTCAGTCACTACTACTTCACATGCTGCTGTTGTACACAGGTTGCCTTACACTGCTCTCTCCCCTCTCTTTCATTCCTCTCTCTCTCTCGCTCTCTCTCGCTCTCTCTTTCACGGCCCTCTTTTTCTCTTTCACTCCCTCATTTCTCTCATTCTTTTTCACTCTTCAATTTCACTCTTCTACTTGTATTCTTTACTCTTCTTTTCCCACCGTCTCCTTTACTTTCTTTTCTATGATCACCACTCCCCCCCTCTGCCTCTCTTCCTCTGCGCCCCCGTCCCCCCCCCCCCCCCCCCCCCCCCCCCCGTCCTCTCAGCCTTTGATGACGTGTCTCAGGGCCTCGGTGGGGAGTACACAAAGGGAGGGTACGGAGGCTCAGCCCAATCACAGGCCAAGTCAGCCGGCAGCGGCCCGGGGAAAGGTACACACTGACACACACACACACGCTGACACGAAGACACACACTGACACCAACACACACCACGATGCCACACCCACACACCACGGCGCCACACACCACGACGCATCCCACACAGGAACAAACCTCCACAAATGCATCTTTAGTGATGAGCTTCTTTCTGTTTGGCTGTATGTTGTCCTGCCTCCCCCTCCCTCCCCTCCCTCCCTCCCCCTCCTCTGCTCACTACTAACGGGTGATTAAACCCCTCCTCAGTGCTGATAGCAGGTCTGTGGAGCTCACACTAACACACACCAGACGCACCGACCCTTCGACTGACCTAGCGAACGCACACTAGACATCCTAATCCTAACTGGACTTTGCTTCTCGTTCTGCTCCCAATAATATCCTTTTTTTGTTCTACTCTTTCTCTTACCATCCACTCCTGTCTTTCTTCCTTGTTTTTCTTTCCATCGTTTCTCTCTCTCTCTCCTCTTTTCTATCTCCTCCCTCCGTCCTCCAGCTCCTGGTCTGTCGGGCTCTGGCAACAGTGGCGTTCCTGATATGGGAGCCTCCATGTACAGTAAGACTCAGGTGAGCCTCCTCTTCCTGGTTGTCCAGTCAGGCTGCATCCGCTAGTTTCAGCCATTAGTCCTTAGTTAGATGTTGTGTTCAAAGGCATTACTCCCCCCATTCAAATGTACCTTCTACTAATCCCACAATGCAACTGAACAATCAAACCTTCCTTCAGTTAGACTGAATCTGTTTTCCTTTTTAACCTTGTTTAATGCCTCTCCTCTCCTCTCCTCTCCACCAGTCGTTTGACAAGCAGGGCTTCCACACTGGGACCCCCCCTCCCTTCAGCCTGCCGTCAGCCCTGGGGGGCGCGGGCCCCCTAAACCCCGGTGGAGCCCCTGGCTACGCCCCTGCCCCCTTCCTCCACATCCTGCCCCCTCATCAGCAGCCACACTCCCAGCTGCTGCACCATCACCTGGCCCAGGACGGACAGGTACGCTCACACACGCACCTGGACAAGCGCACACACACACACACACACACACACCAGAGGTTCCGTTAGGGTCCGTTTGCTGTCGGACACCTGAAAAGGCAACCGTAAAATTGACCGGACATTTCATAAATGAATCAGACCTCGAAGTTTGCATTTGCCAATCATCCTATGTGTTGCATGTATCGCTATTGTGTTTTTGTCTCCCCCTGCAGGGTGGCCCTGGCCAGCGCAGCCAGTCCAACAGCATGCAGCAGAAGACGCAGGGCAACAAGTCCAGCTATGGCTCTCCGTACTGGGCCAACTGATGAGTTGCCCCCCATAGAGAGGGGGGTTTGGTGGGGTGGAGGTCTAGGGGAGAGGGGGAGTGCCCCCTGGTCTACAAGGCTTTCTGTGTGTGCGCGTGTGTGTGTGTGTGTGTGTGTGTGTGTGTGCGTGTGTGTGAGTGATGCTGGAACATAACACACTACCCCAAAGTACTCCTCCTCACCTCTGCCCATCCCAACACCCCCATCCCCTGCCTCCAAAGTCCTCATAACTTTTTTGGTTCTCTCTTTAACCCCCTTTTGAATAAATTGGTTGTACATGTAAGATATTTATGTATGTATTTATATATATATACTGTATATGTAATAGTGGAACATGAGATGTGGTTGCTGCATTTTATTTTTGAAGGACATTTTTTTTTGTTTTGTTTACTTTTTTCAAAACTGCAGAGAAAGACGTTACATTGACACAGACAGATAAAGTGAAGCAAGAGAGATCGAGAGAAAATAAATCCAAATGTAAAGTGATTGTGATTCTGAACTCCCTGGGGGAAGCCATTTTGAAGAGAGGAGGAGGAGGAGAGAGCCGTAGCACTGAGCGTATGAGGACACCTCAGATGAGGGGGAGGGGGGCGTTGGCTGGTAATTATCCAGGTCAACAAACCTAATTTCTCTACTTTTTTTATATCTACACATCTGTAAGCATCCCCAACCCTCCATTATGTTCTTATTTGTAAAAAAAAAAAAAACGAATTTTCTTTCCCTCCCTCCCTCCTGCCTGTTTTTTTCTTCTGATTCTGGGTGGGGGGGCAGGGCTAACATCCCAAAGCTCCGCCCCTCTGGTCAACTGCCCCCTCAAAGACAGATCTGCCCTTTCGAAAATTTTATATTTTAATTTAATTTTAACCCTAATTTCCCTCTAAATAAAGTTCTGAGCAGTTGGAAAACTTTTGTCTTGACTGAGTCTGTTTAGCAGTGTCAGATGAAATATGCAGTAAGTCAAGTGATCTTTACTCAAACAGTTGGTCTATATTTCAGTTGTATGCTACATACCAACATCTGCGCTGTTCTATTATCTAAGCTTGTCGTATAACAGTAATAACTGGTACGTTTTTGAAGAGCGGACTTGCCATAAAAGCCTGTTAATTTAAAGAATACCTGTGGTGAAATATATAGTTGACCTGTGTCTGGTAGGGGGGTCAATACTCAGACATCTTAGCTACACAGGAACAGTAGTGTTAGTATTTCAGCTACCACTACACTGTTTATTTCCTTTGTTCAATGGATATAGAGCACATTGCTTACACCCCTGTTTTTGGCATGCTTAGATGGCCTTGGTACTAGGCGCTAACCCTGCCTGTGGAAATGAAACTCGCGCATGCTGTCATAAGGGTTGTCAATCTCAGAGTTTCAGTTCTAAATGTGATCACTACTACTACCAATGGGATAATATGACCTAGAAGCTACAGTGCTCCAAAAACTGCAATTGCACACCACACATTTTCAGAGGGAAACGCTCTGCATTGTTTTATTAGAATGTTTTGAAGGTGGTAACGTTTTAATGCCATATGGTGTCACAGCCTGAGAAGGTGTCCTGCTGAACCTTAGCACAACAGACAGGTGGTTGACCAAAATGGATAAACCTCAGGGGTGGCTTTCCTCAGCCACTAAACATCTCTTCAATGTCATTATTTGCTCTTAAAATACGTTGATTGGGAATTTAGAAGCTTTAAATTGTAAGATCTTCTCTGTTATGTTTGTAGCTGAAGATAAAATCTATGTATTTTTCCCTAATTGTGCTTCTTACTAAGAGGAAATAGTCTATTTACATCCAGACTCGGGCACATTCATACCATGCACCAACCCAAGGTGTTTGGTGAAATCACTTTCTTTTTTATGCACTTTTCTAGTGAGATAGGGAAAGCCAATAAAGAGATTGTGGTGAAAGCGAAAACTATCCAAGTGACATGGAAATATGATTTTGAAAATCATCCTATCCAACTAATGAAGCGTGTTTTATATGATAGGCCTAATTTGAAACCCCCTATAAACACCTCTATGGCCCAGATGCAGTCAGGCTAAGGATCAAGAGGGGGCAGCAAAGAACCATTCTCACCACAGGAGGATCTTAAAGAAACCAATTTCTTATGTTTTGCGTGATGTTTACATATTTAGTTTTATTCATGTTTAAGTATTTTTGTTCATGTTCCTTGACTTGCGAGAGTTATTAGTTCATTTTAATCCTGAGTAAGTTTGCACAAAAACTGTTAAGCAAAAGTATGATTGTCATTACTGTAATATTGACATTTAGACTGGTTTTTCTCTATTCAACTCCATATCCCATGTGGTTTCTGTATCTACATTTAACCAAGTGAAACCAATGCTCGAATTCTCATGGGTTGGCTGGTTAGTCTTCAATCTGACTGATTAACAATTGATAGTGGCTAATAGGACAAATCAAACTATGGCAATCCCAGAGCTGCAATAACTAAAGTTAATCCAGAACATTCTAACAAACCTGAATTCACATGTTTTTATTTTCTTTCTTTTATTTTTGGTATATGATGTTATTAAGAGCACAGCTGGAAAGGCATAGTCTCCTTCGGTTACCCCTGTGTAAATGAATAAATACAATTAAACCATATGAATGACACTTGTACGGAACCCACAAACACCACTACATCTGACCTGTTGCGACAGGAGACAACTCCGTTGTTGTTCTGCCTCGGAAACGTAGAGCAGGGCGTGTGAGTGGCAGCGGCCATTATGGCCTGGCTGTTAAAGCCTACTGCACCAGGGTCAGCCAGGGTCAAAGTGAAGTGAAAAGGTCAATCGTGGCTGTTTGGCAGCCCACCCAGAGAGTCTGGTGGGAGGAAAACAGACGGAGTTGGGAGAAGAGAGGACGGAGGTGGGGGAGGGGGTTTGAGAGTGGAGGACAGCAAAGAAAATATATTTGACTTGAGGTGAAGAGTGGAGGAGGAGAAAAGTTTGCTAACAAGTGAAAGAAGAAAAGGGGGAGAAATTGGAGAATCAGAAATGACACTGGTACTGTTTGCCTCTGTACATATGCCTGAGGATGGGGAAGACTGCACAGCGGGGGGGGCTTAAGCTGTCCTAAAAGGAACACAATGCCATTTAGGGGAAGAGGAGCCCCTCAAACAGAACTAACAAGAACGAAGCGCTGCTGGTATCAAATAAATCCTTATGGTAATGCGGTGATGACGCTTGAGGCTGTGTGATTCATATATAGGCTTGGCTTGGGGGCTAATGTTTGGCCTACATATGACACTTGTATGTTATAGCTATAGGAACCCCATTGAATGGCAGATGGAATGCAGGCAGGAATGTCGGGTGCTGTTTGTTGTGGCATGAGCCCATACTCGGATGCTCTTCTCCCCTCTTGTTGACAAAGACGTTTTGTGGGGAGTTCAATCGGTTCATTGGCAAGATGGGGGGCTGTGGCTGTCATGCGGGATTGTGGGTATTTAGACCCCCCCCCCCCGTGCAGTGAATGAGGTACCTACTTGTGAGCTCGTGAGCTGGATAGTCAATTTGCTGCACTTTAAAATAATTTTCCTTTCGTTTTTTCTCTGCTTTTCAGAAACTTTAAAAAGACAGTCCGGCCCTCACGCTGAATGGCCTGCGGTCACGGAGTGTTTTCCACCCTTTTATGTAGTTTTAGGAGGGCCATGCGATATTCTTGTCCTTCGCTTGTTGTTCAATTTGACAGCGGGGCCCATTCACCAAAAAATTGGCCGCAATTAGAGCAATTATGCTGATTCGCACTTGTGCTGGAGCGGGAACAGAGCACCGTAGTCGCGGCGACGAGGACATCCCTTGGCCTGCATTCATTGGGGGTTACTCTAAGCAACTGCTGCGAAAACAAAGGTACACCAATCAGCCCGTATGATCCTAAAAAATACAAAATCTACAAATAAGGCAAACTTCTTCAATGATAGCTACATTAGTGTATAGGCTATACGTGACTGGGTCACATAGGAATGTAGATTGCATGCGTGGGCTGGGTCAGGTTAATTATCTAAATGCTCCAGCTCAATAAGTACTAAGTAAACACACCAAAGCAGGTCACAGTTTCTGAATGAATAACAAATAAGGAACTAAATAACCTTACATGTTATTTGTATGAGAGGTGTGACCCTTTAAAATGTAAAGCCAGCTATTTAGTTTTGATTTTGTCCATTGTTTTCCCTGTTTGTTTGTCATTGTTTTGGTTGCGGTTACTATGTAAGGCGTCTTTGGGTTTGAGAAAATAGCTATACATAACATGTAGGCTATTATTATTGTTGTTAATATTATTATTATTATCATTTGCGCTTTGAAGAGTCCAGCCTCTGACTTTGAGTCATGGCTATGCAATGCTTTTGCGGCTTATTTTCTTGTTCTTTTTTTGTTTGTTTGTTTGTTTTTTTAAACAGTATAAGCATTTTTGGAAATACGTCTTTGTAAAATAAACATACATATAAAACAGAGGGACAATTCTCAGACTAAAAGCTAGATCTAATCTAGTTGACACTAAATGAACCTGCATTTGTCATTCCCTGTCATTTAATTATAGGTTCAATTGGCTAGACAGAGACGATTTCCAACGTGTGTGTCTTTAAGACCCAGCGGAGCGCTGGGAACCCCGCGGGTTAACTGTAGTTGTTTCTACTCTGGAGTATCGCTAGTTATTTGGGGGAGGCGCCGTAGCCATTTCGCCACATGAAAGGCTGAAGAGAATACCAACATCCGAGTGCTGGAGCAAAGATATCTATCACAAGCTCAGTAGCCTACACAGTCTGCCCCCTCCTATGGGAAAGAGAGCGAACAAAAACTTCGAACTCTCCATGCACCACACGCGGAGAACAGACAGCGAGAGCAACGTCTAGCTAACGGGGTTTTTGCAAAAAAAAAATCGGATTCCCGTTTACCCCCCTTTCTTACCCCCTTAACGTGTATGTGGAGGTTGAGCGAACAGTTGAGTTCTATGAGAATCTCGCTCGCTGTGCGGAGAGACGAGAAGTTTGGTTGTTTGCCCAGTCGGAGGAGAGAGAAGCAGGAGGCTCGGGGGAAAAGTAGCGAAAGATGGTTTGGAACGGCTCTTTGCAAAGAGGAATGGTGTGCGTATTGGCGCTCTTCATCGGCTTTACGTCTACCCCGTGTAAAGCTCGGATTTACACCAACCATTGGGCTGTTAGGATACCGGGGGGACCCGACTTTGCTGATCGGATAGCTGACAAATATGGCTATAAAAACATGGGACAGGTATGTTTCAACTAGTTCCACTTCACGTAGTGTCTCTTCTGGTGTGTTGTTATTCGTAATGTTTTGCAAACATGATATTTTTGCAAACATGATATACACACAATATTTTGTTGTTCTCTCCTTGTTGTTGAAAATAACCATAATCGTTCGTCGCTTCTTTGTCCGATTAAAGTTTAAAAGTCAAGGTTACAGTCTTATCGGGAAACCAATCCCCAACTAGTCAGCATGTCATGTCAGCCATCGAACTAGGACCAGTCTTAATTGCGCTGTCTCCTATCAAATTATATAAGTAGTATAGCCCCCTCCGACATATAGTTTAGGATTGAATCGGCTCTCTTGCACCTAGTCCTGGGGCTAGCCAGTGCAGTGGAGGTAAGGGTGATAAGACGAGAGCATTATTAAGAGTGTAGTGCAGAGCGCTGATTACAGGCCAATAACACAACAGGTGTTTTTTTCAACCGTCACCTCCCAATGTATCCCAGGGTTGGAAGAGTCGAGGTGAGCCGGGTTTCAGCAGGGTGCTGCTGCATTTAAGCTGTTACAGGCCTTAATTCCTTCGATAGGAGGGTATTCTGGTTGTTTTGTTGTCTTGTTGTGATTTGGCCCAGTTAGGTGCCTGAGAAACGAGGACTTAGCCGACGGCTGCTAAGAGAGATTAACTTTTTAATCATGTAATCTGTTTAACTAATAATCTTATGATATAAACCTTTGAGGGAGGTTGTTTCACAGGTCGTCTTAAGTGGTTGGGCAACCAACAGGAGAGCTAAATATAACGTGTATTCATTATTTTTGGCCTAGCTCGTGTATATGTTTTAGCCTAAACTTTTCGATCTTGTTGGCTATGCCCCATTGAGTTGTAGGCGTATGCATTTTTATTCCAGCAGCATTGGTAATAGATCATATAGTTTGAATGTATTAGAAAGTCTTGCATGCTAAGGCTATTTGTTTATGTATCACATCCATAATGCTGCTTTTCTAAACGTCATTACCAGGGAGTAGAAGTAGTATTTAGGTGACTGACCATTAGGTTCTTTATAACCTTTTTATTCTATTCATTATGGCTTCTCCATGGCCAAAAACAGCACCCTTATGTAGGGGACGTGTTGGCCCAACGTTTAGTTTGACCTGCCAGGTTGCAGCCTCACCTTGTGTCTTTCAATGTGTAGACGTGAGATTTGCTGCTGCTGCTGCTACTACTACTTCTTCTTCCTCTTCTTCTCTTCGTTTCTCCTTCTTGGGGCTTAGATGAGCGATGATGTCATCGTGTTGTTTGGATCCAGCACTGAGGCCCATGCAAGTTCGAGGAGGGGGGGGTCTTTACGTGGTTGCCTAGCAACCGCGATTGAAGCAGGTCAAAAGAAACGTTCGGTGTCCTCCTTGGTGGTGGGGAAAGTATGGTCGGGTCTCGATAGTCTGAAACACCCTTTTCCCTGTGACCTTTTCCTACACCCAGCCCAGCAAAACCCTTCTGAGAGCAAAACTTCAGAAAAGGAGTAAAGGAAATATTAAAATAAAAAAATTAAAAGTATTTTTGTGAGCTTATATCTAATCCCACGGCCATCCAATTCGCCCACGTTCAAAAACCACATCAAGCCGACCGCCAAACTCCTGTTGTGGTGACAACAGTGCCGGAAGAGACAGCTTGGTTACGTCGTGCCTATACAAGCCTGCCACTACTGCTGTCTTTGTTGACGTACGACTCAGGGGAGTGGGGAACATTCTGACAGGTTGTAGTTGAGTAGAGCACTAAACTCCCGTCCCCCTCCCTCTCTCTTCTCTTACCCCATTCAGCCCCATACCACCCACTCTTCAGCTTCTATAGAGCAGGCCTTAATGGCCCTATTTACCCCCTCCTTCCTTCCTTCCCTCCCTCCTTCCCTAACCTCCCTTCGTTCATTACGGGAACCTAGCGTGTAGCGTGTGTGTGTGTGTGTTCCCTCGTACCCCCACTAATCAAACCCCCATTTCCCTCTTTAGGAATTCCCCTGGGTGCACCCCCCCCCCCCCCCCCCCCCCCAAACTTATTACCATGTAAATGCGCAGTCTCCCCCCCCCCCCGGACACCTCTTTCTCACACACACACACACACACAAGGTCCCATCGCTTCCTGATTAAAGGGCAGCTGGGAACGAAGCGCTTCCAGAGGAGGGGGACCCAGTATGCGCTCCCCTGTCTCCTTTAAGGCGACCTTTGACCCTACCAGGAGGAAGGGCTCTTTGAGTGATGGCATGGGTTGCCTATGCTATAAGACCCTCTCTAACATAAACATGTAGGTTAGCTGGAGGGGTATTCTCCCTCAAGGTGGGAAAATGGTTATCAAGGAGCTTGCATGGGTGCCTGGGCGAGGGTGTCTGATGTTGTAAGACCCGAAACACCCAATGGCCCCAGGTTCCATCACTGATGGTGTGTTCAGGAGCATGGAGAGATGAATTCAACTAATACAGAGCTGAGAGCTCAGTTGTTCTCTGCTCCTCTTAAACACTCTTTTTACTGCCCTTCTATGGCTAGCAGTCCATGTTGAATGTGCTTAAGTGACACAATAACTTTGTCAGCGTGTATGGGTAGATGGTTGATTATATGTGAGTAGAAGGAGTCGGGCTGGTCAGCATCGCCACCTGTGGACCAGTCGGCCCTAGCAAGCTCACCTGTTTTATTAGCATCGGCCCGTACCAACAGAAGGCCACTGAAACACTAGTCTGGTGGGGCAGGATAACACTGCACTCTGATTGGATGAAAATAATCCTTTATTTGTTTAAAAAAAACAAAACATTAGTTGACCTCACCAGCATAAGGGAAGGAGAAGGTGAAGGAGAAGAAGAATAGGAAAGGAATGAAAAAGGTGTCTGTTCTCTAATAATCTATCTAGGGAAACAATCACTTAGGAACATGAAAATCTCACTTAAGAGAAAGATAAGATGGATGATAATAAGCCTGATGCACTGTCTTTCTCGTTCCTGCTTTTCACACTGGGAGTATTGGAGCAGTGTGGTGGTAGAGTAACATTCTGGATGGGTATGGAGCTGGTGGTAGAATAACATTCTGGATGGGTATGGAGCTGGTGGTAGGGTAACATTCTGGATGGGTATGGAGCTGGTGGTAGGGTAACATTCTGGATGGGTATGGAGCTGGTGGTAGGGTAACATTCTGGATGGGTATGGAGCTGGTGGTAGAGTAACATTCTGGATGGGTATGGGGCTGGTGGTAGAGTAACATTCTGGATGGGTATGGAGTCGTGGGGGGTGGGGGGGCAGACAGTGCAACGGAAGAGGACAGTGTAATCATGTTGACAGAAATGGAGAGATGAGACAAAGGCTAAAGACACACGTGGAGACGGACATTACAAAGAGAGAGAGAGAGAGAAAGGGGATGAAAAGGGTTGGCATGGAGAGAGAGAGAGAGAGAGAGAGAGAGAGAGAGAGAGAGAGAGAGAGAGAGAGAGAGAGAGAGAGAGAGAGAGAGAGAGAGAGAGAGAGAGAGAGAGAGAGAGAGAGAGAGAGAGAGAGAGAGAGAGAGAGAGAGAGAGAGAGAGAGAGAGAGAGAGAGAGAGAGAGAGAGAGAGAGAGAGAGAGAGAGAGCATTCTGGGTAATCCTCTTTCCCATGGAGCCCCCTGCTCAGACGCCGTTTAACGGGCCAATCGTAGAAATGTAACACTCAGAATGGACACATCCTATCCGGACACAGTGAGACAAGCTGTGTCCCTATACTTCATTCAGAGTGGACATGTCCTATCCAGACACAGTGAGACAAGCTGTGTCCCTATACTTCATTCAGAGTGGACCCAACTCCAGCCTCCGAGCGTGTCGTCAACGAGGACTGCCGTGAGGGAGAAAGAGAGGAGAATGGACAGAGTATGAGGGAGAGGAGTCGAAGGCGTAAGAAAAGAGAGGGAGCGTAAAGGAAAAGGGGGGGGGGGGGGGCCTGCAGGTGCTGAGTAAAAGAGGGGTGCGGAAGGAGAGGAGGAATAGAAGGATGGAGGGAGGAAAGAGAAGAGTAGAGGCTTATAGAGGGTGGACTAAATGCTTTGTTTATTTCTAGAAGTGTGCCATCGTTGGCTTCTTGGCAGAGTTACGTCAGGTGCCTCAGAGAAGGACAGCCTGACTGAGGGAGGGAGAGAATAACAGCCTGGTTGGAACAGGAGACACACAGCCTATGGATTACAGCCGCAGCAGGTCGTTCTCTGTTTAGGCTGTAGTTCTGTGATACCTGATAACTGCTTTGTTATTGGCTCAGTACTTCCGCTCAATGGAAAGACTGTGTGTGTGTGTGTGTGTGTGTGTGTGTGTGTGTGTGTGTGTGTGTGTGTGTGTGTGTGTGTGTGTGTGTGTGTGTGTGTGTGTTGGAAACGAGCTGAAAGTTAATCTAGCAGAGCTTTGCAAACTCCGCCAGGTCAATGAGCCTGCATGACACCTGGCGCTCATGATAGTTTAGTAATCTCGGAGGTTAAGTTATCTCTGCCTGTCTGTCAGAGAGAGAGAGAGAGAGAGAGAGAGAGAGAGAGAGAGAGAGAGAGAGAGAGAGAGAGAGAGAGAGAGAGAGAGAGAGAGAGAGAGAGAGAGAGAGAGAGAGAGAGAGAGAGAGAGAGAGAGAGAGAGAGAGAGAGAGAGAGAGAGAGAGAGAGAGAGAGAGAGAGAGAGAGAGAGAGAGAGAGAGAGAGAGAGAGAGAGAGAGAGAGAGAGAGAGAGAGAGAGAGAGAGAGAGAGAGAGAGAGAGAGAGATATTCAGGCAGTAGTTGGTCCATCCCATCTTCTCTGTCTTAACAGTTTATTTTCTTTTTTCTTTTTTGCGCTAGTCGGTTACGTTCTTTTGACAGGCTGTTGGCTTGGTAACCTGTTTGAGTGGCAACCCTCGCTGTCAACGAGCCTGTGGTCCATAAGGAAGTTCATTAAGAAGTATCACTGAATATTGATTGAAGCTGTATTATCTGTACTATCTTGTGTGTAACCTATTTGTGGGTAGTGAGAGTCAATAGTTTTGTAGTTCTTCAACATGTTTATGCTTTCAGTAATCAAGTGTGTATGCCGAATGCCATCATCTGGATTCCTTTAAAGATGCAGCCGCTTCAATTTTCTTATTCTCTCCATAGACCTACAGTGGTACATCACAGTAGACCTACAGAATAGACCTACAGTGGTAAATCAGAGTAGACCTACAGTGGTGCAGCACAGTAGGCCTACAGAATAGATCTACAGAGTAGCCGGGAATGTTCTGCAAAATCTGTTCATGGCCACAAAACAGGTGCCTCCTAAAATAAAATACATTTTTTTTTCAATAGGACCATCTTTGTACATAAATATTTCTCATGGGTAATTAATATGAGAGAGAGAGAGAGAGAGAGAGAGATGAAGAGGAAGAGTTTATAGAGAGAGAGCAAGAGAGTTAATAGGGACTTGGAGAAAGAGAGAGTGAGAGAGAGTTAGCGGTAAGTTAAACAGAGTTAGACAGAAAGGGTCAAAGTGTTAACAGAGAGAGTTAAACAGAGATAATTAAAGAAAGAAAGAGAGAGAGTTAAAGAGAGAGAGAGAGTTGAACTGAAAGGGTCAACGTGTTAACAGTGCTGTCTGCTTTCCCACAGATAGGAGACCTGAAGGACCACTACCATTTCTTCCACAGCCGGACCATCAAAAGGTCTACGCTGTCAAGTCGTGGTCGCCATGGTTTCATCTCCATGGAGCCCAAGGTAAGCCGACCCCGCCAACCGGGTTTAGCGACACCCGGCTGAATTATTAATGTTTTGTCAGTCCATCTCACACACACACACACACTACAGTATGGACTCACAGTACTCTGGCATGTTACCCAAAGGGCTTGACGTCGGAAATACTTTGATCATTTTACTGTTAGTGTCGTCAACCTCTGGAGAAACTGACTAACTCATTGTGAGGAAACGCCTTTGAGAAATCGGCACGTTTTCCCCTTGTCTTTAGATTGTATGATCTCTCTGTGTATTTTTGCATTATCTCTCAAACTTTTGTTAAGAGGTCCATTCCCTCAGCCTCCTCTCCTCCTAAACAGCAGACTGGAGTTTGTTGTAATATTTTTCCCCATTTGAACCATGTCCCCTTTTCCCACCCCAGTGCTCGACCAGAACCTGGCCGTGCTAGGCCAGATGAGTCCTATTCCCTTGCCTGTCGGAGCAGCTAGTTTACTGACCCAGAAGCAGACCGTGCTAGGCCAAATGAGTCCTATTCCCTTGCCTGTCGGAGCAACTAGTTTACTGACCCAGAACCAGACCGTACTAGTTCAGACTGATGGTAGTTCCTAACCTGTCTGTGGAGGTCTGGTTAGCTAGGTCTCACTGTGTCTATGGAGGTCTGGTCAGCTAGGTCTCACTGTGTCTATGGAGGTCTGATCAGCTAGGTCTCACTGTGTCTATGGAGGTCTGGTCAGCTAGGTCTCACTGTGTCTGGAGGTCTGGTCAACTAGGTTTCACTGTGTCTATGTGTCTGGTCAGTGGAGGAGAACCCTGTCCACCTGGACTGCTGCTTGGTTTGGTTCAGCTTCTGGTTTAGTTTAGTTCAACTTTTTGGGCTGGTTTCCCGTACATAGATTAAGCCTTGTCCTAGACTAAAAAACATATTCAATGAAGATTCTCAATTGACAGAGAGAGATTTAGTCTAGGACTAGGCTTAATTTATGTCTGGGAAACTGGTCCTTTAAGTTTAGTTTTTAATTGTGTTTAGTTTGGTTTGGCCTCACCTGTCTACATGCAGGGAAAGAAGAAGAAGAAGATCAGCCCTGAATGGAAACACTGTTTCTCCCCTCTACCTCTCTCTCTCTCTCTCTCTCTCTCTCTCTCTCTCTCTCTCTCTCTCTCTCTCTCTCTCTCTCTCTCTCTCTTTCTCTCCTCTACACCTCTCTCTCTCTCTCTCTGTTTCTCTCTCTCTCTGTTTCTCTCCTCTACACCTCCATCTGTTTTTCTCTTTCTCTGTTTTTCTCTCTTTGTAGAAGTTTCTCTTTCACCTACTCCTTTCTTTTCCTTACATCACCCCTTTCTCTCTGTTACAGTCTGTTCATTGACAGGGCGGGTGTGTGTGTGTGTGTGTGTGTGTGTGTGTGTGTGTGTGTGTGTGAGAGTGAGTGAGTCACAAGGGTGTAACGGAGGGTGTGTGTGTGCGTGTGCGTTTACATATAGCTGCCTATTGTACCTTTCTGCTGCCAGCCAGCCATGTCACCGTGATGACGCAGCAAAGCGCTGATACTAGCTTTATGGCAAGACGTGTGCCGCTGACTGTCAGAAGTTTCACACTGTCATCACGCCGGGTCAAAGGTTGCCGCAAGGTACAGTCAACGACCGCTTCCATTGAGAGGGAACGGAGAGGGGAAAGAGAGGGGAGTCTTATTGACATTTAAAATAATATCATCGTTCTCAGGAAAGGGCAATGCATTTTCCTCGCCATTGATGGCTTGATGTTGATATTAATGTTGATATTGATATTAATGTTGATGTTGATATTGATATTAATGTTGATATTGATATTAATGTTGATGTTGATATTAATGTTGATGTTGATGTTCATATTGATGTTGATGATGTTGATGTTAATATTGATGTTGATGTTGATGTTGATATTGATATTCATGTTGATGTTGATGTTCATATTGATGTTGATGCTGATATTGATGTTGATGTTGATGCTGATATTGATGTTGATGTTGATGCTGATATTGATGTTGACATTGACAGGGTTTGATGACCCGGCTCGTTCTGAGACGTGTGTTGAAGAAAGGTGTCTTTGGTTGTTGGAGTTTGGCTGAGCTGACCTCGGTTCCTCTCCTAGAACACTGCCGGTCTAGCTGGGACACCACAATAGAGGGAGGGAGATGAGGGAGAGAGGGAGATAGGGAGAGGGGGGGTGGGGGCGGAGAGAGAGGCGGGGGGGGGGCGGGGAACAAAACAGAGGGCGAGAAAAAGACATTGCGGGGATAAGGAGAAAGTAAATGCAGAGAAGTGTGGAGAGAGCGAAGCAGAATTATGACAGGCAAAGGTCTGAAAGGTCGGAGAGGAGAGGGACTAATTCACATCAGATTGTTGCCATGACAACGTGGTCCTGGGACCTCCCTTGATGTGTTGTAGTGTGTCTAATGAGGGATGTCCTTTACACACACAAACACACACACACACACTGAGTAAGTGGTGAAGCAGCAGTCGTTTGGAAACTAATGGTGTGTTTGAAGCAGAATGTGATGCGTGTTGGAGTGCCAATGCATTACACCCAGAGTGTCTGTTTGACGGCCTAGCTAACTGTCTGACTGACGGCCTAGCTAACCGTCTGTCTGACTGTCCTACTAACTGTCTCTCTGACTGGCTAACTGTCTGCCTTGACTGCCTAGCTAACTGTCTGTCTGACTGGCTAGCTAACTGTCTGACGGACTGCTTAGCTAACTGTCTGTCTGTCTGTCTGTCTGTCTGTCTGTCTGTCTGTCTGTCTGTCTGTCTGTCTGTCTGTCTGTCTGTCTGTCTGTCTGTGTCTGTAGATCTGTAAAATCTTTCAGAAAGATTTGCTGCCAGAGTCTGTCCCTCCTCCGGGTTAGGGCTGCCAAGGAATTCCAGGTCCTGAAATTAGTTCATAACATCTGAGAGATTGATGTTACCTGAGAGACGTGTGTGTGCGTGTGCGTGTGCGTGTGCGTGTGCGTGTGCGTGTGCGTGGGAGGGATGTCGAGAGAGAGAGAGGTAAAGAAAGAGAGAGACGTAAAGAAAGACAGAGACACGTAAAGAAATAGAGATAGAGAGAGAGAGACAGACGTAGAGAGAGAGGAGAGAAATGAGAGTGGGTGCACTTGGAAGCATTTCATGTTTATACTTGCATCTGTTTTAGTCTGTGTGAGTGTGAATGTGTGTAGGTCTAAATATTTGTCTCTACAGGTATAATCACTCTAGATAATTAATCCTGCTATTGCTTATCCAGAAAAGAATGAATGTCCTACAGCTATAGACCAACTAGGAGCTGTGTTTTTCTTCTCGCTAGCAGTCTCTTAGCGTAGATGTCATACATTAACGTGTTCCACTCACTAGAAGGTTAGCAGCGTAGCTACGAGCTACACTACAGTTAGCAGGCTGTTAGCATAGCTCCAGCACATCAACAGGCTGTTAGTGTAGCTACAGCAGATCAACAGGCTGTTAGCGTAGCTGCAGTTAGCAGGCTGTTAGCATAGCTACAGTTTATTTACAGGCTGTTAGCGTAGCTACAATATAAGAACAGGCTGTTAGCGTAGCTACAGTACACGTACAGGCTGTTAGCGTAGCTACAATAGATCAACAGACTGTCAGCATAGCTACAGTACATATGCAGGTGGTTAGTATAGCTACAGTACAATAACAGACTGTTAGCGTAGCTACAGTACATTAACAGACTGTCAGCATTGCTACAGTACCACAACATTGTAAAGCAGGCTGTTATATCATGTTGGTTATTAACTCGCTAGAGTAGATTCATGTGGAATAGATCTTAATCATCTTAGTGTCTTTTCTCTGTGTGTGTGTGTGTGTGTGTGTGTGTGTGTGTGTGTGTGTGTGTGTGTGTGTGTGTGTGTGTGTGTGTGTGTGTGTGTGTGTGTGTGTGTGTGTGTGTGTGTGTGTGTGTGTGTTCAGGTGGAGTGGGTCCAGCAGCAGGTGGTCAAGAGGAGGATCAAGAGGGATTACAAGCAGGCCCCGCCCCTCTCCCTCTCCTCACTGTCTCCTCCGGGCGGGGTCCAAAGCAGCCCCGCCCCCACCTCCTACTACAACGATGCCAAGTGGAGCAGCATGTGGTACCTGGTGAGTAGGCCACTCCTCCGCGGGTCAGCTGAGGTTAGAGGTCGTAGGTCACAACCCTGACCTGGTTACTGCACGGCCAGTGGGGGGTTTGGGTGGATGGGTAAGAGTGTATTTAGGGTCTGTGTGTGTGTGTGTGTGTGTGTGTGTGTGTGTGTGTGTGTGTGTGTGTGTGTGTGCATGTGCGTGCGTGTGCGCGTGCGCATGCGTGTGCGTGCCTGTCATGTAGTTCCAGTGTGAAATAGCTTGCCTCCAGGCCGT
>CM030185.1:11646567-11669067 GCA_017639675.1 Aplochiton taeniatus | reverse complement strand
TCCACACGTGAGGTCCTGGGCAAACATTACAGTGTGAAGGCCTACAGGATCACAGCTTCAGTACCCTGCAGACGCTCTAAGACTGACTGACTGACTGGCAGGCTGGCTTAGGCTAACTGACTGACTGGCTTACTGACTAACTGAGTGACTGACTGGCAGGCTGGCTTACTGGCTGACTGACTGGCTGGCTGGCTGCTCAATGACCTAGTGACTGACTGGTTGGCAGTCTAGTAGGCTGGCTGAGTGAGTGACTGACTGGCTGGCTGGCTGCTCAATGACCTAGTGACTGACTGGTTGGCTGTCTAGTAGGCTGGCTGAGTGAGTGACTGACTGGCTGCTCGATGACCTGCTGGCTGGCTGGCTGGCTGGCTGGTAAGCTGGGTGATTCTGGGTCGGTCTGTGTGACACCATCAGTATTTATTTATATTGTAGAATCCGGGCAGGCTGTTTGACCTGGACACCTCTCTCTGTGATCCACCTCTAACCTCCTTGGCTCACAGCCAGTCTCCTCAGAGCCGTGTGTGTGTGTGTGTGTGTGTGTGTGTGTGTGTGTGTGTGTGCGCGCCTCGGTCTATCCCTATCAAAGCAGGAATGTCCTGCTGTGAGTCTCAGTTGTCTCTTAATCTCATCTTAATCCTTCAATATTAACCCTTGTTATCTTTTTTTCCATCTTTCTGCCTTTTTTAATTATTTTTCCTCCCCCTTCTCTCTCTCTCTCTCTCTGTCTTGCTCTCTTTCCCTTTTTTTCCTCTCTCTCTCTCTCTCTCTCTCTCTCTCTCTCTCTCTCTCTGTAGATCACCACAGACCTCAGGCATCGCTGTACAGACAGTCACACGGGGACTTCAGCCTCTGCTCCGATGGCTGCTGCTATCATCGCCCTGGCTCTGGAGGCCAAGTAAGAGCACCTCCACTTCCCCTGCTCCTCTTCCTCTCCTCCTCTTTCTCCTCTCCACCTCCACACACACACACACACACACACACACACACACACACACACACACACATCCCCTCACACACACATACACGCACGCACGCATGCCAGCACTTCTCTGAGAAAGTCTTTTAGCAGTGCAGATGATATCAGCTGCTATCAAGTGAATGAAAGAGATCAGAGCTGACTGTGATAAACACTTCTAAAGAACTCTAGGCTACTGTAGGCTAGACTGCCAGCTATGCGGGCTACACATGCTGGTGCACTCGGTAAGATATCGCTAACCATGCTGCCAACGTTTCTCCGTCTAGTCCAAGCCCCCTTTTGGGGGGAAAACAAACCAACAAACCATTGCTTTCGCATCATAATGTACTGTGGGTTGGTGACTGGCTGGCTGGCTGACTGACTGACTGGTTTACTAACTGGCTGACTGGCTGGCTGGCTGACTGACTGGTTTACTGACTGACTGGTTTACAGACCGACTGACTGGTTTACTGGCCGACTGACTGGTTTACTGACTGACTGACTGGTTTACAGACTGAGTGGCTGGCTGGCTGGCTGACTGACTTAATGGTTGGTGGCTGGATGATGGCATGAAGGATTCCTTGTTGTTAGATGATGAGGTATCTTATCATTTAGCACATTTTGAACAGATTGGATTAAAACGAAAGAATCCTATTTTGAAGGTAGTGTTGAATAAGACTAAATTGAGGTAAATAAACATATCAATGTATCATTAAATTGTTTCTCTAGTCTTAAAATATCCATTATTTCAAGTAAAACTTTTCTCTCTTGTTTTTGGATAGTTTGATTTGACATTGTGAAAATATTGGGAATAATCCCATTACTTCTGAAAAGAATTCAAACCAGACAAATTTGGGTTTCGCTTCAAATCTTAAAAAGTGAGCATAGTTCCCCTGATATCTCTCCATCTCCCTGTCTTTGGAACTGCCAATCATTTTGACCCAGATCTACCACACCACCCTCCAATTAATTTACGTTTCCACAACTTCCATAATTAACGTTCCATAAATGTTTCATCAAGGAAGCCATTAATATTGATCCGATCATCTGCTAATCTGATTGATCGTGGACCGCACAATTCCGGGAGCTGCGATTTAACGATTTTTAAAATGTTCTGTCACATTTAAATAAAAAATTAAATGCGTTGTAGGTGAGGTTTTTCATCCAGGTCAGTTCCCTAGCGGAAGGAAACCCAGTGAAGCATCCTCGGTCCGACAGCGCTAAGCATAGAGAACGTGCCTCAGCTTGACATTCCTTCATAAAATAACGGGCTCCAAATGTGGCCCATTACAACGCCGCATCGTACTGGCCGTGTAGCCGAGCAACCGGAGGACGTCGTCACGCGACGTTCCATGTCGGAAAAGCGTGTGCTAGCTCCTTTACAAAGCTGAAGGAGAGGTAGAAGAAAAGAGGGGGGAAGATAAGGGGAGAACGGAGGTAAAACCCGAGTAGAAGAGAGGGAGGAAGGGGAAGAGAGGGAGGTGGAAGAAGGGGAAGAAAGGGAGGTAGGAGAGGTGGAAGAATGGGAAGAGAGGGAGGTAGGAACATCTGGCGGGCACATGAGGAGGGGAGTCCCAGGGAACGGAGTGACCCACGCACCTTCTCCCTTCTCACTTCAAAGGAGCTGGGACACATGGCTGCCATCTTGGAAAAGACTCTCACGTGAATTGTGGGAAGGGAGGAGGCCTAGACTCTGTTTCAGCCTCTGCTGCTGTATGGTCTATGTCTATGTTTTTGACGTGTGCGTGTGCGTGTTTTATCTCTCCCCAGTTCTCTGTTGTCATGGCGAGATGTCCAGCACATTATCGTCAAGACGTCGAGGGCCGGCCACCTCAACGCTCCCGACTGGAAGACCAATGCTGCTGGATACAACGGTACACACACACACACAGACACACAGACACATACGCAGACATACACACACACATGCGCGCGCGCACACACATGCAGACACAGAGACACACACACACACACACACACACACACACACACACACACACACAGAGGGTTAGGATGGCTGCAGTGTGTTTGGAGGCTTTCCAAGAGGCTGTTACAAGAAGCAATGTAAAGCAGAGAGAGCGAAAGACAACGAAAGACAGAAAGAAAGGGAGAACCTACGGAGAAAACAAGGACAGAGTGAAAGAGGCACAGAAACGGGGAAGAGAAAGGGAGGAGGAAAAGGAGGGCAGAGAACGTGTAGTAGAAAAGGGGGATGGTCTGTAAGGGAGGTAAATGAAAAGAGGGTGGATAGACGTCAAACATTTTCTGATTGGCTGAACAAAAGGGCTTTACTTATTTGGAAGTTGTTTTTAATGTTTGTTTTTTTACGTTTCTGTCATACCGGCTTTTTTCTTTTACAGTCATAGTTATAGATCATACATAGGAGATAATACTACATGTGTACATAATCACATTTCTGAATATTTTACAGGTTTCAGATATTAAGTTAGGAGGGTACAGGGATATATACACTTGGAAAAAAGGAAGACTATTTCAGGAATGGAACACTTCCCAGATTTGATAGAGGGTGTTTTTTTTGGGAATGGAACCCAACCCAGCTGTTCAAATCTACCTCGACCTGGCTGGTGCGTGACTCACATACTGAGCTCGCTGATCGGCCCTGCTGTTTGACTGACAGCCCTGTGTGTCCTATAGTCAGCCACCTGTATGGCTTTGGCCTGATGGACGCAGAAGCCATGGTGAAGGAGGCGGAGCGATGGAAGCAGGTCCCCGCCCAGCACATCTGTGTGGAGAGCGCCGACCGGCAGATCAGGTAGCACTCACTCACTCACTCACTCACACTCACTCACTCACTCACTCACTCACTCACTCTCTCTTATAGGATAATGGATAGTGGTACAATCTCCCCCTCTTATGTCTATGTAACTAGGAACACACATTTGAAACCACTGCTGGTTGGGTTTGGTTCTGTTCTGTTCCCCTTTGTTCCAGTAAGTGTGTGTGTGTGTGTGGGTGTGTGTGTGTGTGTGTGAGAGAATGTGTGTGAGAATGTGGAGATTGTGTAAGAAGCTTCAGACACACAGGGCCAGCATTAGTTCTGGCTGTCTAGCGCAGCGCTCCCTCCAGCCTCTTTTGTCATCACGCTCCACACACACATACACACACACACACACATTTTGTCATTTAGAATGGATTATCAGAACATAGCATGCCAAATAACTTCCTCATATATTGTGCCTGTACTGTGTTACGATTGGCTGATGCCTCTGTGTCCTGTGGTCTGATTGGTTGGCAGGACCATCCGTCCTGAGCATGTGGTCCGTTCGGTGTACAAGGCAACGGGCTGCATCGACAACTCCAACCATCACGTGATCTACCTGGAGCACGTGGTCGTACGCATCACCATCCAGCACCCCCGCCGCGGGGACCTGTCAATCAACCTCACCTCGCCCTCCGGAACCAAGTCCCAGCTGCTGGCCAACAGGTGCACGCGCAGGCACACACACACACACACACACACACACACAGACACTCACACACTCACATAGACACACACAGTCACATAGACACACAGACAACACACACATGAACATGGAACACACTCACAGGAACACACACACACACACACTCACAGGTTCACACTCACGTTTACACTCACAGGTACACACACGCACAAGCTCATAGGCACTCATTCAAGAAGTCCTAAGCACCTATCGCTGGCAAACAGGTCCACACACACGCACACACACTTGCAAACCACAAACCTTAACTTGTTTGCTTCCCCCCACTGTGTCCCTCCAGGCTGTTTGACCACTCCATGGAGGGCTTTAAGAACTGGGAGTTCATGACCACTCACTGCTGGGGAGAGAAGGCCGCTGGCGACTGGATCCTGGAGATCCACGACTCCCCCTCCCAGCTCCGCAGCCAGAAAGTACCAGGTGGACATGAAGCTTTAAACCCACCAGAACCCTCACACATTTACCCATAGGCTTTAAACCCACCAGAACCCTCACACATTTACCCATAGACTTTAAGCCCACCAGAACCCTCACACATTTACCCATAGGCTTTAAACCCACCAGAACCCTCACATATGTACCCTGTTGGAAGTAGGAAGAGGGTGTTAGTGGTAAGTGTCAGGTGGATATGGGTTCTAGACCCACCCTACCTCACGTCTTTACCCTATGAATGGTCAATGTCAGGAAGACTTTCTTTCTTTCTCTCTCTTTCTTTCTTTCTCTCTTTCTTTCTTTGACTTTCCTCTCCGTCCTCTGCTGTCCCATAGGCAAGCTGAAGGAGTGGTCACTGGTGCTTTACGGCACCTCCGTGCACCCGCACGCCTCGCTGCGCAGCGACAAACCCCGCTCCACCGACCTCCTGGCGCCGCCCGTGGCCGACGAAGAGTTCGGCGAGGAGTTCAACGGTGGGTGTGGAAGGAGCTCCTCCTCACGGCGTTCACCACCATCATCATCATCATCATCATCACTAGTAGCAGCACTGTCCTCACAGACATGATGGTCCTATTCACTGCTAGTAGTTTTTGTTTTTGTTCAGTAGAATCACACTCTCTCTGTCTCTCTTTCTGTCTCTAACTCCTTTTTCTCTCTCTCTCTCTCTCTCTCTCTCTCTCTCTCTCTCTCTCTCTCTCTCTCTCTCTCTCTCTCTCTCTCTCTCTCTCTCTCTCTCTCTCTCTCTCTCTCTCTGTCTCTGTCTCTGTCTGTCTGTAGGTCAGTGTGACTCAGAGTGTAATGAGAGTGGCTGTGAAGGACCTGGTCCTCACCAGTGCATCAACTGTCTGCACTACTTCCTCAAGTTCAAGAACAACACCAGGTGAGACTCGTCGGGGTCCAGAGTCGGTTCTGGAGCGCTCTTCATGGTCCAGCCAGGGCTCTAGAACACACGGCTTCTGAACACGGCTTCCGGAACAAACAACAGGGTTCTGGAACAGCCTTCAGCATTCCAAACAGGCTTCCTGGAACACACACACACACACACACACACACACACACACACACACACACACTAGCATTTTCCAGGGATTCTTTGAGCAGCCACACCTGGTCACACTGCTTTGCAGAGAACCAGAGGAAACTGGATCTGACCAGGAGTTTGTTAACAGACCCCCCTCCACTTCACGTGTGTTGGGATGCGTGCGTGGGTGTGTGTGTGCACATCTGTGTGTTCAGGTGGAGTGGGTCTAGCAGTATGTTTGAATATGTTTTTGTGGTTCTTGGTGTGTCTGTGTGTGTGCACGTATGTTTGTGTGTGTCTGTGTGTTTGTGCTCGGGATCAAAGTCCGCTCTAATTGCCTGGGTGTCTGAGAGGCTACTCTGGGCCATGGAGGTGGGTGTGCAGGACCAACCCAACACCCTGGCTTATCATTAGAACCTCTTAAGAAGCCAACCAGAGTCTGGAGCCACCTCCACCAGGCGCGCTTGATCTCATAGAGGAGAGGTGGGGGGTGGGTGGAGCTAGGGCTGCAGGGATGGATAATTACATCCTTATGTTTGTCTGTGATGTGCTTGACTAACTTTAGTGTAATCCTAACCCTTGCTCCTTAGGTGGTCTAAACCGTGTGTGTGTGTGCGTGTGCGTGTGCGTGTGCGCGTACGTACCAGTTGTGTTTTAATGTACAGCACCTGTTCACCATATTGTATGCACAGATTCGATGATATAGTCAAAATAAGAGTAAAATACATTATTTTCAAAAACAATATGGTGAACAGGTGACCTATGTACAAAAAGATCTGATTCATACTATTCAGGTTCACACAACTTTCCTCTTCAACGTACAGACAGACAGACAGACAGACAGACAGACAGACAGACAGACAGACAGACAGACAGACAGACAGACAGACAGACAGACAGACAGACAGACAGACAGACAGACAGACAGACAGACAGACAGACAGACAGACAGACAGACAGACAGACAGACAGACAGACAGCGGAAGTTAGGAAAGCAGAGACAGAAAGGAAAACAGGCATTCTGCTTTCTACCAGGACTTTGTACCGTTGTTGTTGTTGAGTGCAGAGGGTCAGTATAGGTTATCAACCTGTCCAAACACACACACACACACACACACACACACACACACACACACACTCAGCTCAGAGTGCACCTCCTCAAAACACTAACTGATAGCTTGCCTTATCTTTTTCTTCCTGTCCTTCCCTCTTTTTTCTCTTTTTCTCTTTTTGACCCCCCCCCCCCCGCCCCTTCGTGTCCCTCCCCTTCTTTCTCTCTCTCCCCCCCTCTAATCCCTCATTGCCTCTCCCCCTCCCCTCTTACTCACCCCCCTCTCTCCACCCCCTCCCCTCTCTCTATTCCCTCATCTTCTCTCCACCTCTATTCCGCCTCCCCTTCCCCTCTCTCTCTCCCTTACCCCCCCCCCCCCCATCTTCCAGGACCTGCGTGTCGGAGTGCCCCCCCGGCTTTTTCCGCGACGACAGGAAACGCTGTAAGAAGTGCTCGCCGCTGTGCGACATGTGCGTCGGTAGCCGTAGCGACCAGTGCACCACCTGCCGTCCCGGCTATCACCTTAACGAGGGCTCTAACACCTGCGTGGCCAGCTGTGTGGACGGGTTCTACCTGGACCACGGTGCGTATGTCACACCACTGGACGGGGCGGGGCGGGGCTGGGCTGGGCTGGGCCAGGTCAAGCTTCTTTTTTTTTTTAAATAGGCTGGTGTGAAGGCAGATTGTGCCCTAGACGCACGTCACATAGACACTCATAAAAAGAAATTTAGAGGAAAAAAAAACTGACTCATCTCACTCACTCGCCCGTCTAACTTCCTGTTCTCAGGCCAAACTGTGACAGTTGTCATTTAGGATTATGCCTTTTGTGTTTCTTAAACTATTAAAATACCTGTTTCCTGTCCTCCTGTGTTTCCTGTCTTCATGTTTCCTGTCCTCCAACACGTGTCTATAAAACTGTCCTTCCTCTTGTGTTGTAAAATAAAAACGTGTTTTAAAACTTTCCGTCCTTTTTTTTTTCCCAGACTCAAACATGTGCAGGAGATGTCATGAGAACTGCAGGAAGTGCACAGCCTCCAATATCTGCTCGGAATGCAAGACGGGGATGAGGTGAGGAGGGGCCGGGGCCTGAACCGATCCAAAACCCAAACGCTCTGTCAACTCTCACTTCTCCGTATCACCAGCCCCCCGCCCCCCCAGACCTCCCACACTAAGACCTTTCTCACTGCGGCCTCAGAGGAAGAAATAGCCTGATGGCGGTCAGTTCTCTTGGAGCGGTTTTTTGAATGTAATTCGATTATAACAACTTTTCGTTTGAGTCAAATACGAGAAGCTTCTTTTCCTTGCTTGCGTTTGGGTTAAGCTGAAGTCCCAGTCCCGTGTCTTCTATGGGCTGAGTTGATTTGACTAAACCAGGAGTTATAAATTATGAAATGTTCCAGTTTTAGGGTTTGGTCACAGTAACCGCGGCAACCGCGTTGGGCACTTCTTAAACCTGTGGAATGACCTTTTATACTAGGGCGTTCCAAAAACATGTAATTTTACTTTGGTGAGGAGCACTTAGCCCTTTTTTAGAGGAGGCTTTTTAAAGGATTTTGATGAGTCGGACCCTGGCCTTGAATATAGGAGGGCTTTAGGTTGAGCAGAGGATGCTGGTTACACATGCAAACGTTAGTCCTCTCTAAACGGTGGTGAGACGGCTGCTAGACAGACTCTCTCTCTCACACACACACACAAACTCCGCCATACATACATGCACACACACTCGTTTAGTCTGTCAAACACACGCGCTGAAACACACACAGATCCTTTCTGGAAAGCATTAGCTAACGCGGGCCAGGTGTGTGTGTGTGTGTGTGTGTGTGTGTGTGTGTGTGTGTGTGTGTGTGTGTGTGTGTGTGTGTGTGTGTGTGTGTGTGTGTGTGTGTGTGTGCGTGCACGTGTGCACGCACGCACGCTGCTAGGTTTGGTTTTTAGATCAGAACAGGCCTCATTGTCCTCACAGTGACAGGGCTCAACAACCTCCCATCACCGACCTCACTCAGGTCCTCCAACAGGTCTATCATGTCGGCTCGGTCACACAGGCTGGCCTAGCAGTAACCAGATGGTTTGGCGGTTCAATCCCCTGCAAATCACAGTGCTCAGTAGTGCCAACCTGCATTTGAGCAAAGAGTCAGATAACTAGTCAGCTAATTAGCCAGCTAGCTAACTAGCCAGATAGCTAACTAGCCACCCAGCAAACTTGTCAGATCGCTAACTAACCAGAAAGCTAACTAGCCAGATAGCTAACTAGCCAGACAGGTAACTAGCCAGATAGCTCAGCCTGATATCCAGCTAGTCAATAGCCAGCCAGCTAGTCAGTAGTCTCCATTGCTACCTTCCTGCTCTCTTGCGTTCAGTCTCCTAGGTAACAGGTGTCAGCTGACCTGTGATGCGGGGACCTACTATAACGGCCACAAGCGGACGTGCGAGCCGTGTCACCGGGCGTGTGCCACCTGCGCAGGTAAAGGTGTCAAGAGAAGTAGGCGGCTGCCTCCTATTGGCTACATACTTTCTTAGACCACTTCCAGGTTCATCGCAATTAGCCCTCAGCTAGTGCTTTCAAATAGAACTACTTTTGACTTTAAATCATCAAAAACTAGACTCCACAATTGATTTAATAAAAAACAAAAATCTCAAATAATATTGATGTGTGTGTGTGTGTATGCAGGTACGGGGATGGAGGCGTGTAACAAGTGTGCGGACGGTTACTTCCTGGAGGAGTGGCGCTGCGTCTCCAGTTGCAGCGTGGGATACTTCCTGTTAGAGCAGACCTCCGAAAACGGGGAGGTCCAGAGGTCCTGCAGGAAGTGAGTGCTCGCCGTGGCGAAACATACATTTTTCTTAATTTCGTGAAAGGAAAATAAACAAAAAGTGTGCTGACCCTGTGTGAGTTTATAGACACAGTTTATTATATTTGGACTGCCGTGTGTTCACTGCAAACAGAGCTCCATAGAAAGGAAAGCCAACAAGCATATATAGATAAATCCGGGGTTGGACATGTTAACATTTCAATGTTCCTCTCCAGTCTTTATCATTTGTTAAGCCTATTCCTCCAAAACGTTGGCGTAATTTTTAAGCCTATTCCTCCAAAACGTTGGCGTATTTCCCAAAGTCCCCAAATCTTTTAAAGCAAAGCGTATACGTAAAAATTGCATCCATACAGTCACATTCACGCGGTCACATTCCAACTGCCAAATTCCTACAGTCCCTTTCACACAGTCACAGCTGGGATCTAGGGATGGTTTGTGGAGCTATTCTATGACCTAGATAACGTTTCAATCTTTTAAGAAGAGTTCAAGGCATGGTTTCAAAGAGCAGTAACGCTTGGAAGATGTTCTTGTCCTTGGTCTAACATTAAAAGCTCAGAGTGAATAGTTAAAACAACACTTCCTACCCAATAGCCATGAAGAGGCTTTGACTGGAGTGACCTTGATCATGGATTTTCTTTTAATCTCCTTCAGGGACAACATGAAGTATACCTTGCGAAATTGAAAGCTTTTGAGGATTGCATAAAGACAAACAAATCAACGTATAGAACCAAAAGTAACATTATTGTTAGAACATATTTTAGCTGTTATAATCTCGAACCGTCAACTGTCTAGAAATTATAAAACCTCCAACTGCGGCTGCTCTGAAACTCAAACCAACTGTTGCCTCCCCCCCCTCGCGCTCTGACGTGTGATGTCACTTCCTGCCTGGCAGGTGCGACCAAAGCTGCTACGCGTGCATGGGTCCCGGAGAGAGGAACTGCAGCACCTGTGTCAGCGGCTACAACCTGGAGGCTGGCGTCTGTGTGGTCAGCACCATCTGCAAAGATGGTGAGCATCTCTCGGCTCGCTGTTTCACTTACTAACTCACTAGCTGGGTGGTATGTTAGAAGATCCGCTGGCTGGCTAGATACCTTTCTGGCTGTCTCACTAACTAACTACCTAACTAACTGGGTGGTTGAGCTGGCTGGCTGGTGTGTTAGAAGATCCACTGGCTGGCTGGATACCTTTCTGGCTGTCTCACTAACTAACTAACTGGGTGGTTGACTGGCTGTTAGACTAGCTAAGATGCCTGTCCTAAGCTGACTGGCTGGCTGGCGGGCTGGTTCACTAATGAACTAACTGGGTGGTTGAGCTGGCTTACTTGCTGGCTGGCTGGCTGGATATCTGTCTGATCTAGCTGGCTGGTTGGCTGACTGGCTGGATACCTGATCTATCTCGCTGGCTGGCTGTTTGTCTGGCTGGCTGGGTGTTTGTCTGTCTGGCTGGTTCACTAACTAACTTACTGTGTGGTTGAGCTGGCTGTTAGACCAGCTAAGATGCCTGTCCTAAGATGGCTGGCTGGCTGGCTGGCGGGCTCACTAACTGTCAGTGTCTAATAAGGTTGTTAATAATCTTAACTTATTATTATTATTATTAGTAGTAGTAGTAGTAGTAGTAGTAGTAGTAGTAGTAGTATCATCTCTAATTATTATTAGTATTATCTCTCACTCCTGGTGTCTCTCTGTGTCTTGAGTGGTGATGCTGTCTCATTGTGACTGCCAGGAGCAGTTGTTGGGCTACAAACTCACTGCTTTGGCTTTCGCGTAGTCTCCCGCTCACATTAACAAACTCACCGTTTGGCGTCTGTAGTTTTTATGTTGTACGTGTCTCTCTCTCTCTCTCTCTCTCACTCTCACTTTGTCTCTGGGCCTTTCTCTCTCTGTCTCTCTTTCTCTTTCTCTGTCTCTCTCTCTGTATCTCTCTGTTTCTCTGTTTGCTATCTGTTTGTTTCCCCCTTAGAGCATGTCTGACCTGTTCTCAGTTTTATTTGAATATCTGTTATTTGAATCATGTTTTATAATCTGTTTTTATATCAATCCCTTCCCCACATCTCACTGACACACACACACACACACACACACACACACACACACACACACACATATTTACTTTGAAGTTTACCCTCTGCTACTTGATATTTCTGATTTATTTATGAATGGTTTTAGGCTGCTAGCCGACAACGTATAGCTGGCTGGGCCCAGTCAGAGGGATATTATGAAGGGGCTTTTCAAAGCAGAGAGGGTGAAGTGGCCTTTTCACACCACAGTACCACAGTGCTCTTCTCACCTGCTGTCAACATTGCACAGCGCAACCAAACGTTAAGATTAAGCATTCCGGTCTGGTCTGGGTTAGGCCTGTCTGGTTCGGACTGGTTTAGGCCTGTCTGGGCTTGTCTGGTCTGGTCCAGTCCACTCTGGTCCGGTACTCTGGTCTGGTCTGGTTTAGGCTTGTCTTGTCTGGTCCGGTCCAGTCTGCTACTGTGATGTGAAAAAGCCACGAGTCTCCCTCGCTGTGCGACCTTTGATTTCTTCTGATTCATTGATGCCTAAAGTGAACCCCTCAGTCTGTCCATAGATTGCTCTAGGAACCAAGTCCAATCATCGTTCAAACACACCAAAATCAATATTATAACCTTTTGAAATATTTACAAACCCTTTACCTTTACAAATGTATTATTAATGAACGCATTTTGATTATAAACATGCATTTTAAGTGGTTTTAAGAAACCCTTTTTTGGCTAAAATGTAAGTATTGTGATTTTGATTTGGCCCTTTTGACAGACTGATGATCCACTTCTCAAATGCTTTGACTTTGAAATTGAGATCAAATCTATTTTCTAATTGTTTGACGTTTGTTCTCTCTCTCTCTCTCTCTTCCCAATTTCTGTTTTTCTTTTTTTTCCCACCCACATGGATCTAATCATTCCTGCTGGACTCCAATCTTTCCCTCCCACGGCGATCATCAAACCTCCTGATTGGACCAAATCCCAACTCTCTTCCTGTCTCCTGACCAATCACATGGCATTGCCCGCCTCTACCAAACCAATCCTGTGTGTGTGTGTGTGTGTGTGTGTGTGTGTGTGTGTTTTTTGTCTTCCCTTCTGTCTTCTTCCTGGTCTGTTGGAAAGCAAATGAAGAATCCTGGGCGGAAGGCAGTTTCTGTGTGCTCGTAAAAAAGAACAATCTGTGTCAGAGGAAAGTGCTGCAGCAGCTGTGCTGCAGAACCTGCTCCTTAAAAGGCTGACGGGACGGCCCGCCCAGGCGCTAGGGGCGGGGGATTTTTTTTTTTAGAGGGGGGGGGGGTTAGGGGCAGAAGGGGAACCCCTCTCTCTCTTCCTGTACTCTCTCCCCCCGGGCCCCCCTGGCCCCTCTTTCCACCCCCCCCCTTCACTCACAGTCACATAATTTATAAGAGAATCTGTGCCTCCTAAGGGAACTGCGTGGGAGGTGCGATGAGACAGGACGACAACAAGCCTACCTTCTTCTTCTGCTTCCTTACTGGGACACACATGGTCAGGGTGTCAACAACTGGGACAAAACAAACAAACCAACAAACAAACAACAACATACAAAACAAACGAAAGTGTCGGTATTTTGTGACCAAAGCATCGATGCCAAAATAATTGTACTTTTTATTTTATTATTTTTTTTTTTGCCAGTATAGGATGGGTCGCTTCCATGCGCCATAGTGTGTGCAGTGACGTGTGTGTGTGTGTGTGTGTGTGTGTGTGTGTGTGTGTGCGCGCACGCGCGTGTGTCTGCGTGCGTGCGTACGTGCGTGCGTGCGTGCGTGCGTGCGCGTGTGTGTGTGCGGGTGTGTGTGTTTTTGGCTCATCCTTGTCAAAGTTAAAACGATGCACAGATAAAAACTGATGAACGTATGAAAGAAAAAAAATAACACGTCTGTCTGTTTGTAAATAAATATAAAATAAGAATTGCTCATTGAAATAATGTGAAAACTGTCTGGGCTACGTTTGGATATCGATGCTTACACCCACTCTTACAAACACTAGACGCTAGGACTAGCAAAACACTTGAAGTTCTAGTTGGAAACTTGGTCATGTGGTAGAACGCTTGGACTTCTCGTACCTCTGGAACGAAAGCTTGTCAGATGTAACAGAATAAATGTGTGTGTGTGTGTGTGTGTGTGTGTGTGTGTGTGTGTGTGTGTGTGTGTGGAAACTCAAGTGTGTCTGGTTTAAATCGCCACTGGCCTTTTCATTCCTGAGGTACTTCAAGACAAGTATCTTCCTCTTCCAGTATCACGCCATACCAGCCTGTCCAGACCTAGAACCCATCAGAACCACAGAACCTCAGAACCTTGTCGTCACCAGCCCCGTCACACCAGTACACAGCTGTCAATCAAAAACCATTAAAACCACTGAGACGGTACGCAGCTGTCAATCGCCTGAGCCGCTGAAAACACAATCAGTCAATCTGTCTTACCGGCTGCATCAACAAATAACCAACTTTAGATAGGTAAGACCGACAGCCAATCAGCTTTGAGATAGATAGATTGACAGCCAATCTAAGGCAGAGGTGATGGAAGTGCTGACCACAGGAAGGTCACGGTCATTCCAGTCAGAGAGACAGCACATTTAAAAGACTTCACCAGCCATTTATCTTTCTCAAAAGCTCTCTACAGGCCTGGTTCAGAATAATCACGTTTACCATGCACTGGTGTAGCTTGAACAGAGCCCCCTAGCCTGTCTCAGATCAGTTCGGTACGGTTTGGAACCGCAGAGTAAACCTGATCTGGACAATCTGCATCCAGGAAGAGAATCCACGTACATCCTCTGTGAGATGTTGCACCCCTCTGATTGGCTGTTCTCGTATCCAGTCTGGCCAATAGGACTTTTTCTTTTTTGGGGGGGCGGAGGGAGTTCAGTGGTGGTGCTGTGTTCCAATAGACAACCTCATTAACGTTCTGCATTCCATATCGGGTGGGTTCTATAGCGCCCACCCTTCTGCTCTCATTTTGAACAATTACAGTGTTAGACTTGTTGAACTGTCGATTCATGGTTTTGATTTGAAAATAAAAGATTGATGAATCCCTGTTGTTGGTTAACAAACACTTCTTCTCTGTCATTGTTTAAGATGACTTGAATTGACTTAGACCCCTCCTTCCTCCTATGAACGTAATTTTACAGCCTCCCAGTGTAATTATACATGTGTCCACGCATATTAATGTTACTCAAAAGCCTAGTTTTATAATTTTTTTTACTTTAATGTGCTTATTAAAATGTTTAATCTGTTTACCATTTTGCTTTTCTTATTTTATTTATATTTCCTTTTTGATAAAATGTTGTTATCCTTTACATTAATTTATCCGTTTCTTTCAATGGCCTCCGTTTCGTTGTCGCTTTCCTTTCACTTTTCCGGCCCGTTTCTTCGAAAGCAAAAACAGGAAACATACGTAAATAACGAGCGGACCTCGTTACTTTAAACGCACAAACAAGTTATTTATAGAAGGGTTGAGGCCCGTGCTAAATACATCCCAAACCCAATTCAACTTCTCTGTTGTGTAATCCCCCTCTTCTTCACCTCCAAAAATTATTTCTCGTCATTGACATGATGGCGGAACAAACCGTTTCCACCGCACCATATGTCTGCCCTTGGAACGTTATCAAATGAACTAATATGGTCTAAGATTATACCTCATACTATACTAACTAACTACTGGATGTTACAAAGGGATATAGTCCTGTTATAGCTCTGGGATATCGTACTATACTCTAGGTTAATACTACTGGGTATTACAAGGGGATATAACCCTGTTATTGCACTGGGATATTGTACTATACTCGAGGATAATACTACTGGGTATTACAAAGGCATATAGTCCTGTTATAGTTCTTGGAGATGACAGTGCAGTCTCTCTGTATCTCTACTCTTTTTCTCCCTCTTCCTCTCTTTTTGTCTCTGTTTGTTTCTGTTGCCCCCCCCCCCCCCCCCCCCCTGTTTCTCTGCCTCTCTTTCTCTCCCTCTCTCTATCTCTCTGCCTCTCCCTGTGTCTCTCCCTGTCTCTTTTGCTGACAAAGTACAGTGTCCCCTGAAGGTCAAACTTCATTCCTCTGGAGTGTGACACTCTCTTATCTCACCTCTGTGCCTCTCAAAGTCTCAATATATTCAGATAAGTATTTTTTTAACGTATTCATCTATAATGCTGTAGCTGTATTTTTGTCTCTTGATGTGTGTGTCTGTGTGTGTATGTGTGTCTGAGTGTCTGAATAGAGCAAGAGATGGTGTGTGTGGGTGTGTGTGTGTGTGTGTGTGGGCCTTCAGAGGCTTGAGGCTGAATTAAAGCGTCTCTGGAGCCTGTTGTCTTCCAGCACAAAGAGACGCTCTTGTTTTGAAAGAAACAATTTGGCTTTTCACTGAAACCACCGGGCCAATGACAACTCACTGCAGCAGAGTACTCACACGCCAACCCCTCTCCGACCCATTGTTGTGTCCTACAGAGGTAGATGTGTGTGTGTGTGGATATTTTTAGAGGATACAATCAAACTTTAAATACACCACAAACCAACTGAGGTCCACTTCAAATGGTTATACTTTTATCATTTCTGAAACAGTCATAGATTGGTTTATAAGTCCATTTTGGATGATTCGAAACGCAAATACATTTTGAATGACACAAGGTTGACGGATAGGGAAGAAACAGCTGACAGTTTTATTTTGATCTTAAGCCATTTTATTTATTTGTCTCTTACGTTACACAAACGTTAAAACGGTCATGCTGCTAAACGACACACACTTTGACTTAGATATTGGAGACCAGACACGGCGGCATCAATATGTCATAGAATTAGATTAAGTAGAAGGGACATGTCTGGATCCAGAAACATGGTTCTTTGGGCCGGGATCTCCAAGATGGCCGACCAACTGTCAACTATCATGTTAGTCAGCAGCAACAAACCCCTGTGCAGTTCCAGTTCCCTTTGACTTTGTTTGAAAGGCTGAAAAGATCGCCACAAAATGGCGTCTGGCGGTGTCGCGTGGTGGTTGCAAGCACGTCCTTCCTACTCATCCTAACACCTTTAGGTTGTGTTCAGCCCTGTGCTATGTCAGTGTGTATTAACCAGCCATGTGGTAGTGAGACAGCGTGACGTTAAAGGAATAGTGCACTATTTGGGATGTTTTAACGTTATTTCCATGCCAATCCTAGCCGTTTGACTGGACAACTTTAGGGGATAGCGTGTAGTAAGGAGACAGACAGCTTGACGTTAAAGGAATAGTTCACTGTTTTGGATGTAACTGTTTGACTGGGATCCTATAGGGGACAGCATGCAGTAGACAGACTGCTTGACGTTAAAGGAATAGTTCACTGTTTTGGATGTAACCGTTTGACTGGGATCCCATAGGGGACAGCATGCAGTAGTTAGACAGCTTGATGTTAAAGGAATAGTTTACTGTTTTGTTATCTCCCCCTCAGGTGAGTACATGAGCCAGCATCACAAGTGCCACTATTGTGACGTCACCTGTCACTCTTGCACCGGGCCGGAGAGAGACGACTGTGTCAACTGCCCTGAAACCAGGTGTGTGTGTGTGTGTGTGTGTGTGTGTGTGTGTGTGTGTGTGTGTGTGTGTGTGTGTGTTTGTTTTGTTTGTTTGTTTGTTTGTTTGTTTCAGTCATGTACAGGGTCTGTGTGGCCAGGGCTTTAGAGTGGAAACTAGCCATCACATATATATATATATATATATATATATATATATATATATATATATATATATATATATATATATATATATATATATATATATATATATATATTGGTATTAGTATATAGATATTAGTATATTATTATGATAGATATTAATAATACCATTTAAATCTAGAGGTACCTCTTTTCAATCTAGGTGTGTTTTGACTGTCAGCAGAGTTTTACCGGTGGAGAGTTTCCCGCTGTGGTCTGTTAACGAAGATGTGATGCTACGGTTTAAACCTGTCCACACCACCACAACCTTTTGACCTTTTCACCCTCGACCCCTTTCAGGTTCTTCGACGACGGACACTGTGTGGTCCGCTGCCAGGCGGGTCGCTACGCCATGGATCGGCAGTGCCACCTGTGCCACCACACCTGCAAAGAGTGCACTGACGACGGGCCCGAGAACTGCACCAGCTGTGACCAGGGTAGCGCCATCAGCCCACTCTCGCACACAAAAATCTTTGCTAGTCATCAGCTTCACAACTCCCAACAACCTCCCCTCACCCCCACCCACCCGCCAACCCCCCCCACCCCACCCCACCCCGTTGCCTCAGTCAGACAGTACTCCTCGCTGGCATCACACGCTGTTCTGAGGATGAACTGTTGGAATATGAATATAGGTTTCCTTTTCGTGTTCACCAAAAGCACAGTTCACTCATAAGTCAGAGGTTCAGTAAAAGACTCCATACCATGTGAATTTAAAGCTGCACATTCTATTTGTATTGCGGATGAAATGTTTACTCCTTATTTGTTTCACTATTTCTTGAGAAGTTTATATATTTCAGTTCTGCGTAGTTTATAAAAGTAGGTTGAACACCTGGACCATGGGCTGGCTAGCATTTGTGTCCCTGGGGCCTGGTTAGCATTGCTAGCATTACTGTCCATGGTTAGACTGGTTAGCATTACTGTCCATGGTTAGACTGGTTAGCATTACTGTCCATGGCTAGACTGGTTAGCATTACTGTCCATGGTTAGACTGGTTAGCATTACTGTCCCTAGTCAGCATTGCGAGTGTTAGTCTCCCTGGTTAGCCTGTATAGCATTGCTAGCATTACTATCCATGGTGGGCTTGGCTAGCCTTAGTTGGCCCTGGTTAGACAGTGTTCTATCTTACACTGAGCATATCCTATTCCACACACACACACACACACACACACACACACACACACACACACACACACACACACAGCTAACAGCCAGGAGGATATTAATGGCAGCTTCCTTCTCACGTGCGCTCACAGACGGCCTCAATCCAGCTGTCCATCTGTCAGGGCTCTGTTGGGGAAATGTGGTTCCGATTAAAATACCGGGTCCGTCTGGAACTCAATGAGACAAATCAATAACAGTGGGTACAGGCAGAGCGGGAACGTCTGTTACATAGAGATACAACACTAGAAGTGCCATGTGATGCCATAGTGCTGTCCGAGGATGTCCACTTTTGCTGTCTAGAGTTGTATTTCTATGGTCTGGTACATGTCGACACCTCAAATCCTCCGTTCTGGTTTAATACGCGAGGCTTGATCTCCATCCGACACCGATCGGCTGCCAAGCTCCGGCCTCGAGCAGCAGCTCAGAACACGTCTCGCTGCACTTTTTGAAATATGAAATATTGAGACTGATGTGGGATTTGATATGATTTGTCATTCAAAAGGGAAAGAAGAAAAAAGGAGAGAGAAGAGATGAAGCGATTTAGTGTGTTTGATTATTGTGGTGGGGGGCATTGGGGGGAGTGGGGCTTGATGTGAAGAGAGGAGGAACAGGCAGAGGGTTTGAAGGATAAGAGGGAGGGAGGGAGGGAGGGAAAAGGAAGAAAGATAACTACAGAGTGTGAGGAAATCACATACATACATACACACAAACACACACACACCACACCACGCACACACTACACACACACACACACACACACACACACACACTACACACACACACTCAACACACACAGCGGGGTCTGCTTTACCCCTCATTCCCTGTTGTTGGTGTTGATTGGATCGCTTGATGGATTCTCCACGTCCACGTCCTTTACATTCCAAAAGAACATTCCAAAGATACCGCAGGGCACTTTCGCTAGCGCAAAGGTTATGTCCACGCTAAAATGTGTGTGTGTGTAAGTGTGTAAGTGTGTACGTATGTGTATGAGTGGATTTGCAATTTCTTTCCTTAGTTATGTGTTGTTCACTTTCAGCGAGTGTTCGCAATCCAATAAGGGTTTCCATTTCTCATACCCCCCCCCCCCTCCCCTTCCACCCCACTGTAGATAAGTTTAAGGTGAGCCGGTACCTGTTTGAGGGGGAGTGTCGGGAAAGCTGCCCAGAGGGGATGTACCACTCCTGGGGGAGGCGTTGTGAGCCGTGCCCGGCGAACTGCTCCGTGTGCTCGAGCGCTGCCACCTGCATCCACTGCAGCCATGGGCACTACGTCAAAGATGGAGTCTGTGTCCCACTGCAGTGTGGAGAGGGTGAGTGGAGGGGAAACCCGGCATCACAGAACCAGAACCATAGGAACACAGAACCACAGAACCAGAACCATAGAACCAGAACCACAGAACCATAGAATCACAGAACCACAGAACATCAGAACCATAGAACCACAGAACTAGAACCACAGAATCAGAACCATAGAACCAGACCCACAGAACTAGAACCACAGAACCAGAACCACAGAACCAGACCAATAGAACCAGAACCACAGAGCTGGGCTGGAGCTTGGCCTGGAGAGGAGAGGAGAGGAGAGGAGAGGAGAGGAGAGGAGAGGAGAGGGAGAAAGGGAGCAATACAAAAGAAGAATATGCAAGTGTGTATTTTAGCGGTCAGGTGTAGGAGAAGGAGGAGACAGAGGTATTTAATTCTCCTGGTATGTTCGCTGACATGTCTGAACGCCTCCCGGCTGTGTCTCAGTCTTCCAGCCCTCCGCTGCTCTGGGGACCTGCTTTAAAGACACCCTCCACCTGCTGCTTACAGAGAAACTCTGCAATAGCCAGATAACCTGATATTATATATTTATATTACAGTGAGCGGGTTTTAAGAAGTGAATCCTTTTTGGTGTTGCTTTGTACTCAGAAATATGGTGAAAAATTACATTCTTTTTTGTAACCTAATGAGAGAGAGAGGCTATAGTGAAAGCATTTACAGCGAAAATTAATGTGTTCATTCATATGTTTCTGTCAGTTTATGTGTCGGTATCCATTTCTTCACCTAGTGTGTGTGTGTGTGTGTGTGTGTGTGTGTGTGTGTGTGTGTGTGTGTGTGTGTGTGTGTGTGTGTGTGTGTGTGTGTGTGTGTGTGTGTGTGTGTGTGTGTCTAGGTGAGGTGGAGAATCCAGACTATGAGGATTGTCTCCCTTGTGAGCAGGGCTGTAAAAAATGCCTTCAAAGTAAGATGACCTCTCTATGCTCTCTATTTCTATCTCTCTAAAGTAAGATGACCGCTCTATACTCTATTTCTACCTCTCCAAAGTAGGATGACCTCTCTTTACTCTCTATTTCTATTTCTCTAAATCTCCTCTTATGGGTCTCTCTCGCTCTCTGCCATTATATTTTTTTACATTGTTTCCTACACCTATGTCTGCTTCTGAACCTCTAAATGTCTCGTAGGACTATATAACTTATATGCTTATATCATCATCATCATCTTCGTCCGCTTATCCGATCGGGTCGCGGAGGTAGTAGTTCCAGCAGAGAGCCCCATCCTTCCCTTTCCCGGGCCACATCCGCCAGCTCTGACTGGGGGATACCAAGGCGCTCCCCGACCAGCATGGAGATATAATCCCTCCACCTGGTCCTTGGTCTGCCCCGTGGCCTCCGCCCAGCTGGAGGTGCCTGGAACACCTCCCTAGGGAGGCGGCCAGGTGGCATCCTAACTAGATGCCCGAACCACCTCAACTGGCTCCTTTCTACGCAAAGAAGCAGCGGATCTACTCCGAGTCCCTCCCGGATGACTGAACTTCTCACCCTATCTCTAAGGGAGAAGCCAGCCACCCGCCGGAGGAAACTCATTTCGGCCACTTGTATCCGTGATCTCGTTCTTTCGTTTATATGCTTATATAACTCTCTATATAAATGTTATTGAAACTTTGATTTATCGTCACTTCTGGAATGCTGAAAATGTTTCGCTTCACTATTCAGTGAGAGAAACACCCACCTGTGGTTCGTCAGGGTGGGAGCCAATCAAAGCAGCAGATGCGAGGTGATATCAGATATCGGGGAATCATCTAACCTAACCAAACGGTGAAAACGCAGAGACCTGAACGGAGCCAGACTATTCCCTGGCGACATGTAACAATCCAAACACAATGAGACCTGAACTGAACCAGACTATTCCCTGGCGACAGATAGATTCCATACACAATGAGACCTGAATTGAACCAGACTATTCCCTGTCAACATGAAACAATCCAAACACAATGAGACCTGAACTGAACCAGACTATTCCCTGTCAACATGTAACAATCCAAACACAATGAGACCTGAATTGAACCAGATTATTCCCTGTCAACATGTAACAATCCAAACACAATGAGACCTGAACTGAACCAGACTATTCCCTGTCAACATGTAACAATCCAAACACAATGACACCTGAACTGAACCAGACTATTCTCTGGCGACGGATAGAATCAAAATGATATGACCTGAACTGAACCAGACTATTCCCTGGCGATGGATGGAATCCAAACGCTGTGAGACCTTAACTGACCCTGACTATTGCCTAGCGATGGATAGATTCCAAGCACTATGGGACCTGAATTGAACCAGACTATTCCCTGGTGGCGGGGTGTACAGAATCCATTGTGGTTGCAATAGGCATGTCTGTTCTCCTCAGCCTTATTCCAATTTACAAGTCATTGTGGCTGGAATATTTCTCCTCTTTCAGATTACTGTTCCCCCTCTCCTCTCACCTCCACCTCCTCCACCTCCAACTCTGCCTCCACCTCCACCTCCACCTCATTCAATTACAACTCTACCCCCACCTCCAACCTCCCCTCCACCTCCTCCAACTCCACCTCCACCTCATCCAATTACAACTCGACCTCCAAGTCCTCCACC